>VMOF01000379.1:49291531-49684031 GCA_011764245.1 Trialeurodes vaporariorum
AACAATAAGTTTTATTTATGTAGCAAAAGTACGCAACAGACCCATTGAGGAACTATTATGATGACGCAGATGTATGTCTGTCTCTATTCCAGCATAACTTTTGAACCAATTTTCCATATGCATCCAAATTTTACAGAGAAGTTGCTTTTAACGTTTCCTATTGGGACTTTATTCTGTTCCTGCTGGCTCTTCATCGTTCATCGTACAAGCAAATTTCCATTCTAACTTACCTAACTGAAACTGCACCCTCAATAACAACAAGTTCGTGCGTAGCAGTGGCGTGACCAGGAATTTTTCTAGGGAGGGGTCCGGGGTCCGAAAATTGTAATAGGGGGGGGGGGGGTCCAAAGATACTAGATTGGGAAAAATTTGTCCGAAAACGCATAAAATGACCTTTTTTTAGGATTTATTTTGGTGTCAAGGGGGAGGGGGGGGGGGGGTCCAGGCGCTTCAGTTTCCTAAAATCTTTGAATTCTTAGTCTTAACCTTAGAACAGCAGATTAGCTTTAATGTTAGTCAATGGCAAGTATTGATACATTATTAATGGCAAGGGTGCGTAGTTCCAGCGGGCCGATCATTTACTTCAATCGTTAAACCGATCGTTATGACTGTCCATGAATGATACCATTGGTCGAAAATTTTTAATCTTGGCCGTTGCTATGGTAACTGTTTCACCAAGAAACAATTAGAAATTAGAATTAAAATTCACGAAGAATAATGGAGAATGAAACATTATTTAATATGATAAATACGTTCGAAATATCGTTTATAATAAGACAAGATAAAAGTCCTCTAGGTTAGTAAAGGAACAACCATTGATTAAAGTTGTATCTAACATATGATGACACCGTTGCCACTTCGTTGCAACAGGGACCATCGTTATGAGTTTCGTTCTATAAAGGCTATACATGAGTATTTAAGTTAAGTAGCGGGCACTTTAACGATGGTCACCATAGCAACGGTTAAGTTTTACAATTTTCAACCAATAGAATCATTTGTAGACATTCGTAACGATCGGCTTAACGATGAAGTAAATAATCGGCCTCCTGGACAACTCTTCAAGAATAAAGAATTTCATCAAAGTATGTTTTTATCGTCATAAATTGAATTTCTAAATCCTTTAAAGCCAGTCCTTTAATCTACTATTTTTTTATTGATTGATTTATTTATTTATTTATTTATATCAGAACTTGCTAGTTAATTTAAAACGGGCTAATTTACTTCATCTCAACTCAAGAAATTTGACTACTAAATATCGAATAAAACTCGGGAAATTTTGCCGCCAAAAATCAGGGGAAAGTCATGGAATTTGAAAATGAAATTTGGTTGGCAACCCTGAATCGATTTTTTAAGGAGCAGATTGCCTGTTCTCGAATCGATTATTTTGATAAGGTTTAAATGGAAAAAATTTATTGTTCGTCAAATCTCACAAGCCTGCAATGCTTCATGGCAACACTGGACGTTTTGTTTTCATCTTCGGTTTTTCATTTTTTCGTTTAAAGAATTTTCCACTTATCCCTCTCCCTCCCCTCCCTAAATCCTGACCGCATCTGTAAAAAAAAAAAAAAAGAAGGAAACACTTCGTGGCGAGGCACAATGATCTGAGTTCGTGGAAAAGAGGCCAAAAATCACTGCAAAAAACGCTTAAAAATTCATCGTTTTCGACTTTTTAACCTTATATTCAGATCTGCCTGGTATAATTTCCAGGATTTTTACGCCTTAACGGCATAGTGTGTCCGGCTGTCATGAACGTAAAACCAGGTTTTCTCATCAAAATATACCGTTTTCTCACCCTTATCGCGTAATTTTCCATGTGTTTTGACCCGCTGATTTCAAATTCGGCCTTAATTTTTACTCAAAACTCATACTTTTTCCAGAATTTCAAATTTTTTGCCAAGAAGACATAATTTTGAATTTACGTAAAATATAGGCCAGTTTGATGAAAACTGATAGCATTTTTGAAATCAGCGTCTCAAAAGACATAAGGTAGCGGTGATGAAGTGAAATTGTATGGGTAGAAGCGGTGATGAAGTGAAATTGTAGGCGTAGAATTATTCTGAAACACTGAAACTTAGTAAAATTAACACTGATGGATGGTGAATGTCGCGGACACATTCTGTCGTTTTTGATGCTTACTTCATTTCAAGGGTTAACATACTTGTTAGAAAGTAGGTCTCTTGTCTCTTTTTCGACATAACTGGTCCGCGAAAAGCACCAAACATCAGTGTTTTTTTAACTAGATTTTAATCTATTTCAATGAATGTGCTTGTTAATTATACATTCAAATTGTGCTTATTCATAGTACTTGGGACGTTGATTTCAAAAATGATAGCATTTTTCACGTTACTCTCCCCGATTTCACGCATTTTCTACTTTTAAACATTTTTCGCGATTAAGTTTAATTTGTGGAAAATCTACAATGTTTCGATTAAAACTAAGTCCTAATTCGAACTCGGCAAGTCAATTGACCTCGGATTGCTTGCTTTTCGCGCGGATTATGATCCAATTATAAGAAAAATCCATGTTTTTGCTAAGGTGTTCTGGTTTTGTGTTCATCGGGGGCGGAGGCAGACATCTACGTCGTTCATGCTTGAAAATCCTTGCTATTAGTGTTCTCTGTGTTAAAAAATTACTCTTAATGTATAACAAATAATAGATTCATGATAAATCTTTTTAATTTTTGGCTGCATTTTGAAGATCTCAGACCCTAGTGCGAGGTCGGAAGAGGTGCTCCGAACTTCTTCTTTTTTTTCTTTTTTTTTTCTTCCCCGAGATGTTCCCGTGTTCGCTTCCGCACAATATCGACCCGTCTAGACCAACTTGTGCCTCTGTGCGTGCGACGCGACAAGGCGGAAAATAACCGCAGAATTGTGTATTATCAAAAGTTCCTCGTTTTCATTCCCCGATGGGTCTGTTGCTCGCTTTTTCTGTGAAGCCATAAGGAAGTTGATTTTACAGGAAACTGTCACGGTAAAATCGACCCCGAAACTGTACTGACAATTGACAACATGGGGCTGTTGCACATTTTGGCTTTAAGCGATTTAATGGACGGTTCTGGTGAGAAAAAACCTCCAAATTTATCGATGGCAGCTCCAAAACCTTCCGAAATCCACTCCTAAACTCAACAAACGCTTTTATTTGCACGAGCGGAATGATGGCTTAGGGCTGTAATAATGGGAGATTCTCATATAACAGTACTATGTAACTCTATCAAGATGTGACCAATAAGCGAATTTCATTTGACACCGGTGTCACCAGATGTCACGGTACCATTCATTCGCTGTAGATCACTACTCTGATGACTAATATTCTGTGAATCATCCTTGTCAACGTAGAGAGAGTGACGAAATTAAAATCGGAATCTTTTCTGGACACTCGTTTGAAGGAAGAAAAATTATTCTATTTTACCTCTGAAACACGCCCTAAAAGTAAGTACCCATTTTTTGCTACACCCTGTATAATAAACATCTATGTATGGAATATCATGTTTGTATGGAAAATAAAATGGATTTCTAGCGTAGCGTGCCATGTGATGACCATGATGGAAATATAATGGTGGGCGCATCCCGCGATTTTGTACCACGATGACTGGCGGATGACGTAGTACCTGGCGGTACGCGGGGGCTTAAGCAAAGTTTGAGGTTATGTTCATGTCCCGCTCTCGATGATCTTGGTATTGCAGATTTGTCGTACTAACAAAATATTCAAGATCAAGCTCTTTTTCTGATTCCTCGTTCATAAATGCGTTATTCGCCGCCTCAAAATAGTCTCGGTACACCTGATTTACAGTAACCTGATTTGGTTGCGGTACGTTCTGGTACATTTTCAAACGCCGCGCTCAATTTGTACCACGATGATGCGCAAAATGGCTGCCAAAAATGGGATGCGCCCAACATCAAGGTTATAGATTAAAGAGGTATGCTCATCTGACTTCGCGCCACAAAGTTAGTAGCGCGCAGTTCAAAATCCAGATCCAAGATGGCCGACAAAAGCAGAAAACATTGTATACTCTTACCAGAAAACATTGGGCTACTTTCTGCTTTTCTGGAGAGGGAAGCCAAAGAGTAAACAAGAGTCGCAATTGAATGGAAGGCCTGCGTGGTCAACGTAGATAAGGGATCCGAACGCGGGCTGGCCTGGGCTGGCCTCTGATTGGCTGCAACGGGTGGAGCAAAAATGACTCGGGGTATAGGGAAAATAACACGGGATTTTCGTAGTGAGTTACTCAAACACTGCTCGAACACACGGCAAGCATGTAATCACACTATTGTGCGTACTTTTAAACTGAGACAGTCTTTTCGAATTTGCAATAAAGTGACACTTATGACCTATCAATTTGTTTGGAAAAATCTGCTGAATCGACTCGTATAAATTGTTTAGATACGATTTTGCTTAGGTTTCGAGATAAACGCCCCGGAACGAAAATCCCGTGTTATTTTCCCTATACCCCGAGTCATTTTTGCTCCACCCGTTGCAGCCAATCAGAGGCCAGCCCGCGTTCGGATCCCTTATCTACGTTGACCACGGAGGCCTTCCATTCAATTGCGACTCTTGTTTACTCTTTGAGGGAAGCCCTATGTTTTCTGGAAAGAGTATACAATGTTTTCTGCTTTTGTCGGCCATCTTGGACCTGGATTTTGAAATGCGCGCTACTGACTTCGTGGCGCGAAGTCAGATGAGCATACCTCTTTAATCTATAACCTTGGCTCAACATTATATTTCCGTCATGTGTGATGACATTGCATTTTGTCAATTTAAACCCTCGCCAAACTTTCATTGATAGTCGATTCCTTTCATCGATGCGTAAATCAAGTAACTTGCAATGGAATGCAGAAAAACTTGTGAACATTTTCATTGTTAAAATTCGTTAAGTGCAGACATTATTTTTGACTTTGATTCTTAGAACTGCGCTCGAGTATTCATTGCATTGTCACTGTAGGTAGTAAAATTATTCGATATCTTACAAAGTTGTGTGTTTATGTTGCAGGTAATGCACTTGAGTTACTTCCTGTAAAGAATCCACTTTCACGGTAAAATCAAACTTTCTTTTTTATTTTTAAAACTCCAGAACTGAGGGGGGGGGACTTGGAATTTTTGCCAACCCCCTTTTCTTCTTTCGATCATGTTTTCCCCCTTCCTCTCCCCTCATTTCCCATTTTGTTCGGCCGAACGGTGGGGTGGGTTGTGATCGCTACCTTCGTCACCCCCCTGTATCCGCCACTGGCGTACGCAGGGATAAGTCTCTCCCGCTCTTTTCCCGTTTGAGTGGATGTACTAGAAAAGGAAAGAAATAGGGGCTGAAGTGTCGTTCGAGCCTCTGTTTCCGTCCTTTTCTTACACACGTGTTCGAATGGGGGAAAGAGAGCGAAAGACAAATTCCTGTGTACGCTACTGGATCCGCCAATGTTGGATGCTTGCTTTTCATAATGGCTCTGCTTCAGCTGGGAAGGAGGACATCTTCGGAGACTTGTTCTTATGTAGAGAAAGGTCTTATTTTGATTTTCGAAGTCTGATGTATATCCTTTGAAACGTAGTTTTTAAACATCCTGTACATCTCTCGGAGTTCCCGTGCGCTTTCGATGTTCTGAAATGGGTATGTTGCTCTCTTCGGCTAGAACGTTTTGAAGTGTCAATTCGTTCGCCCTGTCTTACAGGGCTGCCGTTTTGCGTATAATCAATGATATTTTTCAATTCATCGATGATTCCACCGATTGAGAAAATATTACAAAGTTCAGTTCGGTGCATGATTGTAATAAACTAAAATGCTCGCATCTGCAATCTTTTCTCAACCGGTGGAGTCGTCGATGACTTTAAAAAACTTGCGGATATTTTAATTAATCAACGGAGTCTCCACCGATTTAGGAAAGATTACAGATCAGAGTATTTTCGTGCACTACAGTCATGCACTGAACTGAACCGTGTAATCTTTTTTCAACCGGTGGAATCATCGATGAATAGAAAAATAGCATTGATTATACGCCAAACGGCAGCCCTGACGTAAAAAGCCGTGAAAATGACGATGGCAGCATTCCAACCTCAAACACCAATCATCACCTTTGAAACTCCTGTGTTGTTATTGCTTCATTTTGATAATTTTTCGACACAAATATCGGTTTCCCTGTACCTTTCACCTCCTATTTTGAGGAATTGAGCATAGTGATACGTAAGACTTTTAACTGACGCTGTCAGTGTTTACTGTTTATTTGTTTATGAAGTCAGCTGTGGTGACATTCGACTATTATTATTTGAAAGTGCTGCGCTAACCCCGCGAAATGTTGTGCACGTGGTGGAAAGATACAGGGGTGAATTGCGCGTGGTGGAAAGATACAGGGGTGAATACGTGTCAAGTCTTTTTCGCCATTTGTGAGTTTATTATTGAATTTTGGTGTTTTCTGATGCTGCCATTGTTATTTTTACGGCTTTTTACGTAGGACTTGATATTTTAAAACGCCTTAGCCGAAGTGTGAAACAGACCCATTGCCATGCGAAGACTCTTAAAATCTAAACCAACAAAATTCTGAGACTTGAAAAAAAAAAAAATAAACCGAAGAGAAATAAAAGGGCAAGGAAGTATTTTATGTGTGGGACGCCGAAGGTAAGAGAGAGAGGGAGGGAGGGCAGGGGGGAGAGATAGGGAGAGAGAGGGAAAGAGGGAGGGGGAGAGAGAGGGAGAGAGAGGGGGGGAGGGAGAGAGAGAGAGAGAGAGAGAGAGAGAGAGAGAGAGAGAGAGAGAGAGGATAAGGAGACGAGACTGTATAGAGTGTAACAGAGTGGGAAGATGTCGGATAATTTAGATTATCTTATCGGCTGACGTTGCGGGTTGAATACGAAGCAGCCAATCCGCAGACGTTAGAATTATCGGCCTGCAGTAAAATAGCAAAGCAACCAAGTCCACGTTCGTCGTTTGGGCCTGATGTTTTTCTAACCTCTAGCTAAGATTTCTGCTCTCCCACTCTTGCCCTTGTTTGTCACCGTCATCATATCGTCGTTATTTCGAGGTAGTACGTGGATTGCGTCCGATATTTTACCGTTGGCGCATTGTTGCCCGTTGAGGTGGATCCAGGCAAGGTGCTCTTGCAAACTTCGGCTATTTTTGATTGAATTGTTATTTCTTGAGGAAGAATCAGGAAAAATGACAGCTAAATCAAAGAAGACTGAAAAAAATAATGCTGGACAATGTTGATTAATTGACAGTGCCAAACAGATGAATGAACAAGAATAATATCCCTGATGGGCAAAAAAATTGTATGATAAATAAAATATACTACGAATGGGGATTTTCCCTCTTTTGGTGCTGTTGCGTAGCGCAAGCACCCTATGCTATCTTCGCCATTTGTTTGTATGTTGTTGTTGTTGTTGATGTTCATTACGTTTTTTTACTAAGACGGTACTTAAACTCTACTATAGGTTATTCATACCGCTAATTAATTTTACAATAGATTTTTAACGTACTAGCGGGGACAAAGATACCTGGCCAGGCGTTTTGGATATGCAATACGCAATGGCCAGGCGTTCTGGATATGCAATACGCAACGCATGCTTGATACCACCCGTCAAACACTGCCAATGCGTTGTTACGTGAGCAAGGCTGGACCTATCATTGTGTTCCACACTCAATGAGCTGGAGACCGGAATCAGTGGAATCAGTGCAAGTGTGGTGGGGGAGGGAGGAGGGCATTGGCGTGAGTGTCGGGCTATAATTGTAAATCAAATCAGTCAGTCAAACTGCTGCGGTAACCTTTCTTTGCCTTCGAATTCGACAGTTTTGGTTTTCGGACGCTCAAAGCAACAGCCTTATAGCCTCATAGCCTCATGCTTGCTTGTGCGCTCGTATTTTCTATTCAAGCCTCTTATTAATAATGCGCTGTAATTATAAATTTTACTTTCGGTCGTATAGCATTGACATCTTCATGTGTATTTGGAAGTGCCATATACTTTATTGGAGGATCTGATTATTCTTAATTTGTTACGACTCAACACCCCTACCCCCCTCCCAATCCTCATGAAGAGGACGAATGTTCACAGATTTTTGGTATGCATTACTAAATAAATAGTGTGTTAATGTCTCCTGGTTTTGATAATTGACATTGACCTTCCGCTTGCTTTCCTCCAGTGGCGGTTCGTTCTATTTGGCAACTCTGTTTTCGTTCCATTTAAACCTATGCGAAAGTATCGATTTTTCTGGGATTCGCCGAATCTCCTGAAGACTCAATATTTTACAGGTTTGAACAGAGAGAATCCGTTGTTGTCAAATTGCACGATCCACCACTGCTTTCCTATCATAAAAAGAAGGTTTTAAAAAGGGAGAAAGAGGCTTATTCTTCCTTTCTTCTTGCTAGAAGACAGTTGTTGTCGAATAATTGAATGATTCTTACGGCTCCCTCAATAAACAACTCCAGTCATATGAGACCTCTTGAGCCTTGAGAGTTTCACTATAATGCAGTGATTCACGAAATTTATGAGCTAAGATTTTTTAGATTAAAAACTTTTTTCATGAAAAATGTTTTTAAGCTCTTCACTCTGAATCTCCCACGATCTCGTAACACTCAAGGCCGTCATTTACTGAACAACAAAATATCACATTGAATCGTTCAACATTGCTACTAAAGAGAGCCGGGCCCAGTATTTCATTTCTACCGTTCTCATATAAAGGACTTAATTCCAAAAAAATTAAGAGCAAAAGAGAAAAAGCAAACGAAGCAAAAGATAGAGAGGCTCGCAAAGACCAACAACTTGATCCAATTGAAATTATAAATATCATGTAACTTGTAGAACAAAGCTCGCGAATTTGAGGCCACTACTCATGACTTTGAAGCGGACAATAGACGATGCTAGGCAAAGACATGATGGGCAGAAATTCGTTCAGAGAGGATTTTTGTTTTTTTTCTTTAAACCCTCCCCACCCAAGAAAGGCTGTTATTTTGGAAACTACTTTTTCTTCAGAAAGCCATAGTTTCTTAATTTTCCAAGAAAAAGTTATTGTATCGAGAGCTATGTCTCCCAATTACGCAACGTATAAACGAAAATGTAATGATAAAAATTTCAACACGCATGCAGAGTCTAGGTTTTTTATTTCTTCATTTATTCATCTTTCTATTAGATACCTCTAACCATTTATTTATTTATTTATTTATCTATCTATTCACTTATTTATCCATTTATTTTCTTTAAATGGTCATTTTATTATATCCCTTTTAGCGTGATGTCCCGCCAAATGGAGACGATAAAAGAATTTACGAATTGAATTTACGGCCCGTAAATAAATAATAGGACAAATGCAATCTTACTTAACCTCTCTCATTTCAGTTGTATGCCATTTTTAAGGCTTTCAGAAGAAACTAATCCCCATTCGATATTTCTCATTCAATAAAAAAAATAAATATCAACTTTTAATTGGTTGCATAGTGAAAGAATCAACTCGTTTGTGTGTTGATAATGAATTGGCAGAGGAACCATCTATAAGTGACAGATGTTTTAATTGGAATGGATAGGGTTTGTTCTTCACGTGACTATCTTCCATCATAACAACTAATAAGGCTAAAGCAATTTTATGGCATTCAAATTCTCATAAGACTAGCTATCCAATGGGGCAGTTGCAAGTGTCTGAAATGTTGTGTGTTTTGTAATGAAAATGAAAATACTTGATGAGCTAAAAACAAAGATGCCTTTAGTTTTTCTCTAAGTCCCATTGTTCCGGAGATGAGATTTTGGCCTCCAATACATTGTTTTAAATGCGAATTCCGCGTAGTGGCGTCACTCATTAAAACACACACAATTTTAAACCCCTTCAACTGCCTCATTCGTAGTATTAAAATTTGGAGATTAATCCTAATGGACTGAATCGTTCCTGCGACAAACATTTTTTAAGAGAGGGGTCTGAAGTCAGTAGATCGGGAGTAACGAGGCCGAAACTTCGTCAGAACAGTAAGCATTAGGTTTATTTGTCTGCACTGTTCCATTAATGACTCATTGCACTGTAATGGGACCAAATAGTCGACAATTTTGGCTTCTTAAGAGGAAATTTTAAAGTGAAGCCCCCCTTATCTAGCTACAACCTAAAAACTGGGAACTCAGATTTCTACAAAGTTAAGATTAACCTATTTTTTATGACATGGTAGATATAATAGTAACCCTTGACGAAAAAATAAAAAGAAAAAATGAAAGAAACTTCAGTTAAATTAAGAAAAGTAAAGGGCTGTAATTTCTTGAAAGCTTTCACGAGATCTGGGAAGAAATCGCCGAATGACCCCAAAGTTAAATGAAAAAATTCGATCAGTGCAAACTCGACGCAGGGTTCATGTAGCCGTGTACTCCTTCCTTTGCTTTCTTTATTTTTTTATTTCATTGCTAATGGTGTATTCTGGAGAAACACTTGTGTAAAATTCCGCAAAATCTTGGGTTTTGAGGACGTCATTTCACAACAGAAAGTCACAGAAGAAGTCAAATTCAAACAATGTGTTTTGGGTCAAAATCGCACCTCCGGAATCATGAGACCTATTCTTAAAAACCAAATGCATCTTTCTTTTCGGCTCACAGAGTTCTTTTATTTTCTTGCATTTTACTAACTCGCACATCCAAACTGCGTGTTTGGCGACGATGGAAGCCACCGATGCAGTACCCTAACCATGAAAATTGGTGCCCGTTTCGCAGGGTGAGGACGAAAAGAGAGACTCAACGGTGAAAGACAAAAATGAACAAATAAACAATGCACCTGATTGGCTGAAGCGCTCCGTACGCGCTCAAACGGATTTGATCAAACTGCAGGATTGCCCAACCTGGCACTTCCAAAATTCAAACCTATATACCACAGAATAATACAATCAGAACGGAAACTCTCATAAGAGCCAATGGAAGCAAGTTTGGAATTTAACGGCACCAATAGGCAACGCTGTGGTCCTATATCCCAACATGGCGGACGAGTGTGGTTTGTGTTGAAACTCATTTACTTATTTCTATAAATTCTGGAAAGAAATCTTAAGTTTCCGGCCTCACTTTTAATCTATAGTGGCATTTCAGAATGAAAATTTCGCGGATCTCTGATGACTATGGACTAATTATTACTCAGTAAATCATCCTTGTCAGCATAGAAAGAGTGACGAAATTAATATAGGAATCTCCCATTGTTACTGCCCTCGACCACCATTACGCCCTCGAAAATAAAAGCGTTTATATGAGTGTAAGAGTGGATTTCGGAAGTTTTTAGTGCTGCCATTGTTCTTTTTCGAAGTTTTTACAGCAGAATCGAATGTTAAATTGCTTATAGCAAAAGTGTGCAAGAGCCACATTGTTTGACGTCATGCGTTCCACCTCTCTTGAAAAATATCGAAATTCTGGGTATACGGCGAACTCTCTGAAATAAGATCTTTCTCACAGTCGGGTTTTCTTCTTTTTCTAATTTCTTTACCGGTGGTGTGTTTCCCATTTATTTGGTGATATTCTTCCTAAATTACTGTATAAATCATGTCGTTTCAATATAAAATCAAAGAAGTGAAAAAAAAATACATCCACGACTTTGAATAATATAATTTGGAGCCAATCGATCAGAGGCAGCTCGTGAACAATTATTGATTGCTATTTTTATCCTTTATGAATCTATGCAAAAGTATCGTGCGATTACGTAGAGATTCATTTGAGCCTCGCTTAAAAAAAAAAAAAAAAAAAAAAAAATTCCATGTATTTAAATGAAGGATTTATATACAGAATATACATATGTATCGTCATTCACGAGCCGATACTACTTACGATATAACGCAGCGATTATTTTGTTTCATTTCAACAGCTTCGATTATTGAAACTATGAAATTGCTGCATATGACATAATTCTGAATTTTCAAACACTAAAATAACTTCCTGAGATAGTGAAGGAGGAAATAAAAAAATGGCCAACAGGCAGTGGCGTAGCCAGGGGGGACGTCCCGCCCCGGGCATCAAGTCTCGGGAGAGGGGGAATAATTTTCTGCGGCTAGGTAAAGAAAATATGAAAAAAGACGGGAGGAAAGGAGGAGGAAAATTGGAAGAAGGTTGAAAGCCTTTTCTTCTATTTCTTTTTTAAAATTTTAAGAAAATACATTATAGAAGCCATTATTGATGCCCTCCTCTACTTTTCAATTCGATACTTCGATAGAAAGAAAATATGCCGTTAGGCCCTGATTTTGCAACGACCGATTTCTCTTGAAAATAGGAATATTGTTGGTCCCGCTTTTCGACGTTTTCCGAAAATTATGCCCCCCCCCCCCCAAAATTTTTAATACTTCATTTTGTTTCCAAAGCAAAAGCCCTTGATACAAAGTCTAATTCTTGTCTCAAATTCTCGAAAAATATACCCCTTCCATAGCTCTGTCAGTTTATTTGTTGGTATGACAACATGTAGAGGAAGAAGTTGGAATTTTAAATCTAAACATATAAAAATTGAGAAGGCGGGGTTACAGTTCCTTACTCCCAAACTGACTCATTCACGTCTTTGTTTCTATCTCTCTTTGTTGACTGTATTTTAATGCACTTCGTCAGTATAGGCTGTAACTTTCCTCCTAAATTGTTTGCTCATTTTGTCCGTAGGTGCTCATTTCCCTTTAATTTACAACGATATCTTGAATAGCAGCAGAAATTTATTATTCTGTAAAATTATTTAAGAGAAAATAGTAAATTCAATACACAAAACACTAGAAAAAGAGAAATGAAAATGGTATGAGGGTTGGGGGGGCTGGTGGTGGTGGTGGTGTTAAACCATTGTGTAATGCCTCGCTTGCAATTATAAGAGGGGGGGCAGTGGCGGCTCGTGAAATGCGGTACATCGATGGCTACTCCATTTAAAACTATAGAAAAGTATCGATCGTCAGGGGGTGCAATTGAACCCCCGAGAAATCGATACTTTTCTATAGTTTTAAATGAAGAGGACATCGATAAATCGCATTTCACGATCCACCACTGGGGGGGGGGGCAACATTTTAAAAGGGCCCGGGCCCGGGGATCAAAATCTCTAGCTACGCCCCTGCCAAGAGGCAAGAGGTATCAACATTTTATCATTTTGCAAGTATGACGAAAATATTTAACCAAGAGGAGCCTACGATTGCCGATCAAAATTAGAGCTTGAGACATTTTATATCTTTAACACGCTTCAAACGACAACTGTGATGACAATGACCGCCAGCGCCGCGCGCCCGGGCCCAAACGGTAGTAGTGAGAGAAATAGAGGAAAAAACTGGAAGCATTCGTTTTACAAAAGTTGTTTACAGCCTCATGCAACGTAAGCAGCCACCGCACCGAGTCGCCGTGCACCCTTCCTCCCCCCTCCCCTCCTCCTCCTCTCGATTCCTCATTCATTCTCTGCACTGCCCGATACACAATGAAGAGCCCGGCCAAGTTCATCACAACGAAAGATAAGATGTGCTTGGCGGGTGGTATCAAGCATGCGACGCGTATTGCATATCCAAAACGCCTGGCCATTGCGTATTGCATATCCAAAAAGCCTGGCCAGGTATCTTTGTCCCCGCTAGTACTTACAAGGTAATTTACAGTATTGTTAACTGAAGGTTCTGTAGTTAGTAATTTTACAGGTTTTAATTAAATTAAAGAATTTATCGAAGGCGATGTCATCGGCAAGCGCTGTTGCCCTGTTTTCAGGTGGATTATTGGAAGTGTCCTCGTCGGGGGGGGGGGGGGGGAGGTGGAAATATCCGTAAACCGCTCCGCCCGCTGGGACCTTCGTCATTCCTGTCATTTTCAAATTCGTTTTTCAACGAGCCTCGACTAACAGTTACGTTTTCTTTATTACAGAGAAAATGGTATGATTTTGTTTTTGTTACCATAGGTTTTCTCGCACATTTTACTGTAGAATTAACGTAACATTAACTCGTAAAAATCGATCGATATTTACTACCACTTTTCGGTCTATATTTATGTTGGCAACAAGTGAGCTTGTTTGATGCCCATGTTTCTTCTAGCTTAAGAGTTATACCAATAGCTTTAAATCCCTCACTCAGCTCGTATTTATTGCGATCGATGGTGAATCTAATTGTTGCTGAATTTTCTATTAGAACAAATAAAACCTGACTATCCCCTGATCCTTTTAAACGATGATCCAAATCCATCCTATGCATTACCGAGCGTATTGTGATATGTGTTACACCGTTACAACAAACACAAAACACAAGAAAAAGAACAGGGACCTGGGGACTTTCACCTGAAAGTTCCGTCACCCGAGAGAAAAAAAAAATGACCGCCTTTCAACTTAAAAGTCAAAAGCGGACGAGAAATAAAATAACCAAAGCACAGGGACTATTCACCCAAAGGTTCAGTCGGCTGGGCTCTAGTGTGAAAAAAAATTCAATGACTTTTCACCAAAAGGTTCAAGTACACCGATACAACAAACACAAAACACGAGAAATAGAAAAGGGACCCAGAGACTTTCACCTGAAAGTTCCATCACCCGCGGAAAAAAATCCGTCTACAGTCTACAAAATCTCGACTTGTTGCTGAAATTTCAATTGGAACGAATAAAACCTGATTATCCCCTGATCCTGCTAAACGGTGATCCAAATCCATCCTATGTATTACCAAGCGTATTGTGATAAGTGTCCATAGTTTTTGTAGTATTCCTTGGTTTCCCCCAGCATGTGAGTCCTAAGTAGTGAACTCTCCCGGAAAGCCTGGAGGGGTAAATTAATGCGCCGAGACCAACATGCTGTCCGTGAAGATCCACGTAAGAAATTGCAAATGCCTTACTCCGAATAAATCACCAACAGTTTACAGGATATAACTGTTGCTGAGACCGGAAGGTGTAATTCCACTGCTCCAAGTCCATATGGAATCCGACCCAGGGATGAGTGGAGGTTTCTGGTTGAGTTGTCAAGACGTTCATTCGATGTTTGAGATCCAAATCTGATGAGGTAACGGATGTTTGCTTAAAAAAAAGGCAAAATAACGTCTCCTAGGTTTCTTTCGCAGGCAGACGCCATCATACGACATTCAAACGTGAGGATGGAAAATAGTCTAGTCTCAATATTCAGCTATCTTTCCTTTGACATCCTCTCCCTCAACTGAATCACATACTTAACTCAGAAAACAATTAATTATTTAAAAACAATTATTGTACAGTTATAAATATTTTGACTAACCATATTCAGTACCTTAAAAATTTAAAAAGTATAACTATATTAGATATCGTAAGGGATGAGTGGAGATTTCTGGATGAGTCGTCAAGACATCCATCCGATGTTTGAGTTCCGACCCTGATGAGGCAATCGATTGTTGCTTAAAAAGAGGCAAAATAACGTCTCCTAGGTTTCTCTCCCAGGCAGACGCCATAATGCGACATTCAAACGTGAGGATGGAAAATAGTCTTGCCTCAATATTCAGCTCTCTTTCCTGTGACATCCTCTCCCTCACCTGAATCACATAATTAACTCAGAAAACAATTAATTATTTAAAAACAAGTGTAGTACAGTTATAAATATTTTGACTAACCATATTCAGTACCTTAAAAATTTATGAAGTGTAACAATAGTAAGATATCGTAATTACCTTGTCAAGCATTGCTTGCGGGTACACGTTTGTTTGTCTGATGTGAGATTACTGCGAAAACTTTAAATTCGTCATAGATTAATGGCACACAATGCCGGTTGGCGCATTCAGTACGACAGGTCGTATTCTCTTTGAATAGTATTCTTGGTCTATGATCTCTGTTACATGGAGTGCTTGGTTGATGACTCTTTCGCTGGCAGAATTACAACTGTATTACAGCCATATTAGGAGGAATGTAGCCTAACTTCTCCCCTTTGGCTTGGAACTCACGGATGTCGATTATTGGTCTTGATAAGATTTCCAATGGTGTTATAGCTTTGTCATCTATTAGGTCAGAGATCTGTGGAAAATAATTGAAGTGGTGGTTTTGTTTAAATTGAAGCTTTGTCCAAGATGCAATTGGTATTTTGTAACACTCTCTTATCGTTCCGGGGGCACCATTATCTAAGAGCTCTTTAATTGCTGGATCAACATTCACGTGTTTAAATGTCTCGAGTAAGACCTTATGTTTTTTATGAAATGTCACGAAATACTCCCTCTTAAAGTTTGAAGAGATATCCGCGGCTGCACCAGAATTTAGTGGTCGTATGGAGGTGCCATGTTTGAACATCTTCAATAATCCTCCCTCGATAGAAACAATTGGGTAATAGTGAAGTTTCTCTTGTCCCATTTGTTTATCAAAAAAGGGATCCCCGATTCTCCATATTTTCTAATATATTCTGTTTTGATAGCTACTATTTGTTGACAGTAAGTGGAGAGTTTTGGATGCTTTTCATCTAATCCGTCCATAACCTCCTTTAAAAAACTATGGTCATTTGTCTCTGGATCGAATAATTTCAACGATATCCCTAGAGTAAGAGGCTCCATTAATTTAAAGAGTCAGATCGCTTTAAAGAGTATGCGCTCACTACCCATAAATGTCAACGACGCACCTGACGGCAGCAAGTGCAACGCCCTAAAGACCGCAGCTCCCATGCAGTATAGTAAAGATCCGGCGAAATCCGTGATCCATCTGACCCAATAATTCGACAAGAAGCATGAATAGTCATACAGGGTGTCCCAGACCACCCGTGTAGGTACTTTTTCTCAAAAACGGCTGGGAGTAGAGAGCTGAAACAAAAAAGTCAGATAGGGAATTGACCCCAAAGAATTCAATGAAAATATTTTCAAAGCCCCCCGAGGCCCCCCAGGGGGGTTTTGGGGGGGTTCGAAACACATTTTTCCATTTTTGGCGGGAAAAAGCCTATAAAAGGTACAAAAATAAGTTCAGATTCTGAAAGAACAACTCATTGCCGACATTTTTACTCCAGTAACTTTTCCCAGAAAACCCCAATTTTTGGGGTTATGGGCCCTTTTGGGGGGAAATTTTCATTCGGCCACTGTGACCACACTATTCAATATTTTTCAAAAAACTGAAATCCATCTGAAAGAAGAGATAAAGGCCTTTCGATTGATGTGCCACATAATACATAAAAGTGAAAAATTAAGGCCCCCACGTAGATTCCAAAATTTGGGGGTCTTTGGGCCCCCCCATGTAAAAAAAGTCAAATAGCAAGGTATGGCTTGTGATACATCGATCAAAAGCCCTCAAAGAGTAGAATAAGATGGCGCAATCCAAAATCGTCTACAATTATTACTTTCAAAATGGCGGCCATTTGAAAATTTTGGGGGTTCAAAGGAAAGTCCTGGGAAAGGAGTCCAAAGATGAACGATACATGGATTAAAAGGCCTTAAAAAAAGCAAACGAATGGTGCAAACCGCAAATCAATCCGCCTCTTCAATCAAAAGTTATGACCGATTGAAACTTAAAGGGCTCAATAAGGCCTATTTAAGGCTGCTTAAATTTCAATCGGTCATAACTTTTGATTGAAGAGGCGGATTGATTTGCGGTTTGCACCATTCGTTTGCTTTTTTTAAGGCCTTTTAATCCATGTATCGTTCATCTTTGGACTCCTTTCCCAGGACTTTCCTTTGAACCCCCAAAATTTTCAAATGGCCGCCATTTTGAAAGTAATAATTGTAGACGATTTTGGATTGCACCATCTTATTCTACTCTTTGAGGGCTTTTGATCGATGTATCACAAGCCATACCTTGCTATTTGACTTTTTTTACATGGGGGGGGCCCAAAGACCCCCAAATTTTGGAATCTACGTGGGGGCCTTAATTTTTCACTTTTATGTATTATGTGGCACATCAATCGAAAGGCCTTTATCTCTTCTTTCAGATGGATTTCAGTTTTTTGAAAAATATTGAATAGTGTGGTCACAGTGGCCGAATGAAAATTTCCCCCCAAAAGGGCCCATAACCCCAAAAATTGGGGTTTTCTGGGAAAAGTTACTGGAGTAAAAATGTCGGCAATGAGTTGTTCTTTCAGAATCTGAACTTATTTTTGTACCTTTTATAGGCTTTTTCCCGCCAAAAATGGAAAAATGTGTTTCGAACCCCCCCAAAACCCCCCTGGGGGGCCTCGGGGGGCTTTGAAAATATTTTCATTGAATTCTTTGGGGTCAATTCCCTATCTGACTCTTTTGTTTCAGCTCTCTACTCCCAGCCGTTTTTGAGAAAAAGTACCTACACGGGTGGTCTGGGACACCCTGTATACGCAGTTATTTGAAGGCGTACGGCTTTTGCACCCCAATCTGGCAACACTGCCAGTGATGCCCTATGGGAGACCATCTTAGCAAGTTATGGGCAGCACCAAGTATTTCTTCTGGATTCTGAAATACTCTTTTTTTTACAGTCTATTAAAAGACATTTTAATTTAACACTTTAGAAAAGTTTTGTTTTACAAGGGGCTTTCAATACAGTTAGTTTCTATCTCTTAAATTACAGTTTAATTAGAATTCTGTAGACCTTACAGTTGTGAAGCCTGTACCTTTCAAGGTGGAAATGGAAACCACGACAGCAAGTTACGAGTGGCACCAGCGAAGCGCTTCAAGACTGCTAAATTTGGCACTTTTCGTTTTCAGACAAATAAAAGACAATTTAAGACATTAAATAATGTTTTATTAAACATTGTATTAAAGTTCAAAGTTTTTATTCTTGGCTAAAGAGGTACAAAGAAGTTTCGGAATTTAGCGATAAAAGACAATTTAAGTCATTAAATAATGTTTTATTAAACATTGTATTAAATTTCAAAGTTTTTATTCTGGCTCAAGAGGTACAAAGAAGTTTCGGAATTTAACGATAAAAGACAATTTAAGTCATTAAATAATGTTTTATTAAACATTGTATGAAATTTCAAAGTTTTATTCTTGGCTAAAGAGGTACAAAGAAGGTTCGGAATTTAGCGATAAAAGACAATTTAAGTCATTAAATAATGTTTTATTAAACATTGTATTAAATTTCAAAGTTTTTATTCTGGCTCAAGAGGTACAAAGAAGTTTCGGAATTAACGATAAAAGACAATTTAAGTCATTAAATAATGTTTTATTAAACATTGTATGAAATTTCAAAGTTTTATTCTTGGCTAAAGAGGTACAAAGAAGGTTCGGAATTTAGCGATGATTTCGGGGGGACTTTCGAGTCCCTTCCCGTGTGGTCTTCTTCTTAGGAGTTCTTTCCAGAAGCCCGACGATTCCTGTAAGGTTTTCCACTAGTCCAACTAGATCTGAAATCTGTGAGGACAAAAAAATAATAATTACAATCAAATCATAAGTACTGCAGAATGAGAATTGTGGGAAGTAAATAAATCATTACAGTTTCATTGCAAAGCAAAACAAAACTATTATTCAAGTTTGTACATCTCTGAAGTTAATCAACTTTTGGACTAATCGGTCTTTTTCAGAAATGTAGGGAACAATAACATTTTTCTTTTTCCTTTTTGTAGGAAATCTAAAGATTTCGTTTTTCTTCTCTAGTAGAAACAAAATAAATTTTAAATTTTCCTTTTTGTAGGAACTTTTAATATTTCGTTTTTTCTAAAATGTATGTAAAAAAGAATTTCTGTTTTCTTAGATTAAGAAAGAATAAGAAATAAATGGTAACTTTATTTGATTCGAATCAATAACGGGGATGTTCTGCAACATTCTGCATTATAATAATATTTTTTTTCTCCTTTATAGTCGAAATATAATGGAGTTATTTTTCTGTTTTGTGTACGTCACTTGTAGAGAGGCAAAATAGTATTGTAGACGATTGGCTTACATATGTTACGGAAGGCGCTGCACTTGTGGTGGGAGCCTGATTGCTTCCTTCTGGTGCGGCTGTTTCCGAGGTTTCTCTTTCCGATGGTTCTCTTTCCGATGGTTCTCTTTTCGATGGACCGCCGTTAGAAGGCGCCTTGAGTGGAGGTGGGATAATCTGGAAGAGGATAATTATTGTTAATTTAAGAGTGTGGTACATTTGCAACTCAACAAATGAATCTTGTTTAATTTTGAATAGTGTGGTACTTAATGTACACCTAAAAGTGCCGTGTTTGATCGGAGTCCTTCGGTAATTAATTGCATTATTTTCCACCAATATTAAAAAAAAATTAATTTTTTCAGAAAATAGAAAAAGACTTTTTAAAAGCAATCAATGAGTGCGAACAAAATGGAAGAAAACCAATGATGTGACACTTAGGTACCTTATTCCGAAGATGGCCAGCCGGAGGCGTATTGGTGGCCATATCAATCGGGACACCGTGCAGTTTGATGTTGGTAGTGGGGCTAGCTTGGAATTCCATGTTAAGCTTCCGCTTAACCCGGCGGAAGTCAGCGAAGGTCTCGTTGATGTCCGGATTTTGTACAACTACTTCGCCTGTAACAGGGAAAAGAAATAGTTACCTTTTTGTATTCATGAAAGAGAGTTTAGCTTCCTGAAAATATGAGAGAATAATTATTCTTTTGTTTAAAATAAGAAAAAAAACTATATTTATTTTTGACAAAGAAAAGAAAACAAAAAAAAATTTCTTTCTAAAACTACGAAAAAATAGAGTAATTTCCTAAAATTTAGAGAAAAACAAAAAAAAACTTTTTCCAAAAAATAAAGGGGAAACAAAATATATTTTTCCTTCAACTGTAGGAAAACTAAAACTTAATTTTTTCCTACATATAAGATAGAACCAAATTGTTTTTTTTCTTAACAATAGAAAAACAATATATATTTTGGAAATATATAAATATGGAAAGAAGCGTTGCTATCTACTGCTAACTACTCTAATTAGTTTGCCCACACCAAATGCTACAAGTCATGCATTTCCATTGAAGGAAGGAAGTAAGGATCTAACTCAAAGCTACTAATTTTCCACCTTATGATTAAAGAAAAACTTTGAACAGCATTGCAATATGAAACAGAAAATGAGACACCACCTTCAGTATGAATGTACAGACCTGCAGCATTATAAAATTTAACGATTCCACCCGCAGCGTCAATGGTGAATTGTGGTGATTTTTGAACACTGGCGGCTGAAATTAACATATATTAGTCATTATTTTTCTCTCTCCTGCCTTGGATGAAGTCATAAATGAAATTTGAACACAAATGAAGATTTGATGCAACCAATCCTTGTAGGTGAGAAACAATTTCAGCGTAACTTAGTTTTCAATCGCATTATAAAGCTCAGCTTGTTACAAACTAATATTTTGTGAGGTCTAAGAAAATATGAAAGTTTAATGTTGATTTGTTGCTATTAAGACCAGAAAATTTTCATTGTTTTTACAATAAGAAAAAGATGTTTTAGCTTAAGCTAAGTAAATGAAAATAAATGCTTTTGCTACAGATTGACCAGTGCAGCCGTTTAAAGTAAACGAACAAATCAAAGGAATACTCTAGTTATTCAAAGAATAAAAAAAAATAATGTGGAAATACTTTGAATGTAATGTAATACATTTGAGTGTTTCCAAAGCAAAGCAGCCCAGTGCTTTGGCTAGCTAATGCAATGACGCTTCAACTTACCAGCCTTCTGGTCTTGAATATCAAAATCTGAAAAAAAAACCAGGAAATGCATTATAGCAAAAAAGGCATTTTGATTATAAAAAAAAGAGGAAGTGTTCCTCTTGCAATAAATAAGTCCGTGACTTTTGAAAAGTTGGTACTACTATTATTTGCAATTCAAAATAAAACATTAAAATTTCTACATTCTATGGATTTCGCAGTTGCAATTATAGCAAAATTAAGCTGAGCATTTATAGACTGGCAAGTACTTACATCCATCCTCATCGCTACTGCTATCACTCTTCTTGTCAATAGCTGGATCTAAAGAACAGATTATGCAAGAAAAAGCGTTAAAAGAAAGAAGAAAATAATTAGAAAATTAATTTTGGTAGTTAAGCATTAACACTGTTCAGTATCGGAAGTATAAACAAAACTAGAAGGTTGCTACTAATTGAAAATAATTTTTTTTTTTTTTATCCGCTACTAGTAGAAAAATGTGCTTTTTCTAAGTTGTTAAAATCGGAGCAATGGGAACTGTTACAAATAGAAAGAAATAAAAAATGATTAGTTTTAGGAAAGCACATTAACTTCTTGCTAGAGCACTACATTAAAACAAGCATTTACTTACCTATAATTGCGGTTCTTCGCTTAACTGTGCAAGAACATCCTAAAATCAAAAAATTGCAAATTGCAAGTGTTTATTTAAAAATTTGTGGAACATGTCGGTAGTCAAAAGAAAGGAAATTTTATCCTACGTTTTTTCGCGCAAACCACATTTCAAAAGCTTTATTCGTTAGCGAGATATTTCAGTTTGAAGGTTTCAACTTTGACCCCCCGCCCCCCCCTCTAAAAATTGGTTTTTGGTCGCGAAAATTTCAGGATTTACTACTAACAGTTACCCCAATTGATCCCCAAAGTTTCGTCAAAAACAAGCAGTGGGCGAAAAATGCCGATTTTGAATGAACCCCTTTGGTTTTTTGAGTCTTAAAAATACGCGCAACGCACGTAGGAGAATAAAAAATTATGAACATAAAAGTCAAAGTTATGTTCTTTCGAATGGTGCAAACCGCAATCCGAGGAAATGATTTGTTCAAAAGTTCAAAGCGCTTAAAGTTTTATACATCCGAAAACACGGTGCGGTCAGTGCGTATTTTCAATGGCTCACGACACCCTCGCACCTGAAGATCGGTACGCGCCATTGAAAATATGCACTGAACGCACCATTATTTCGGAGGTGCGCAACTTGAAGCGCTTTTAACTTTTGAGTAAATAATTTCCTCGGATCGCGGGTTGCGCCATTCGAAAGAATATAGCTTTGACTTTTATATCCAAAGTTTTTTTATTCTCCTATGTGCGTCGCGTGTAATTTTCAGACTGAATGAAGCAATTTTTTTTGGTCGAAAATTTATTAATTGGAAAAAATTGACTTAAAATGTTTATAATTGTACTTTCATATACATCAATCGAAAGTTCCTGTAAAGAGGACTCTTTTGGCGTAAAGTACGAGTCAAAATAATCATTTTGGTGAAAGTTATGGGACTTTGAAACTTTGACTTTGACCCCCACTCCCTTTCCCAGTTGACTCTTTGAGCGTGTCTCGACGAGCTCTATGGACCCTAGCTGGGATTATGAAATTTTTTTGACGATAGCCCATTCCTTATGGGAGCTGGATCAATAACACCTCTTTTCGCAACTTTAAAAGCACGTTTCACGTCACGAAATCATGCTCAAAAAAAATTATTAAAAATCCGTGAGTTCCTTTCATAAGGAACTTTAAAGAAATGAAATAATAATAATATTGAAAAGGTTCATCGCATCAGACCCATTGTACACAGATTGGTGTCTACACGTTTTATGCCATGACAAATTTATTTTTGTCATCAAAAATAAATTTTGTTGGGTCCTCACATGTGTATGTGTTCAAATGGAAGTAGAGAGAGAGAAAGATACACGTCTGTATACGCCCATGAATGTAATCGGGCGAATCCAGCTAACATTTGAAGTACCATCCCTTCTCTTCGCCCGTATGTTTATCTTCCATTTTCCACAGCTTCCTCTCACGCTTCTCCTCTTTCCAGTCTCTGGTCTATCGAACCTATTTCCGGTCGGGATGTTGTCAGCTCTGCTCTGGATTTCTGTAGTCTCCTAGTTCTTTACTTCTGTAGTCTGTGTTTCTTCTTCTGTCGTCTGGAAGTTTTGTAGAGGGTGTAAACTGACACGAGCTAACAATAAGTGAATCCTGACTTGTTATTGGTTCGAGGCTTTCACGGAGTGAAAACATCGAAGTTTCTACATTATAGAGGCGATAAAGGCACGTGGGCATATTTACTATATGTCCGGGGAAAGGGTAGAAAATCTGATGCTTTTAAAAAAAAAAAAAAAAATTGCAGTAATAATAATTATTCCGATTATAATTATTTCGGAGGCGTTTTAGGTAAAAAGGGGTTCTTTACAATGTATTTGCAATTTCCAAGAGCCCATTTTTACTTAAAACGCCTCAATGGGTCTATTGCAAACTTTTGCTACAACGATTAAGAGAGATTAAAATTGGTGGCATCAGAGAGTCATAATACAATAATAATCTCACAAGGGGCGTTTAATAAAATCCAATATGGCGGAGAAATATCGAGCAATTTATATGCATGCACCATGAACAGCCAAGGATAGCCAACCTCACAATATCGATCACAACCAATCACAACGTAAACAAACACATAACCTTTACCTCCAGTGAGGTGAGGTTGTCAAAGTTGGCCATCCTTGGATGTTCGTGGTGCATGCATACAAATTTCTCGATATTTCTCCGCCATCTTGGATTTCATTAAACGCCTCTTGTGAAGTTCTTATTGCATTTTATGACTTTCTGATGCCACCAATAGACTTTTCCGACGATTTTACATTAGATTATACGCTCTCAATCGTTGTAGCATAAGTTTGCAACAGACCCATTGGAAGAGAAAAAATTATTGTGAAACGTAAAACGAAATAATAAACACTGTTAATATACTTATGAAGTATTTTTACTTTTGGTCATTAAATGGAGTACATCGAGAGGGGAATCCTTTCAGAGCAGAGGGTTCTTCTTTTCCTTTTTCCCTTTATTTGTTGTTCTACGATCTTTTACTCGTAGCAGCAGACATTTTCCTTGGGTTATACGAATGGGTCTGTTGCACACTTCGGATAGAGCGTTTTAAAGTAACAATCCATTGGTAAAAACCCATAAAAATGACTCTGGGAGTATCAGAAAACACCAAAATGCATTAATTAATTCACAAATCGCGAAATACACTAGACACTATGCACCCCTGTATCTTTCCACCACGTGCACGATATTTCGCGAGATTAGCACGGCACTTTCAAATAATCACGGCCGACTGTCATCACAGCTGACTTTTTAAACAAATAAACTGTAAACACTGACGGCGTCTCTTCGAATTATCACGTCTCAGTATCCTTGATTCCTTAGAATAGGTTGTGAAAGGCTCGGAAACCGATATTTGTGTCAAAAAATTGTCAAAATGAAACAATAACACACAGGAATTCTAAGGACGTTGATTGAAGTTGGATTCACACTTGAAACTCCTTTGTGTTTTTAATTCATTTTGATAATTTTTCATCACAAATATCGGTTTCCGTACCTTTTACAACCTATTGTAAGGAATTTGGATACTGAGACGTAAGAATTCGAACAAACGCCTTGACTGTTTACTGTTTAGTTGTTTGTGAAGTCATCTGTGATGACGGTCGGCCGTGATTATTTGAAAGTGCCGCGCTAATCTCGCGAAATATCGTGCACGTGGTGGAAAGATACAGGGGTGAATAGTGTCAAGTGTATTTCGCGATTTGTGAGTTTAAGGTGATTCCAGGCGAAACTTTTCCAGATTTCAATCCGATGGATAGCGCCACTAGTCGCTTTTGGGAAAAGTCGTGTTTTCGGCGTTTTAAACTGAAACCATAGATAAATCGCAAAATCCAATAACGTCAGCACCTGCAAAATTTTTTTATGGATTTTTTGAGCCTTAAATGAGCAAAATTGGTTTAAAATTAAAGCCGTAAATTATGAAATTCGTTTCGCCATAAGCTTAGTGAGTGAGAGTGAGCGCGAGTGATGATACGTCTATCTGCCTCACTCGCACTCATTGCGGCTTACGGGAAGTTTCGTTTTTCATAATTTCCGGCTTTATTTTTGAGTGTTTCAGTCTGAAACTTTCAGGGTATCTTCCTGAAGTATGCTTGCAGGTGCTGACGTTTCTCAAATTTGTGTTTTTAGCGTGAATTCGTCAAATTTAACAAAAAACTGTTGACTTTTTGAGCAGCGCGACGTGGTGTCCACGGTCGGAACTAATCGACCCTGGAATCATCTTAATAATGAATTTTGGTGTTTTCTGATGCTGCCAGTGTCATTTTTACGGTTTTTTACTCATGAATTGATACTTCAAAACGCTCTAACCGAAGTCTGCAACTGACCCATTTCCCCTTCGTCAATATTTCACTGTGCAGTTCGTTTTAACACAAACGAAACACATCTTGGATTATAAAATGATTCCCTCGGTGTGAGTGGATTTTAAGACATTTTGATGCTTCCAATGTGGTTTTCACGCAATTTCGCTCCTAACCAAGACCCTCTCCTTAGCCTTTGCTAAAGTTTGCGACGGATCCTTAATCGTCTTGAAACACGACAACGCAGCTCAACAAGTTTTCGCCGGTTTTTTCTCAGCTTAGGGATTCGATTTTCTTATCTCTCCCTCTCCCCTTTGCCTCTCCCCTCTCCCGTCTACCTTGCTCTTTCGACCTTCCCTGTCTCTTGCGAATATTCAACAAGTCCCCGCCATTGGCCCTCCGCGTCTTCATCAGTGCCGCGTGGCTCGGCGTCTCTCGACTGTAATAAATTTATCAGCCGTTAACTTTTACAAGTTTAATCTAATCTCCCGTAGTATAAATTTCGTTCGTTCCAAAACTTCTTGATCGCTGGCGATTAAACGCGTTGTGGATTTATTTTTTTTTTTTTTTTTTTTACCTAGAAAAGATTGCTCAAGTGACTCTGTGAAGCTGAAGGTGTTCCGTTATTATTGTTTCATTTGGATGGATGTATTCAAATTAGAGGGGAAATTAAAAGTTGAAAGAAAAGTGAAGATATTGATCAGTACTTTCAAACGAGTAGGCAATTTATTGTGACAGCTGTCACAAGGGCAATGTCCGAAGATTGAACCAATCTTTACAGCTTCTCTTATTCAAGTTGTAACTGTAAGATAAATCCAAGGTCGATTAGTTCAAACCTAAAGTTTTTGGCTAAAATTGGTCAATTCACGCTAAAAGTACTTGAGGAACGTTAGTACCTGAGAGCATATTTCAGGAAGATACCCTGAAAAATTCAAGCTTAAGCAATCAAAAATAAAACCGGAAAAGATGAAATAGGAGAGTTTCCATAAGCCGCAATCAGAGCGGGCGAGGCAGATAAACATATTATAATTCGCTCTTACTAAGCTCACGGCGAAATGAATTTCATAATTTATGGCTTTCATTCTTGACAGTTAATTTTGCTCGTTTTTGGCTGAAAAAAAAAATCGATGAAAAACATCGCAGGTGGTAACGCTTTTTGATTTTCTTGGTTTTTTTTTTCATTGTTATCAATTTAACATGCTAAAAACATGACTTCCTGTAAACGACTAGTGGCGCTATCCATTGGATTGGTATTTTGAAAAGTTTCGCCTGGAATCACCTTAAGTTTGCTCTTCCATAGCCGAATTTCGCGATCGAATATCATAAACAATACCAACCGAACTACATATTCGAGGAAACTCAATTGTGTTATTAGATGTGTTTTCGGGGCATCGATGGGATCAATTCGATTTCGAATTCACCTCCGGACTTGAATTCAAAATCGAATAAATTGATGCCATCGATGACTGAAAACACCGACAAAGTTCGAAAAACACGATCCAGTTTCGTGTCATTCACTGTTATCATGCGTGGGTTGGCAATGTTGTTGTCGAATATGTTCGTCGCGAAAATTCGCCTCATGATCTTCGAAAGTTTAGTAAGTAACGTTGTGTTTTGAGTTCTCGTTTCCGAAAGATCGTCACCGGCATTCTCCTGAAAATTAAATTTAGACCCAGATTTTCATTTTTCGGCGAATTGAGCAGAAGGTTGGAAAAGTGTGGGAACCACTGCGATTTAGCAAAAGAACCAGTGGCGTCGTGTGCAATTTGGCAACAATGTATTCTACCCATTTAAACTCATGTAAAAGATCGAATTCAGGGGGTGCACAGTGCACAAGGAAAATTCGATGTATTTAATGAGTTAAAATGGATCAGTTGCATTGTTGCCAGATGGCACGCGACGCCACTGAAAAGAACTGCGTTTCGATGTGGATTTCGGAGTTGGTTAAACTCTCGGTCATTGGTGGATGTAGTAATCTGGCAACTGTGATTCTTCCCGTTTGAATTTAGATGAACAATTGATTCCTAAAGGGGATGGTTAAAGCCTCCTTGTGACCAATCGATTATTTCTCATGCAATCGAATGGGAAGAATACGCTGTTGCCACATCGTTGAATGGGTCTGTTGCAAACTTTTGTCATAGCGATACAGAGTGTTAAATCTTAAGTAAAATCACGTGTAAAGTCCAGTGGTGGTATCAGAAAGTCATAAAATGCAGTATTAAACTCACAAGAGGCGTTTAACTGAAACCCAAGATGGCGGTAAAATATCGAGCAACCTGTGTGCACGCACCGTGAACATCCATGATGGCCAACGTTAACAACCTCACAGCATTGGAGGTTATGAGTTTGTTTGCGTTGTGAATAGCAGGCCTCCGAGCAGGTACTATGGATCTCCGAATCTCACCAAATGTTGATCGATGAAAACAACCGTAGAAACCTGAAAAATCTTTTATTATGGTTTACGTTTTTAGTAAGAGTAGTAGAGTAGGTAGTTCAGCAGGATTTGTTTACTTTCATTCATAACAATCATTTTTTTTTCTCTCTCTTTTTTTTGTTTATAATACTACCAATATTTTGGTTTTTAATAAACTGAAACTCTCATAACAATCATAACATAATGCTTGAAATTTTGAATGCATGCGTTCTTCAAAAAAAATAAATAAAATTGGTAGATGACGGTATACTTGACTTGTGCTGTGTCCTCTGCGCTGTTTTGTTCTATTGTGCCTTTATATTATTAATTTCAAAACATTTTTAAGTTTGGAATACAGAAATTTACTGCTAGTTTGTCCATCATAGAAGATGAAAATTAGGGGTTTTCTGCACTCTTGTGTAATTTCCTGCTGCAATTACAAATACTAAAGCCCATGACTTTGGACAGAGACCCGACTTTGGACACCACAGGGGAGTTTCAGTTTAGTTACCACAAACACTCCTCCATGATGTCCAAAGTCGGATCCCTGTCCAAAGTCATGGGGTTTTACAGTACCTTATAATTACATTTGAGGTGTTTTTCAGTTAAAGGGCAAATTGGGTGAAATTTATTCTTGAGAAAAATGTATTTGTAAGTTTATATTGCAGTGAGTACTGACATACCAGCAGTCGTTTCTTCATTAGTTCTCAGCTAAACGGTGGTGTGTCAACTTATGGCTTTTTAAGGACACAGCGTCAGGGTGCCTACCTATACTTGTCCTCTCACTGAAAACCGCCTCTATTAAATTTCCTTTGAATCGCTGATAAAGATACATTTTAAGTAAATCACCCTCGGAAAGAACATACATTGCATTTGGGGGGAAGTCAAGGTAGTTTCAAATTAGTAACCTGTTGCTGACAGTTCTGGTCTTTCATGCCCGATTGTCATTTGGAAGTCTCTCTGTAGGTACTGCTTACTTAATCTGAATGGACAGTGATACATTTTTGTTCACTTACTGCACAGAAAACTTTAGCTGTTTAGCAACTATCTAATATGAGACAAATTCCATCTTCTCTTTCTCTAGGTGCCTCTTGCTATTTTATTCAATACCCTCTGTGGCACTTAAATGAAGTTTTCATTTAATGGCTTCAGAAAAAGTTTCAGTTCCACAGCAATTCATATTGTCGATGCCTTATGCAATGCTGTCTATTGCGGACTGAATACTGGTGCCATCACTTCAGCAGGGACATAAAGGGCTGAAAGATCGCTGAAAGTCAGCCTCTTGACAGGGCTGTGAATTGGAATTAATTTTTGGAACCGGATCTGCTACTGTTTTGCCTTCAATTTTGGTTCTGGTCCATTTTCAGTTCCACCTTACCGAGAGGTAGAGCTCGTTTCAGAAGTGTAGGCGCACGTGAACCATAATCCTTTGCGAATTTTAAACTCTAATTCCTTCAAATCAAAACCGAACTTGCCAACTTTATTATTTGGCTTTAAAAGTGTTCCTCATTGTAAAGTTAACGCTCAATTTCATTTTCATTAATTTTTGTCGAGTAATATCAGAAATAATGTTGACAAATTCCAAAGATTATCGGTCTAGGCCCGCCTACACTTCTGAAACTACCTCTACTGCAGTCTTGAACAGGCTCTATTTCAGTTTTCATTTTGATGATAAATGATTGGGAGAACCAAACCTTTTGTATTACAAGTTGTTCAATTATGACCGAACCTACAGACACAAGGAAACAAAGCAAGAATATATTGGATTGATTAAGATTAAGTATTAATCGATGAAAATCAACTATTACATTAGAATATAGTCGAAAGTAGAGAAAAGGAAACAAATAAACAAGGGAAACAGGAGCAAAAAGCCACGATCTAGATGAATCTTGCAAAAATCTACAGAACAAATCTGATGGACTGGAACTGTTCGCAATGAATCGAGATTTAGCCTGTACAATGTACAGCATCTTGGTTTAGAAGCGATCAAATGTTCATTAATTTTCTTCAGAAAAAATCAAATAAAGGGTTGGGAATCGTTGTTTTACAGCAAGTAATGAGAAATGAGAGTAGGGATCTCCATTGATTGAGATCCATACTCTCGAGTTTCGGAGATCCATACTCTTCTTAGCGGACGTTTTTCGAATGGGTAGTACAGTATCCACCGCTGAGGACTTTTGCCTCAAAACAGGCCAGCGTTGGTGAGATTCGGAGATCCATAGTACCTGCTTGGCGTAAAAACCGCGTTGTGAATGGTTGTGATCAATGTTGTGAGGTTGGCTATCCTTGGATGTTCGTGGTGCATGTGTTACGCCCCGATCGCGCAGTTGACCATTCCGCGGAATGGTCAACTGCGCGATCGGGGCGTAACACATGCATAAAGGTTGGACGATATTTTACCGCCTTATTGGATTTCAAACGTCTCTTGTAAGTTTCAGACTGCATTTTATGACTTCCTGATGTCACCAATGGACTTTTTACGCGATTTTACATGAGAGTGAACACTCTATAGCGCTGCAGCAACAGTTTGCAACAGACCCATTGGCCAGAAGAGAAGTATCTCGTTTTTCCGACTCGATGACATTGCATTGTATAAAAGGACATTTTGCTATGACTGTGATTATGGTCTTTCCGTCTGTTTTGAAGCTCGAACAGCTGTACAGCTTTTTTCTGGTGTAACTGTAGGGAATTCTGTTGCCAATTTTTCAAGTCAACATAAGAAAATTTCATTCCGGAGACGTGGGTCTTAAATTTCCGCCCCTCAGGGGTACAATGGAGCTTACGCAAACTTTTGCCACATGCTTATTAATAGTTGATTAAGGGGTAAAATCCTATAAAAATGACAATAAGCGCTCTACAAAATTACGAAATCAACTCCGAATCTCATAAAATGCTTTCAAACACGAGACATCGATGGTTGTGATTACCGCCTTTTATATTGTATTTTCCTTATCTCAGTAATAAGCTCCATCCTCAAGAGGTCTGTTGTAAACTTTTGCTACAACGATTAAGAGAGTTTAAACTAAAGTAAAATCGCCTGAAAAGTTCTTTGGTGGCATCAGAAAGTCATAAAATGCAATAATAAACTCACAAGAGGCGTTTAATGAAATCCAAGATGGCGGAGAAATATCGAGCAATTTGTATGTATGCGCCACAAACATCCAAGGAAAGCCAACCTCACAATATCGATCACAACGAATGACAACGTAAACAAACACATAACCTCTACCTCCAGTGAGGTGAGGTTGTCAAAGTTGGCCATCCTTTGATGTTCGTGGTGCATGCATACTAATTGCTCGATATTTCTCCGCCATCTTGGATTTCCTTAAACGCCTCTTGTGAGTTTATTATTGCATTTTATGACTTTCTAATGCCACCAATGGACTTTTCAGGTGAATTTACAATAGATTGAACACTCTCAATTGTTGTAGCAAAAGTTTGCAACAGACCCATTTTATGAGTTTAGGAGAATGGATTTTGCGATTTTTTTAGTGAGCTTTTCTTCATTTTTACTGAACCAACTTTTAATAAGCCTGTAGCAAAAGTATCAACAGCTCCATTCTTTAAAGTTTGGAAGAATATTGATTTTTTTTTTTTTTTGTTTATACAATTACTATTGACATTTTTTAGCGTCAGCGAAAAGTCCTACTACCGTTGAATGGAGCTCTTGGTTTTGGCAGGCAAATGGAGTAGCAATTCCAATGTAAAATGCTGCGAAAATAATGATAAGACCAATAAAAAAGTCTATAACTCGCTGCTCGCAGAGAAAAATTAACTTGAAATTTTCGGTGACCACTGACCACCCTTGCATGTATGCACCAACCCTGGATTCGGAGCCCAGACAAAAGAACAGGCCATGAAATTAAGTGCCGTCTTGCTCGTTTACTATGCAGCGTAGAACTTTTCTGTTGCTATCACCGTGCTCGTAGGGACAAAATGTGTATGAATGGACCCATAATTCCCTCAAATTTACTTTTTAAAAGCAATCCTCAATCTCCTTGTTCAAATTCGTAGTTTATGTTCTTTTGTTTGGGGTCCGAATCCGAGGTTGGTGCATGCATGCAAGGATGGTCACCCAAAATTTCCAGTTAAGTTTTCTTTGCGAGGAGTAAGTTTTTGACTTTTTTAATTGTCTCAACGTTACTTTGCAGCAATTTACATTGGAATTGATACTCCATTTGCCTACAGCAAAACCGTTCAAGAGCTCCATTGCATGCTTCCTCTTCTTCTCCTTCTTATGTAGTCCGAGATTGGTGCATACATGCAAGGGTGGTCACCCAAAATTTCAAGTTAAGTTTTTTCTTGCGAGGATCGTGTTTTAGACTTTTTTAATAGTAGCATCGTTATTTTCGCAGCATTTTACATTGGAATTGATACTCGTTTTGCCTATAGCAACACCGTGCAAGAGCTCCATTATACCCTCATTTTGAACTATAGCAAGGGAATCTCGGACAATATTCCAATAATATGTGAACAGTCGAGTTGAAACTCACCCCTTTTGAGATGAAAGAGAGTTGAACATGTAGACATATCCAATAGAATAATAATAAAGAAGGAGCGTTCCATGTACGGTGGGTGGGGTGGTTCCGGGGTGAAGGGGGGGGGGGGTGCCAGATACTGGTAAGTGAAGGTGAAATATGGAAAGCTTCCGAAAAGGGTAAGCTCAAAGCTCCTCATGAATTATTCACTTGCTCACAGAGATACCAGCTCCGCCGACAGGTTAACCCCCCTCGCCCCACCCTCAGCTCATAGCTTACGCGATCCCCCTTTAGACAGGTTGAAAGGTTCAGTATGTTTTATGAGTCAATCTGTGAATCAAAGTGCGTGCTCATCGCAGGTTTTAGGATGAGCGTTTATCGGTTTTAATCAACAGGCAATAACGACAGAGAGGCGACTCTGTTTTTATTAATACCATCTCTAAAAGAGTCGGAGTGCACGGAGGGTTTGCCTCTAAATTTCCAAACCTCTAATCATTAATTTTAATTACACTGACGGAATCTCACGGGGCCGCGGGATTTTTCCGGTATCAACAGGTTTCCCACTTTGCGCAGGTTTACCTGTCTGATGAAGAAAAACGTAAAAAATTGAAGTGTCAAAGAACTGAAAAAATGAAAATTGCCTTAAATTGAACCATAATTTGTTATGAAATCAGTGATGGCGATGTTTTATTGCTACTTTGCTTGTAAATAATTAAATCGATTGATGTGATGGTTTCTTGATGGAAATGACGCATTTTCGATTATTCTGATCTGGTAATACAGTGAGGGAATCTCACGTTGCCGCAAGAGTTTTTCGATATTAGGAGGTTTCCCACTTTGCGTTTATTTTACCAGGTGGATGTAGAAAAATGTATAAAATGGAAAATTGAATTGTTAAAAAACTGAAAAAATTGAAAACTGCCTTAAATTGAACCATAATTTGTTTTGAAATTATTGATGGCGATGTTTTTTGCTAATTTGCGTGTAAATCGTTAAATCGATTTATGTGATGGTTTCTTGATGACAATGACGCTTCTTCGATGATTCTGAGGTGATAACTGTCCTTCAGCCACGAAGCCTCTTATCTCCATGAGAATAGAATATTCTGAGTTGACCAAAATCATTGCTTTCTAACTTTTTTTTGTATTTGTTTTTTTTTTTTTTTTTTTTTTTTTTCAATTCCCTTTGCACGAGCGCATTGTCCTTATTTCGATAGCTTCTTTTTGCTAACTTACCCCATTTCTCTCTGCGGAAAAGGATGATAAAAAATTCTACAGCATTCCTTTTTACGTAAGTTGATATAAGAGCAGTTTACAAAACGAAATTCTCGTAAGTTCTTCATAGCACTTTCATACTTTGTTGCGAAAATATCCTTCAGGGAATGTTTAAATTAGTAAAGTTTTGAGTTCTGCTGAAGCACGGAAACTTCAAAGATTAGACCCCGTCTACATGAGGAAATGTTTAACGTTAAAAGTGAAAGAGAAAGATCAAACGGCATAGTCGAGGAAAATGCTGTAGTTACGGAACTTCGCTGGAAATTGAACGGATGTCGTCTTAAGTTAATGTTAATAAAATGAAAATGAATGGCTGACTTAATCACTGTAATGGTCGCAGCAGCGGTGAGCCACAGTGATGCCACATTTATGTATAGCGCATAGCACCCACCGAGCTATTTCGAAGACATTAATCATGTGTAAAATATTTAAGGAGCACGTAAAGCCTGCAGACCGTAATAAATAGACAATGTGCTTGTTGCGAACAGTGGCGTAGAGTGCAATCTGGCATCTTTGTAATTTTTCCATTTAAACCCATGTGAAATGCCAAATGTGAAGGTGTTTACCGAACACCCAATATTTCGATATTTTTCATGGGTTTAAATGAACGAACTGCAACGTTTTGAAAGTGCACGCTACGCCTTTGATTGCGAACTTGCGTCGCAACGGTGCTTCGATTATCTCGATTAATTTGTTCCGATAAATTGTTTCATTCGATGGTAAATTTCGAGAATGGATCGATGCCAATTAACGAATCGGACATATCTACCTTCTGTTGATTCATCCGAAAAAACGTCTGCCGTGCTAAGGAAGAATGTCGTAAGCAACATGTGTCAATTATGCTGTTTTTGCAATGTAGCTTGGGGTCCCTATCCTTCAGTTTATCCTGTGTTCATATTGCTGTTTTCGAAATGTAGCTCGGGGCCCCTTTTCTTCAGTTTACCCTGTGTTACTAATGCTGTTTTTGCAATGTAGCTCGGGGTCCCTATACTCCAGTTTACTCTCAATCTTAAACCTGCAATGCCTGGTATGGTTTGTCCTTCCAAGGTTTCCAGCATTGAACAATAAACGGTCAGTCTTTCCTAATGGGGTAGTTGGAAGGGTATGAACTTTGGTTTTTTTTTTGTTTTGTTTTTTTTTTTTTGTTTTTTTTTTTTTATAAAGAAAATGATAGTACTTGGTGAGCTGAGAACAATGGTGCCTTTTTTTTCAAGTGTTTCGGTTTTGGAGATACACAGGTGTAAATTTGTAAAAAATCGTGTGCGTAGTGACGTCACTACGCGGAATTACCATTTAAAACAATGTATTTTTGGCCAAAATCTCATCTCCGGAACACTGGGGCTTAATTAGATATATATCAAAGGTATTTTTGTTCTCAGCATTTTTGTTCTCCGCTAATCAAGTTCTTTCATTTTCTTTATAAAAAACATAACGTTTCAGACCCTCGCAACTGCCCCATTGCTTTGCACGGGCAGAGAGTTTTTGTTGGAGAGAGTTAAGTGACCAGGTAGGTACTTGAAATTGTCCGAGGAAGAACTTCTTGTTCGTTTAGTTTTTCTGGTGATGGGTTTTTGTGTGCCACTACAGCTGGGTTCACGATAGGCACTGTCTGCATTGGCGGCTTTGGTGTTGGCACATTCGTTTTCAGCATCGTCATCCAGTATCAGCTCTTGCTGTAGGCACGTTTGACTGATGTTTCTCTCTCATTAACGATCAATGGAAACACTTAGAATATGTATACAAGGTTTATTTGTTCGGGCGCCTTCAATTCATCGTATAGGCAAGTCCAACTGCCCCGAGTACGAACAGTTAACTACCTTCCCTTCATGAGCGGAAGAGCGGCGCTCTTTTGATCAAACCTGCGGGCCGATCTTTGTAATCATTAGATAAGAAGGCTGGTAGACTGGATAAATGGGGGACTGCTATTGGTCCTTTTAAACAGTTTATTAAAAAGTAGAGCTCTTTAACCAAGTATCCCTCCGCTCTATTTGATAAGCTGATCCCGGGTCACTTGCCCTAAAGTATTTGACCTAAACGCAGATTACCTACAGATTTTTTGTCTAAAAACAGTTGCCCGACACAATTTGATCTATAGTTTATTTTATCTAACCGTTTCTTTGCCTAAAATTTCAGCTGGTATGTACGCCTCTTTCTCATGAAATTATTGCTATGGAGAGAAAAGAGTGTAAACAGTGAATAATTTTCGTACCTAACCTATCATGAAATAAAAAATTTTCTGACGAAATCTCGTTCCAGTAAAAATTATTCATTGCTCTGTTATCGTCAAAATTATTGTGTGCCCTGGTTTTGTTACTTTTGGTTTTTTGTTCACTTTTTAACAATGACGGAATTTGTCAAATCTACAAAAGTAAAAAAGGTAAAAAAATCATGTCAAGATTTGTGACGAGGACAGACTTCATTATTGTTTAAGGGCAGTAGGATACGATTACACCCTCTACTATGAAAAGGTAATTGCGGCTCTCCGACCTTGCTGAAAATAGCTTTTTGAGGCTTTTTGCCTTAAAGATTTTAGGTAAAAAGGTGTTTGAGTGAAAATGCGTTTCAGGTGAAAATCGTTAGGGCAACTTTCTTTAGGTAAATCACTATTAGGTTATCTGTCAGTGGATCAAAAGTTTTAGGGCAAACGTCCGGGGACCGATAAGCTATGAGCTTTTATCGGCTTGTTTCAAGCAGCCGATAGCTTATGGAATGTAGCGGAGTCATACTTGGTTAAAGGGCTCTACTTTTTGATAAACTATTTAAAAGGACTATTAGGAGCCCCTCATTTATACAGTCTACCAGCCTTATCTAATGATTTCAAACATCGGCCCGCTGGTCTGATAAGGGTTAAATTGAGGAGCTACAGGTGTCATTGGGGATTCCTGTATTATTTATCTCTTGTTCAAAAGAAACACTCGGAGGATAGTCTCAAATTCGAGCATTTTTATCAATAATCACCTATGGTACCTCAGTAGCGGCCCGTGAGATTTGGCAACCATGCATTTTTTCTACTTTAACTTAGGTAAAAAATCGATTCAAGCGGAGGCTGGCAGCCTCCTCGAGTTTCGATTGTTTTCTATGTATTTAAATGGGATAAAAACTCTGTTGCCAAATCGCACGAGCCGCCACTGTGGTACCTGTCTGTGTAGCTCCTCCATTATACGCCTTAAACTTCGAAGTCATTTTGTGAGTCTCTGAGTGAAAATTTCGTAATTGTTTCATCGTAATTTTCGCTGAATTCCACTGAAGAATTATGTATGCAATCGCTTAGAGCAAAAGTTAGCGAGAGCCCCATTGCACGCGAGAGGGAAAGCCGAGCAACGTTGCCAGAATGACAATTGACCAATTACAGTGGCGTTGCGTGCAATTTGACACCGCTGTATTGTGTCTATTTAAACCCGTGGAAAAGATCGAAAAATGGGGTGTTCGGTGAACACCTTCACATTCGACCCTCTGTATGGGTTTAAATGGACGCAACGCAACGTTGCCGAATTGCACGCTTACGCCATTGACCAATCAATACATTGAGTCAGAAAAGGAAAAATCGGAGATTTATCCGAAGATTTATCCGAAGAATGGCAACAGCGGAGGCGACTGACATTAACCATTCACGCGAAGTAGGGTAATGAAAAAAATGAAGCCGTCGAGAGTCAGGTGGGATTGCGGGATGTAAACGCGGGCCGCGGGGGCTCGTACACGGCGAGGGGGAGGGGAGAATGGGCGGGAAGGGTTAAGTTGTCAAATAGCCGGGGTCAGGGGTTCTGTTCAATAACAGGTGTGTGTGCAGTGGATTTGATGGTGGAGTGCGAGGTGCAAAGGGGTTGGGAAGTGGAGGGTTGGAGTGGAGTGGCAGAAAATTGTCCTCAGGTATGTATTGATTATTTTGACTCGAATCTCTCTCTCTCTCTCTCTCTATCTCTCTCTCTCTCTCTCTCTCTCTCTCTCTCTCTCTCTCTCCTCTTTCTCTGTCTCTATCTCTACCCCTTTCACTCGCTCTATCACTCTCTATCCCATCCCCCCCCCCTCTCTCTCACTCTCTCTCTCTCTCTCTCTCTCTCTCTCTCTCTCTCTCTCTCTCTCTATCTCTACCCCTTTCACTCGCTCTATCACTCTCTATCCCATTCCCTCTCTCTCTCTATCTCTCTCTCTCTCTCTCTCTCTCTCTCTCCCTCTCTCTCTCTATCTCTACACCTTTTACTCGCTCTATCACTCTCTATCCCTTTCCCTCTCTATCTCTCTCTCTCTCTCTCTCTCCTCTTTCTCTGTCTCTATCTCTACCCCTTTCACTCGCTCTATCACTCTCTATCCCATTCCCTCTCGCTCTCTCTCTCTCTCTCTCTCTCTCTCTCTCTCTCTCTCTCTCTCTCTCTCCCTCTCTCTCTCTCTCCCCTCTCTCTCTCTCTCCCCTCTCTCTCTCTCTTTCCACTCTCTAGCTTTCTTCCTCTTTCTCCCTTTCACTCTCTCCATATTTCTCTGTCTCTCTCCCTCCCTCCCTCAATCACTCTCTGTCTCTATCTCTACCCCTTTCACTCTCTCTACCACTCTCTCTCTCTCTCACTCCCTCTCTCAATCACTCTCTGTCTCCATCTCTTTCCCTTTGTTGCGCAGCCAGCCGTAGCCAATAATTAGGATTTCTCTTTCTCTTTGCATATTTGACAGCATGCGTTGGAAGAGGACGTGAACAGGGTCTGAAGTCACGTGACAGCCCTCTCTCTCTCTCTCCATCCATCTTTTTTTTCTTCTTTTTTTATGGAACTTGCGTTTAAATGTGCAAAAGAGAGAGAAAGACGTATTCCTGGCTAGCTACGCGGCTATGCTTTGTTGTAGTACTCGCGTGCAGTCTTGAGTAGTAGACGTAGCTACAGCGCCCGCCCCGTAACATATCCCTTCCTATCCCTGGTCATATTATACTCACACTTACACGCCGGAGTCAGTTTACACGCCTGGCTCACTCACACTGTTTCATCGTCAAATCAACAAGTCGCTTCCGCGCTTCGTAGTATTGTTATCTTTTCCCTTTTGTTCCGTCATCAAATCCCTGAGGGATCTCGAGTCCCTTTCTTTTTATTTTGTTCCTAGACTTCAGAGCTGCCGTTCTGCGTCTAATTAATGACATTTTTCAATTCACTGATGATACCCCCGGTTGAGGAAAGATTACAAAGTTCTGTTCAGTTCATGACTGAACTGTACGAAAATACTCAGGATCTGTAAGCTTTTCTGAAGCGGTGCATGCGCCGTCATATTATTCGTTTTCCGTATCTATATGTATTGTATTTTTCAATTCACCGACGATGTTACAAAGATCTGTTCATTTCATGACTGTACTGCACGAAAATAAGCTGGATCTGTAATCTTTTCTTAATCGGTGCATGATGCGCCGTTGTATTATCAAAACATCCGTACATTTTTTTAAAAGTCATCGACGACTCCACCGGTTAAGAAAATATTACAGATGCGAATATTTTATGCATTTCATATACTGAACTGAACCGTGTATAATCTTTTTTTAACCAGTGGAATCATTGGTTAATTGAAAAATACTATTTCTGTCATCTGGGATGCCGTTGTTTATTCTGTTTCTTTAGCCTTTTAACTGTCAGGTTACGAAGACAAATCAATGTCCGCTCGCTCAAATTAAGCGAGTAGTTAAATATACCTACACCATGGTGCTGATTTTGCATACACAATTAATTGAAGGCGCTCACAAAATTATTATTTTTCGTATTTGAATAATAGTTGCATTTTGCTTTGATAAAGCGATAGTGAGCTTGATTTTTTTTTCGCAAACACGCTTTGTCGTATTTTGATTCTGTCTGCACGCTCTTAATGTGCTGTTTTTGATGTTTTCGGACCACCATTAGCTTTTTAAGTCTTATAAACCAGTAGCGGCCCGTGAGATTTGGCAACCATGCATTTTTTCTACTTAAACTTAGGTAAAAAATCGATTCAAGCGGAGGCTGGCCGCCTCCTCGAGTTTCGATTGTTTTCCATGTATTTAAATGGGATAAAAACACTGTTGCCAAATCGCACGAGCCGCCACTGTTATAAATTTCAATTTCCGAATTTCTTCGATGCCACGTTTCGGCGTTTGATGATCTTCCCGGTTGATCATCTCTTGAGATGCCTAACCACGATGCCTAAACTCGCCATTGAAAAAATCCGAAAAAAAAAAATCATGAAAGTCCAAAAATAGAATCAAAATGACACCATTTTAAGCGTGCAAATAAAATTAAAATATAATTTCGTAAAAAAAAAAAAAAAAAAAGGATCAAATTCGTCATCACAATGCGATGGCAAAGCTAAATGCCGCTAATTTTGGAGTCTTACTCAATGTTAATAAGAAAGTTTTTGACGATAACAGACCATTGTGCATCGGGTCTTAGTCGGCGAAATAGGACACTTAAACTTCCTAAGGATAAAAAGAATTAAAACTGAAACTCCTCCCACTCATGTAACAAGAATTATTTTTTCTATTTCTCTCATACTTCATTTGAAATTCTTCGTTATAAAAGGAGAGACTTAGATGCCTTATTCTCACCCCCCTTTCTTTTGTAAGACAGTTTAAAAGACAAGTGTTGCTAGGTCCAGCGGCTTTTTCTATGTGTTCTTATGGGAAAAGCTGAAAGATCTGGCAACACTGGGTTGAATATCTCTGCAGTGTTGCCAGATTCTGCGGCATTTTCAATGCGTTCTTATGGGGAAAAGTTGCAAGATCTTGCAACACTGTTAAAAGGACGGACACAAAGAGGAAGACAGAACGACGAACTCCTGGTAACATCTTTGCCCCACTTCCCCACCACACCATGGGAGCAGATACAGGCATATGTGTGTTTCTCTCTCTCTCTCTCTCTCTCTCTCTCTCTCTCTCTCTCTCTCTCTCTCTCTCTCTCGCTCGCTCGCTCTTCCTCCTTCCATTTGAGCTCGGGTAATAGAAAAGGACGGAGATAGAGGCAAAAATCACGTGGTGGCCTCCTTGCCATCATTTTTTGACATGTGTGTCCAAATGGAAGGAGAAAGACAAGATCACATATCTGGATACAGGAATATGTGTTTCTCTCTCGGGCTCTCCGTCCTTCCATTTGATCTCGTACGTTAGAAAAGGACGAGGATGGATGCTAAAGTCACGTGATGGACCCATTTGCTATCCTTTTTTGACACGTGCGTTCAAATGGTAGGAGAGAGAGAAAGACAAATTCCTGTATCTGCTCCTGCACCTTACCACTTGACTCATCATCATTTCGCTAATATCACTAAGTTGTTAACTGTATCAGGTTCCGAGCATCCCTCGCCGACAGTACACGAAGCACTCAAGATATTAAACGACGCGACGGCACACAGTGAACGAGTCAATGGGATGGGTTGGACTTCGAATAACGAACTAAAGATACCATTTTTCAATATTTTTACTGAATAACAATAAAAAAACTAATAAGGGCCGCTTTTAAGATATTCGTGAAATATGGATGTTAAACTGACTGACAGTTATACATTACAGACAGTTTAACAAGCAGTTCTCTTTTACGACCGCTAGTTAACTGTCAGTCAGCACTGTACTAGCCGTTTTGCATAATTTCAGTGATTCAACAGGATTCAGCCAATCAGAGCCGACCATCGAATAACCTTCGGTGCGCGCTCTGCCGACCGGAGATGGTAACGCCTTGGACATAACCTAAAAGTAGCAATGGCGCCTCGGCTGCCTCGGCGCTTCGGGAGCTCTCGGCTCATCTCGGCTTTCATCGGCACCCGGCGCCCGCTCTGATTGGTCCGATTGCCTGAACATCCACTTGCTAAATTTTAACAGGCACAAAATCTACCCTCTATTTTAACTAGCAGTTAAACGATGAACTGGCAGTCTTAATTTCGCAATTCGCCCGCTAAACGAGAACATCCACCTTCTAAACGTTTAACAGACGGTCTTAAAAGCGGCCCTAAAACAACCAATGAGTCCGTTGCATACATTTGCTATAGCGTTACGGAGGATCGACTTTGGTGAAAAATCGCGTGAAAATCACATTGAGAGCATCAAATAGTCTTATAATTCCGAATAGTCTCAAAATCCACTCCTAAACCGAAAAAAGCATTTTATGGAAAGCCTAAGATGGCGGTTGAAAGGGCAAATCAACCCTGCATGCATGCACCACGAGCACCTAAAGATGACCGATGACGGCAATAATTTACAATGTTGGTTAGAATATAAGCAACGTCTAATTATCTGATAGTACTTACATTTTGTGTCGTTCTGTGGGGTTTTGCTGGTAAATTTTGCTTTCTCTTCATTTCTGTGATTATCATGGTGAATAAACAGAGTGTTTCTAAAACTTATGTCATCCTTTCTACCACGTATTTTAAGGTCAAAATAAGACTTTTTTTCCCTGTAAACATGTGTCCGAAAATGCCCCCCTTTTGAGCTAAAGTTAACATTTTAAAAAATTGTTGGTCTTCTTGGAATATCGACCATAATTTTTAACCGAATGTCATTAAAATTGGTTTCCCGAGGTAATTTTACGTGTAAAATTCACTAATGACCTCGAGAAATTCATTAATGAGGTCTGACTGTACTTTTCAGGCAATATTACACCTTCAACGACACAAATTTTATGCTGAGGATTGGAAATCTAAAAAATAAAACCTGAAATTAGACGGGAAAAACTCATAAAGATATTTGGTCCTCTGTGTTTTGGTCGATACGACGCGTATTAAGCGAGATAATCACTGCGCAAGGTGGAAAAGTCAGCGCTTTTACCACGAAGAGCTGAAGGAAGTATGCAAACCGCCGCGCCACTCCGCTGCTTCTTCGGGCCAGCCGCCCGCTACAGTTATAGCGCTGACTTTTTCACCTTGTGCAGCGAACATCTCGCTTAATACGCGTCGTTTCGACCAAAACATGGAGGACCAAATATCTTTCTAAGGGTATTTTCCATCTGATTTCAGTATTTATTTTTCAAATTTCCAATCCGTAACGTAAAATTTATGTCGTTGAAGGTATAAGATTGCCTGAAAAGTACAGTCAGACCTCATTTCTGAATTTCTCGTGGTCATTGATGAATTCTGCAAGTAAAGTTACCTCGGGACACCAATTTTCATTACTCTTGGTTCATATTTATGGTCGATATTCCAAAAAAAACAACAATCTTTTAAAACTTTGGGGGGCTGTAGCTCAAAAGGGGGACATTTTCGGACACATGTTTATCGGAAAGAAAGTCTTCTTTTGACCTCAAAATTACGTGGTAGAAAGGATGACATAAGTTTTAGAAACACCCTGTATAACGCTCTGTGTCGATTTGCTGGAATTCTGGACAGGAAACGCCGGGAAAGTACGTACTTTGTTGAATGCTATCGTCGACCATATTTGTTGCTCATGGTGCATGCATGCGTTGGTTCGCCGCTTTCATCCGCCATCTTAGGCTTTCCTTAAAACGCTTTTTTTGGCTTATGTGTTGAGACTATTTGATGCTCTCAATGTGATTTTCGCGCGATTTTTACACCAGAATCAACCATCCACATTGCTGTAGCAAAGGTATGCAACAGACTCATGATAAAGGGTGATTCTTGTAGGTTATTTTACGATAAAACCAATGAAACAACTTTCGAAACTTTTAGTCGCATATGAAGTAAAAATGAACGCATTTAAAGTTGCAACGTAGTGTCCGGTCTCTTCCATTGATTCGCTCCCACCGAGCGCCGCTTCGCGAAACTGGTTTACTGCAGTTAAAACTTAACTCGTATAAGAGAATTTAACGCCTTCGTAACATTGTTTGGGTTCGGCACACACCTTATACATTCGCACGTGGTGTAAGTCCTCACAACCGGACGAAGGGTGGACTGGACGCGTTCGCAGTATTGTCAAATTTGGCGGGAAATACTAAAATGTTACATCGAGTTGAATAGACAAAATGAGTTTAATTTAAGGGCAAATGGTACCTGGTACCCCCTGACGATGACGCGGCGCACGCTGGATGTCCAAGCGTTTGACCGGGGTGTTACATAATAGCCCACGTGGAGTGGCTCATTTTATTATGATACAGTTGCAATAACATAAGCAGAATAAGAAAGGAGAAAAGAACAAAACTTACTATTAAAGAAAGTGAATCTTCCTGTGCTATACTTGGAATGAAACAGTTCTCAGCTTGCTGTCCTTATATATAAAACGAGAGCGCCTTGAATCCGCGGGAACTTACACTACAATAATGATATTTGCGCCATCTGTTGGCGTGGCGAATAACTAACGGGCGAGCAACTGGATGATGTATGCAAAGTTGCCTAGGGGTGCTCGCGCCAAGGGGCGTTATGTCGTTGTAACCGGCATATCGCCCGCTGGCGCGAACATCTGTGATTAAAATTGACTTCGAAAGTTTGTGAATGATAAATTGAAGACAATTACTTTCTATTATTTGGTCAATTTTACGATCTTATTTTAAAACTTTCCAGTGACATTTGTAAGACTTCAAGTACTTTCATAAAGTATTCTCTGTAATTAAAATGACTTGGCCTGGGCGGTTTCCCGCCATGATTTATCTTGGAAGTTTATAAATGATTAATTATTGATGAGACTCCTTTCTAGTCTTCGGTCAATTTATGACGATCTTCATTTAAAACTTTCCAGTGACATTTGTAGGTTTCAACTACTTGTTTAAAGTATTCTCTGTGATTAAAATTGACTTCGACAGTTTGTGAATGATAAATTGAAGACAATTACTTTCTAATTTTTGGTCAATTCTTACAATCTTATTTTAAAACTTTCCAGTGACATTCGTAAAGTTTCAAGTACTTTCATAAAGTATTCTCTGTAATTAAAATGACTTGGCCTGGGTGGTTTCCCGCCATGATTTATCTTGGAAGTTTATAAATGATTAATTATTGATGAGACTCCTTTCTAGTCTTCGGTCAATTTATGACGATCTTCATTTAAAACTTTCCAGTGACATTTGTAGGTTTCAACTACTTGTTTAAAGTATTCTCTGTAATTAAAATTGATCTTGAAAGTTTATAAATGATAAATTGATGAGTCATTAACTTCAGTGGCGTCGCGTGCAATTTGGCAACAATGTATTCTGTCCATTTAAACTTATGTAAAAGATCTTATTCAGGAGGTGCTCAGTGCACAAGAAAATTCGATATATTTAATGAGTTTAAATGGAGCAGTTGCATTGTTGCCAGATGATGGCACGCGACGCCACTGATTTACTTTCCAACTTTTGGTCAATTTTTTACGATCTCATACTATAGCGCACCGTAGCACTAGCTCTGGAAGAATAAGGGGTCCGGTCCAAGTTCACTTCTCAGGGAAAAGTTCAGTTGAATTGAACGTGCTTTGTTTTTATCTCTCAAAATTTCAGGATCCAGTGTCGTGTACTTTTTTTGTCTTGATAATGCCGTGTGGATTGGATCACAAGACTTGTCCGGTGTTCTGTGTCTCTCTCCTTTCCTGGATTCAGCGAGATTATACTTTGAAGTTTCAGCCATGTCGCGTTGGTTCCGTGTCTCTTGTTGTGCAACGAATAATAACATTTGTCTGAACCCTGTCTTTTCTCTCTCGAGGTTAAAAAATGCAGTTCATACGAGATACGGTGCCAGATCTTTGCGTAAGAGTCACTAAACATAACCGTAAATGCATTTCATTCATTAAGATACGGTGGTTAAATATACGGAGACGGTGAGTAGACGTGAGTCACAAAGTGAGCAAGCATTAGTCAATGTACTTACAAAGTTGATATTTACGGAGATTCTAGTTGATGAGTGAGCTATGACGGATCTTGATTTATACTTTTGGCAAATATCTTGTTCTTGGGATCCAACATAAATTCGAACAAGTTATTTTTCTGGGTTTTGGTAATCTTCACCACTGTTCTAAATTAACACGGGGTTTGATGCACTTGTCACCAAAGAGTAAGTAGAATCGCAATAGGGCTGTTGCAAGGGTCTGAAATGTTGTGTTTTTTATGAAGAAAATGAATGTACTTGATGAGCTGAGAACAAAAATGCCGTTGGTTCCTAATTAAGTCTCATTGTTCCGAAGATGAGATTTTGGCCCAAAATACATTGTTTTAAATGGGAATTCCGCGTAGTGACGTCACTTCTTACACGGTTTTTTACAACTTTACACGTGTGTATCTCCGAAACCAAAACGCTTAGGAAAAAACCAAAGCCACCCTTGTTCTCAGCTCATCAAGTGCTTTCATTTTCTTTTTTAAAAAAAAAAAAAACAACATTTCAGACCCTTGCAACTGCCCCCATTGAATGGAAGGCCTGTGACCTGCGTGGTCAACGCAGATAAGGGATCGGAAACGCGGGCTGGTCTCTGATTGGCTGTAAGCCTGGTGCAAAACTGTTTTACACCTAATGGAAATTAACACGGGGTTTTCGTTCCGGGACATTTATCTCGAAACCTGTGCAAAATTGCCGGTGAACAATTAGTATGAGTCGATTTAGCTGAATTTCCCGAACTAATTGATTGGTCATTAGTGCCACTTTATTGCAAATTCGAAAAGTTTGTTTCAGTTGAAAAGTACGCACAATAATGTGTTTACATGCTTGGCGTGTGTTTGAGTAACTCACTATTATGTGTACTTTTCAACTGAGACAGTCTTCTCGAATTCGCAATATACTGGTACTTGTGACCTATCAATTTGTTCGAATAATTCTGCTAAATCGACTAGTACCAATTGTTTAGAGGAAATTTTGCACAGGTTTCGAGATAAATGTCCTAGAACGAAAACCCCGTGTTAATTTCCATAAGGCCTAAAACAATTTTGCACCACGATTTCTCTCGATTTCCAGCCAATCACAAGCCGACTCTCACCAGTATTGACCACGCTGGCTTTCAATGCAATGGCGACTCTTTGTTTATTCTTTGCTTGTCACCGTGGACCGTGGTTAGTGTGATTACTGCGCACTTCAAGACTTCCAGTTTAGAATTTGAATCTTTCGAAGCTGTGGGCCCTGGCTCCGGAAAAGCCGGTTCGTCTAAGTAGATTTTTACAAACTGCAGACATTTTCTAACTAATTTTCCTTATGGACAAGACACACGCTAACAGATGCGCCTTATGGATAATTAAGAAAAAGTTTGACAAATTATCCTGAAACCTACAGGAACTTTGTGTGCACGACCTGGCCCCATGTAGTTCAGTCGAGGAATCCGAATTTTTCATCAGTTTTGCTCCAGCTTCTACGGTTCTTCCCAAAGATTACTTTAATACATACAGATACGGCATAAGCCCGAATTTTTTTAAGTTGACTCCGGCCGTGATCCAACCGGGCATACAGAGGGGATCACAAAGATTACAGAGAAAAGATTACATTTTCCATGTTTGTCTATTACAAAACTGTTCCACGTTCCAGTGTTCACGTTCCGTGTTTGTTCAAGTTCCGCAAACAAACACAGGAAAAGTGGGAAACATAATCTTTTCGAACCAGAATTCTGTAATCTTTATGATCCCCTCTGTATGCCCGGTTGTATCACGGCCGGCGTTTTATCCATTTTTCATTTAACACGGGCGAGATGGCTAATGCCATATCTGTATGTATAAGTAATCTTTGGCTCTTCCTTAACTTTCCTAGTTTTCACTTGGTGTCCGTTGGATCGTGGCTTTGAGGTTAGGTGCAGATAATTTCAGTTTTCCGAAGGAAAATTGAGTCTAGAGGGAAAGTGGAGACAAAATTTGAATGTAGCGTAGTGAACTTCACCCTAATATGCAAAATTTCAGTTTACTTAGTAAAAAAATTAAAATTTGTCAAGAGTTACGCGTATAGGAATTTCGTTAGCAAGTGTCTGCAGAACCGTTCGCTTGTCAAAGTATACACTGTAATTCGGGGAGAAGCAGTTATACAAGTGGAAATTTTCGGCCATGAACCCAAAGAAAGATCGGCCCATTGCCACGTATGCGCTGTCGGGATACATGGTGGTGATGGCCGCAGGTCTCAAATCATCCGGTAATCCTCACCCATGCGCCGCATGAGACGGGCTGTGAATGGTTGAAAGGCAAGAAGCTTCATCAGGCAGCGGCCAGCGGGCCGATCCTTGAAATTCACGACTTTTGGGTAGACTGGATAAGAATGGAAAACGGTGATTGGTGGAGACGAGTCACGTGGTTGCCCAGTCTAATCAAAATACGGCATGGATTAGATAATTTGTCGGGCAGTCTTGGAGTACCCGACTAACTGGAGTAACTTATCTAATCCATTCCGTATTTTGATTAGATTGGGCAACCACGTGACTCGTCTCCACCAATCACCGTTTTCCATTCTTATCCAGTCTACCCAAAAGTCGTGAATTTCAAGGATCGGCCCGCAGGACTCGCTGTACTTGTTATCGCGCGCATTTCTTCGCTTCTTCTTTTTCATTTGGAGATTCCGTTCATCGACTCGAAAGGATCTCATTCCGATTACGATACGACCGTTCATAACCAGCCTCCAGTTCCAATCGTACATTTAATCGGTGACAAATCAGCTTCTCGTCAGAATAATTCTGTGCGATTCTTTCGAATTTGAGAATCTACTTAATTTCAATTGTAAACTCGATTCTATCCATAAAAAAAAAAAAAAAAAAAAAAAAAAAAAAAAAAAAAGCAATTAACTGATGGGTGTATTTTTTTTAATTAAATTCTTTTAATAATTTTTGAGTGAACGTTAGAAAGTAAGGATCGTTGGTTAAACTATGAAACAACTAAATTTGATAAGACGGAAAAGGATTTTCAAAAGTTGGCCGGTAAACATACTTGGAAGAGCAGAAATCATTGTTATGTCATTCGCCCTTGAGACGGAAGTTTCAAACCCTAATTCGGGAGAAATAATGCCTCGCTGTGAGTATTTGCTCGGTTCTACTTCTTTTTGGATTGGTAACCTTTCTGGTCTGGTGCTCACGTAATGGATGTGTTATATTCATGATGCAATTAGCATTGAAAATAAGGATATGGTAGATTATAAACCTTTTCAGTGAATATCGGGTCGAAGTCGACGAGAGCATAGGAGCCACTTTTGGGGCACACTGTGGGCAGGCACTCTCTGTGGTCATTTAGGTAAGGTTTTCCGATGTTCTGGCCACTTTTGGGGCACACTGTGGGCATGTACTCCTTGTGGTCATTTAGGTAAGGTTTTCCGATGTTCTGAATGATTGCTCGCATCTCCTCTCGTTTTTCCTCTTTTTTCAGCGAATTCGTCAATTAGGTATCTAATGTATTTTTGTATCTCTTTTATTTTCTGGTTATTCAACCAAGTGCTTTCTGCCTTGGAATACACAGACTGTCGTAGAAAAAGCTTCCTATTAACATTTTTCATTGCGTGATTTACGCAGCACGACAAGAATGGGTGTAAACTTGTCACATATCGATTGAAGGACTGATAATTCAAATTTACTCCCCCCTCCCCCCCGAACTTTAATAATTAATGGACTGTTGTCGCTGCAAATTTGTAACCAAGCTAATTTGTAAGTTCCCTTCCAAATTCGACTTGGGAGGACTTTCTCTTCAAGGTTTCCGGTAATGTACCATACATTTTCCTGCCTTTCTGCTTAAAAATATCATATTCTTTTCGAGATACTAAAAGTTTATTTCTGGTATCATAGACATGTTCTTTGATTTCTACTGAGTTGAGCTGAAGAGCTTCTACATTTGACTTAAGTACAATTCAGTCTTTTTTTTAAATTGTATGGGGTTTTCAGCATTTCTTAGAGTCTCAGGTAAAGTATTGTACAATTCTTGAGCATTTCTGAGTTCGTTATTAACACTGTTCTTTTTTTGTACTATTATTGTTTTTGGGTGCATTCTATTGCGATTAGAATAGCCATGATTACTGCCATTTATTTCAAGATCATTTTTAATTACAAAATAGGTGCTAGCGAGACGAGCGATTTTCAACGATGGTACAGTGATTAATTGATTTTCTTTAAAAATTTCTCTGCACGTCTCATCCTTGCTAAGTTTGAATAAAATCCTAATCGCTCTCTTCTGTAAGACAAATACTTTTTGCATTTCATTTTGAATACACATGCTCCATGTGCCAAGGCAATATCTTACACTTAACATAAATAGTGCATGATACAGTGTGATGAGTGTGTTGATTCCACAAAATTTAGCCATGTATCGGAAGAGAAAGATTATACCACTTAATTTTTTCAGAAGTTCATTGATATGACAACTGTGTTTCATTTTTTCATCCATGATGAAGCCTAGGCATCGTAGTTTTTCGACCTTGCTTATGACTTTTTTTTCCATCTCCTGGTCAACCACTAAGTGGATGTCGAGTATATTTTTATAGATTACCATGAATTCGGTTTTATTAAAGTTCACAACCATGCTGTTAAGATTACACCATTGTAGGAATAGGTTGAGAAGTATGTAAGTGTGTATCTCAAGCTCTTTGCCACACTCATGACTAACCAGTAGAATGACATCATCAGCGAAAAAACAGAGTTTATAAAGAATCTTGTAATAGTCTGCAAGTTCAAAACAGTGGCGGCTCGTGCACTTTGGCAACTATGTTTTTTTGCCATTTAAACCTATGCAAAAGTATCGATAACTTAGGGGTGCATTGCACCTCCTGAAGATCGATTGTTTAACATAGGTTTAAATGGAGGGATTACGTTGTTGCCACACTGCACCAGCCGCCACTGGTTCAAAATCAAAATACTGCTTTACATCATTTATGAATATTAGGAATAGTAGAGGCCCTAGCACTGACCCCTGAGGCACGCCAAAAAGGATAGCTTCTGTTATTGAGCAAATAGTTTTGTTTTTTCTATGTGGGGGTTTTTTCTAATGGGGTGCTATAGTGAGCAAGAGCTACTCGACCATGTGAGTTGAACTAGCTATTCAAAAGTATTTATAGGTTTTGAATAATAGTGGAATAAGATGTTATTGTTATTTGTGACTCTCATTGTATAATGTATTATATTATTGAATCTGACTTTGTACTGAGCCTGAAAAAAGACAATGTAAATAGTGTAGTGAATAAATAAATAAATAAATAAATAAATAAATAAATAAATAAATAAACATAAAGTTTAACATAGTTTTCAATAATTAATGCTGGACCTGTAAGCAGTCCTTTTTCACGGAAGATTTCAACACAGGAGTTCCTTTTTTTAAATCTAAAAACGGCTCTGACAGCTGTTTTTTGAACTTTCAATAGTTTATTTGTTAGGGATTCGCTACAGTTTGCCCAAATTGTTATACAGTATCTGGTATGAGAAATTATCATAGCATGATACTCTGCAAGAAAAACATCTATCGTGCAGTATTTGGCAAGCATCTTGATTACGAGGTATGTGCCTTGATTTCACCAAGGTATATGGAGGAACAAGTATGGATAGGAATAAAAGCGTTTATTGAATTGAGGAGTGGATTTCGGAACTTTTTAGTGCTTCAATCGTTATTATTGGAGGTTTTCACCAAGGTTTATGGAGGAACAAGTCTGGATTGGAGGTGGAGCCTATCCCAGTAGGTGACGGCTACGTCAAATTTTTCAAGTGCGAAGTCAACGGTTAGCCAACAATTACTCTTAGCAATTCAGTAAAGAAATCACAGTACGGTTCAGGTTCGACTTGTATGAGATTTTTAATCACGTACACCGTCCCAGGTGAATTGAAGTTTGCGATGAACAGGTCGAGGTGATCAGTGATATAAGTGCCATCTTTATCACAAACTTTTAACTCAGCATCATAATCAATACACCTATCTCATAGTAGGTGACAGCTACTTCCCATTTTTCTAGTGCGAAGTCAACGGGTAGCCAACAATTGCACTTAGCAATTCAGTGAAGAAATCACAGTACGGTTCAGGTTTGACTTGTATGAGATTTTTAATCACGTACACCGTCCCAGGCGAATTGAAGTTTGCGATGAACATGTCGAGGTGATCAGTGATTTCAGTGCCATCTTTATCACAAACTTTGAACTCAGCGTCATAATCAATGCAAAACTCAACTTTCACTATCAACAATGGAGACGGAAGAATAAAATAAATAACTATATACATTATAGTTTCCGGACGGTCAGTAAGGTAAGGGTTAAGCATGTGACCACCCCCAAGCACCGAGTTGTAAATTGAAGGTTAGCAAAGCTATACAAATCTCTTCTACGGGCGGGGGGGGACTATAAAAATGTAATCGAGGAACATTTTTCTAATGGACTTTTTTCCTTTTCTTTTTTTATCTTTATAAAAAGAGGAGGTAAAAAGAAGAAATTTCTAAAATCGGAGAAAATGTCTAAGAAATACTGTATTGAAATAAGGTGGGAAAAAACATGTCACCATTCTGTAATACTATGGAAGAAAATTAGATTCAATCATTGTCGACTTCGATTTTTCACATTTACTTTCCATGCGCCTCAATAATAAGTTGAATTTCTTAAGGCCATTCTTCGCCTTTACTCTTTTTATTCTTGAACTCCATCGATGAGATCAATAGATCAGGCGAAGCCGTAAACATTCTAAACAGATCTTCGTTTACTCGGACTCTCGACGTTTTCAGCGTGTTGCATAGTCTTAACTTCTGGTATTGTTTATGGCTCGCTTCTTGAGCCTGATTTTTCACATTTACTTTCCATGCGCCTCAATAATAAGTTGAATTTCTTAAGGCCATTCTTCGCCTTTACTCTTTTTATTCTTGAACTCCATCGATGAGATCAATAGATCAGGCGAAGCCGTAAACATTCTAAACAGATCTTCGTTTACTCGGACTCTCGACGTTTTCAGCGTGTTGCATAGTCTTAACTTCTGGTATTGTTTATGGCTCGCTTCTTGAGCCTGATTTTTCACATTTACTTTCCATGCGCCTCAATAATAAGTTGAATTTCTTAAGGCCATTCTTCGCCTTTACTCTTTTTATTCTTGAACTCCATCGATGAGATCAATAGATCAGGCGAAGCCGTAAACATTCTAAACAGATCTTCGTTTACTCGGACTCTCGACGTTTTCAGCGTGTTGCATAGTCTTAACTTCTGGTATTGTTTATGGCTCGCTTCTTGAGCCTGATTTTTCACATGTACTTTCCATGCGCCTCAATAATAAGTTGAATTTCTTAAGGCCATTCTTTGCCTTTATTCTTTTTATTCTTGAACTCCATCGATGAGATCAATAGATCAGGCGAAGCCGTAAACATTCTAAACAGATCTTCGTTTACTCGGACTCTCGACGTTTTCAGCGTGTTGCATAGTCTTAACTTCTGGTATTGTTTATGGCTCGCTTCTTGAGCCTGATTTTTCACATTTACTTTCCATGCGCCTCAATAATAAGTTGAATTTCTTAAGGCCATTCTTTGCCTTTATTCTTTTTATTCTTGAACTCCATCGATGAGATCAATAGATCAGGCGAAGCCGTAAACATTCTAAACAGATCTTCGTTTAGTCTTAACTTCTGGTATTGTTTATGGCTCGCTTCTTGAGCCTCTTCTGAAAGTTCTCTTAAATGAAGGTCGTTATTTTCGATGATAAATTCTCCATAAATTTTGCTACGGAGCAAGTATGGATTTTTATACGTATTATTGATTTTGATACCGTTGCTTTTTTGCATTGATAAACATTGACCATTGTTGACCAATTGTTTAAGACAATTTTACGCAGGTTTCGAGATAAACGTCCCGGAAGGAAACCCCCGTGGTAATTTCCAGAAGGCCAAAAAAAGTTTGGCACCACGATTTCCCTCCATTTCCAGTCAATTAGAAGCCGACTCTTATCAGCATTGACCAGTAGATTCGCCCCCTTGCCGAAAAATCTTCATTCCCGTTGATGCCTAGAATGCAGTGGCGGCTCGTGCGATTTGGCAACAGTGTTTTTATCCCATTTGAATACATGGAAAACAATCGAAACTCGAGGAGGCTGCCAGCCTTTGCTTGAATCGATTTTTTACCTAAGTTTAAGTGGGAAAAATGCATGGTTGCCAAATCTCACGGGCCGCTACTGCTAGAATGGTATGCTAAAAAATGAAGAAAACATCCGATAGGAATAAATATATCACATAGTCATAGTTTTGCAGTTGATATTGTTTTTCGCTTCATGTATGTTTGAGGTTAATTGATTAGACATCGATAATTGAGGCGGTAGCTAGAAGAAGGGCCCATAGGCAAAAATCAAGTTTTGAGAAAAACAGCTTTAAAGTTTTCATTGGTAAAAAAAAAAACCATTTTAAAGAATAATTTGACAAAAACTGCGGCTGATCCTCGTCGTACATTTCCTAGGGAACAACTTAAGTCTCATAGGATTCAACAAATTACAAAAAAACTGGTCGCACAGTGGGAAAAACCAGGGGTGTGTAATGGGCCCCTATTCTAGAGAACACACTTTTCCAATATAAAGTAATATTTTTTCCTTTCTTATTCACAGGAAGAGCATGGATTTAGGAGCTATATGCCTAGAATAAACTACTTTATGTAAAATGCAATGCCTTTTGAAGATATTTGCACATTTTAAGCAAAAATAGTGGAAAAACGTTCGATTAAATTTCGGTTACTTCTCGAGAAAGCCTCTCCTTGGTTTTGGATCAGAGCAGCGGTGCAGCGTGCAATTTGGCAATGTTGTACTGTGTTCATTTAAACCCATGCAAAAAGTCGAATGCGAAGGTGTTATGAACACCCAATGGTTCGATCTTTTTCATGGGTTTAAATGAACGAACTGCAACGTTGCCAAATTGCACGCTACGCCACTGGATCAGAGCTGTTCATACTTTTTAGAGTGAAATTCAATGATACCAACATTCCAATGAACAAAAACGCCAACAAAGAAGTGAGATTAGATAGTATTAGTATACTTTTTTTATTATAATAATAGGAAACAAAAATAAGAGATCCGACGTCGGGGGGGGGGGTGTCTGGCACCCCTCCCCCCCCCTCTTACGCCCCTAGTGTTTCTACATCTTACTACTACATCATACTACATCATACTACATTTTCTACATCATACTAGTCAATATGCTTACTCAGCTCCTTCAGATTATACGTTAACAAGCGACGCTGCATCAACATTTTCATTGTGACTCTCAAACTCTTGACGAAAACACGGAAAATAAAAAAAAAAAAAAATGACGTTTTTTCTAATATCGGCCTAACCCCACTATCTTCAAATTGCTCTCCTGCACTGAAAACTTAATATTTTTTCACGAAATTTTCAGGATAGCTATTTGAGGGTATGACAAATCGATTTAAGCGTTCTCCGCAAAAAGGGCCCATACGCCCTTCTTCGAGCTACCGCCTCAATTGCCTTTAAACGTATAGTCCCCAAGACTTTATAGCTGATTTTCGAATTTATATTGATCCTTGCCGAGGTGCTATTAAATTAACATCATTAACGGTAATAAATGTATTATCATTTCCTATTTTGTGTTTTGAAAGAATTGGCTATAACCTATTATCCACTTTATGCCGAATGTCAATATGAAAAATATCCATCATTTCACTTTACGATTAAATTTACTGAAACTCTGAAACCATGCGATCAATTTTCCGAATCCTATTGAAGTATTGCTATTCGATAAGAATCGTTGACATTGTTTAAGATAATTTATTAACATTTTTCCTAATTAATTTCGATCTTATTTTCTATTATGTAATAATCTATAATTTCTATCTTTCTCACTCATATCGTTGTTTCATGTAGTTCAATAAGTTTGAGTTCCCAGTGTATTATTTATCAACTAAATATCCGGTTTTCACACTGTATTTCGAATACACGTATGTCGTCGGTACACACGGGCGATTTTATCTGCTCGAAAGAGCCTCGCCAAAAAAGGGTCAAATTTGGACCCTTCTCTTCGTCCCTCGAAATCCTGGACCAAATATGGCTTAAATTACTCCCTAAGGTGACCTGTGACCTGATACTCGTGTTAAAATTTCAGCTTGAGTATACGCACGGTTTCCGAGATATGGGGGGGGGCAAAGTTCCCCATTGAAAGCATTGAAATGTTGAAGCAGCTGCAACATTTCAATGCTTTCAATGGGGAACTTTGCCCCCCCCCCATATCTCGGAAACCGTGCGTATACTCAAGCTGAAATTTTAACACGAGTATCAGGTCACCTTAGGGAGTAATTTAAGCCACATTTGTTCCAGGATTTCGAGGGACGATAAAAGGGTCCAAATTTGGCGAGGCTCTTTTCATTATTGATACATAATAATTCTCGAAATTTAACAATTTTATCAGTTTCCATCTTACTTGTTCGTCTAGTTGTTGAATTCGTTTCTTCATACCAGTGGCGGCTCGTGCGATTTGGCAACAGTGTTTTTATCCCATTTAAATACATGGAAAGCAATCGAAACTTGAGGAGGCTGCCAGCCTCCGCTTGAATCGATTTTTTACCTAAGTTTAAGGGGGAAAAATGCATGGTTGCCAAATCTCACGGGCCGCTACTGCTTCATACTTTGGAACCATTCATCTCCCGGCGGTTCGTCCGTTTCTTCTAGTAAAATTAAAACGTGCTGTATCCAATCTTCTTCCTCTGAAGGTATATTCACTGTTTCTGCAAAATGTAAATCGCTTATTATGTTAAAGTTTACAGACTTTTAATTTCCTACATTATTTCCATAATTCATCAAGGAAATTATCATTGACGGATTTAGAAAACATATTTACTGGAAGCTGAAATTTTTATTTTGTTCGAGGTGTCGATGGTCGAAATTCGATAGTTTACTAAATTTCGAATTCGCAAATTCTTCGTACAAAGTCTAAAAACTAAAAGCTGCACTTGTAAAACGTTTCACTTGAAGATAATTTTCACAAGCTAGAGTTACACGAAAGTCGAATTTTAATACGAGCGGAGTTTCAGTTTTCCGATAATATTTAGCCGATACATGTTTTGTTTTACCTAATATTCTCCTATGAACAACATATTGGTAGGTATACCGTTTTTTTTCGCTCGTCGATATCCGCTGTTTACACATAATTTGCTATGCCACTGTGTGAGACCATTAATGACGTTTTGCTCACTCACTGTTCGTCGTGTTTTCAAGTGAAGTCCGGCATGGCTTTTGTGAGCCAAGTGCCACTCGAAGTGGACTTGGCTCCTCGGACTAATTAAGTTAACGTGGAGCGTATGCGGATCCAGGAAACCATCTCTGTCTCCCCCTCTGTCTCCCTCTCTCTCTCTCTCTCTCTCTCTCTCTCTCTCTCTCTCTCTCTCTCTCTATCTCTCTCTTTCTCCTTTTCTCTCTCTCCTCTCTCTCGCTCCGAGCCCCTTTGAACGCATGTGTTAAAAAAGGATGTAGTGAGAGGGGGAAGTCATGACTGTCCCTAATCCATCCTTTTCTATCGCACGCGTTTAAATGGGTCAAGAGAGAGAGAGAGAAGCATAGTTTCCAAAATCCGTCAATTGCTCCGAGTAGGCGAGCACTCCGGAAAATGAAACACTGAATGAGGAACAACACGGCGGCGGCTTGTGCAATGTGGCAACAATGTTTTCTCTCCATTTAAACCTATGTGAAACAATCGATCTTTAGAAAGCGCGATTGCACCCCCAAGATATCGATACTTTTGCATAGTTTTAAATGACAAATAAGCATGGTTGCCAAATTGCACGAGCCGCGCCACTGTTTAAGACCAATGGGGCTATTGCACACTTTTACTATAAGTGATTTAATAGTCGATTGAGGCGTATAAACCTCAAAAAATACCGATGGCGGCACTAGAAACTTCCAAAATCCACTCCTAAACTCAATAAACGCAGTTATTTGCGCGAGCGTAATGGTGGCCGAAGGCACTAACAATGGGAGATTCCTATCTTAATTGGTCAAATGTCTCGCATTATGAGAGTGTAGGTCTTTGCAGTAAATGCAAAAATCCTTTTTATTGGTGTAAGAATTAAAATTAGGTTTTCGGAAAAAAGCTAAAATTCAGTGGCTCATTACTTGGTCGCGGATCGTAATATGATTCTTTTTTTAGGTGTAGAGTCGCTCAGGAGAACGTTGCGCTTCTTTTGAGACGACCCACACCCAAGGTTATAGATTGAAGAGGTATGCTCCTCTGACTTCGCGCCACGAAATCCAGATCCAAGATGGCCGGAAAAAGCAGAAAACATTGTATACTCTTTCCAGAAAACATCGGGCTATTTTCTGCTTTTCTGGAGAGGGAGCCCGATGTTTTCTGGAAAGAGTGTACAATGTTTTCTGCTTTTTCCGGCCATCTTGGATCTGGATTTTGAACTGCGCGCTACTGATTTCGTGGCGCGAAGTCAGATGAGCATACCTCTTTAATCTATAACCTTGACCCACACCCACATTTCTTGAAAACAAATGCATGAAAAGAAATGAAAGAATTGAATGGTTGAAGAGACGAAACGATCGCGACGTGAGCCTAATCCATTAACAGGCATTTCAGACTCGGAGGAATTCTCGCCACAACGATCGTACGAAAATTTTGGAGGGACAGCTCGATGATGCTATTGAGATTAGACTTCAGATCAGCACTGCTGACCCTCCGTTAAGTGGCCTTGGCTCCAGCGAGTAGGATAAGGACATGATTGTCATTAATGTGGATCCCCAGAAGCTGTTGTTTGAGATACTTCTTTAGACTTTCTTTTAGTCGAGGATTATTCGGAAGCAGCTCGGATTATTTGTTAGCAGAAGCTCCGCTAACAGCAAGTGAAATACAATTCTCTATTTCAAACTGCCTATTCATACGACAGAACTGACTGGCTCTTAGACTCAGGGCTGCCGTTTTGCGTATAATCAATGCTATTTTGTCAATTCACCGATGATTCTACCGGTTGAGAAAAGATTACACAGATCAGTTCAGTGCATGACTGTAATAAACTAAAATACTCGCATCTGTAATCTTTCCTCAACCGGTGGAGTCGTCGATGACTTTAAAAAACTTGCGGATATTTTAATTAATCAACGGAGTTTCCACCGATTAAGGAAAGATTACAGATCAGAGTATTTTCGTGCATTGCATTCATACACTGAACTGAACTTTGTAATCTTTTCTCAACCGGTGGAATCATCGGTGAATAGAAAAATAGCATTGATTATACGCAAAACGGCAGCCCTGCTTAGACTCTCACCTAGGTGGATGGTGATTGGTGAAGGACTCGGGCATGCTATTAGATAGATCACGGCCTTCACACATCTGGGAGTATTGTTTTGTAGCAACATTTTTAAATCCATGTTCGGTTTCCAACCTGATCATACGCCATACGCTAAGTATGGCCATCGGCGAAATCAGGAGATTGCCTTTTACACGGATTATAAAGTCCTAAGGTTCTTACTAGAATTTTAGTGTCAACATGATTAAACTTGAAACGTGCGAACGAAAGTGCAAGTCGAAAATTAAATTTCTGTCAGAACGTAATCATATTCGTCATTGCGATCGCAATAGTCTGGCTAGAGAAGACCTCAAATCCATTATCCATGTCGCGCCTTCATCGAGATGGGTTTGCAAAACCAACACCGTCAAGTAGGATGAGTTAACTACTCTACGCCGCGCCGCACCTCGAATGAGCCTGCAGTTTTTCCATGTTGCGCCTTCATCGAGATGGGTATGCCAAACCAACACTGTCGCTTAGGATAAGTTCATTACTCTACGCCGCGCGTAGGGGGGCATTTTCGGACACATGTTAACGGGGAAAAAATTCTTACTTTGACTTCTAGAATACATGGTTACAAGGACGACATATGTTTCTGCGGGCCGATCATTTACTTCATCGTTAAACCGATCGTTAAGATGTGTATGAGTGATTCTATTGGTCGAAAATTGTAAAACTTAGCCGTTGCTATGGTAACCATCGTTATAGTGTCCGTTTTTTAAAGGTTACTCAAGAATAGCCTTTATAAAACGAGACTATTAACGATGGTTACCATAGCAAAAGCCAAGTTTTTCAATTTTCGACCAATAGTATCACTCATAGATAGTCTTAACGATCGGTTTAACGATGAAGTAAATGATCGGCCCGCTGATGCACCATGTATAGTCACTCCAAAATACTTGAAATATAATCCAACACCAATTTCAAATGTATTTGGCCCAACCTTCATTTGAAATATTCAAGGTTAAAAGAAACTAGGCACATTTTACTCGTACATTCACGCCAACGATTTTATATTACAGATTTTCCCTATCTTTTTCGATTCCATCGGTTTAAATGGGCGAAGTGAGACATAGGAAGAAGGAAACACAACTGGATAAGAGAGAGACATACAAATGCTAGCATATGCTTTTGATGTCAAGAGAGAACACACGGCATTCTCTCATGGGCGAATTTAGGGAATCGTCTTTCTCTCTCTCCTCCCATTTGAAAACGTGCGTTAGAAAAGGACAGAAGAGGGGGCCAAAGTCAAGTGATGACCCCCTCTGCTGTCCTTTTCTAACACGTAAGTTCATATGGAAGGAGAGAGAGAAAGACAATGCCCTGTATCCGCCCATGCATTCTCTGCGCCCTTATTTCAGACACCGCACCGCATCCTATATCGTATTCCTTTTAAAAATATGTAAAGAGCACCGAGTGCAATGTATATCCCTTCCACCCACCGTCCCCACTGCAGACCCTCCGCGACTTTAAGGGGTCAAAAAATCCGGCCGCGAAGTTGATTTCAGCCCTGAAGCGGCTCCTGGGAGATGATGAATATGTAGGACGTTCCGCCGTTCCGGGGATGAAAAATATGACTGGAAACGGAAGTCGGCTTATAACGATTCCTCTGGGAGCGCAGACGGGCGGGCGGCACTGTGGATCGAAACATGGAATTTCCCGGACATAATTTTTTTTAATAAAAATGAAAGTTGATCACAACATGGAATTTCCCGGACATAATTTTACGAGTAAAAATCAAAGTGGATCAAAACATGGAATTTCTTGGGCATCATAAAATTGGAATTTCCCGGACATAATTTTTCGAATAAAAATCAAAGTGGATCAAAACATGGAATTACCCTGGCATAATAAAATTGGAATTTCCTGGACATAATTTTGTATCGTATCAAGTATCAATTCATACGTGAAAAGCCATAAAAATGACCAAGGCAGCATCAGAAAACACTAAAATTCATTAATATATCCACAAATTGCGTCAAACACGAAACACCAATTCCGCCTCTATCTTTTCATAACGTGCAAGATATTTCGCGGGGTTAGCGCGGCACATTCAAAACAATCATAGCCAACCGTCATCACAGCTGACTTTATAAACAAATAAACAGAGAACACTGAACGGTGTCTTTTCGAATTCTTACGTCTCAATGTCCTCAATTCCTCACAACAGGTTGTGAAGGGTACGGAAATTTATATTTGTGTCAAAAAATTATCAAAATGAAACAATAACACAGGAGACAAGAGTTGCAAGTATGATGAATATGATGATTGAAGTTAAAATCATACTTGGAACTCCTGTGTGTTTCGATAATTATTCGATACAAATATCGGCTTCTGTACCTTTGTGAGGAATTGAGGATATTGGGACTTAGGAATTTGAACAGACGCCGTCAGTGTTCACTGTTCATTTGTTTATGAAGTCAGCTGTGATGTGACAGTCGGCCATGATTATTTGACAGCACCGCGCTAACCCCGCGAAATGTCGAGCACGTGGTGGAAAGATACAGGGGTGAATGCTGTCTAGTGTTTGCTGCAATTTGTGGGTTGATCAATGAATTTTGGTGTTTTCTGATGCTGCCTTTGTCATTTTTACGGCTTTTTACCTATGAATTGATACTTAAACACGCTCTGGCTGAAAAGCTGAAGACCCATTGGACAATACAGCTACTCCAGATGATGTAACAATCATTATACTTTTAAAATTATGTTAGTTTATTACTGGAACAAAACCCAAAGTTCGGTTACTTCTTCTTTGTTGAACAGCAAAATTATAAATGAATTTAGTTCATTCAAAAAAGTAATCGTAATAATACTGGGTTTTAGCGATCAGTGGCGTAGCGTGCAATTTGGCAACGCAGTACTGAGTCCATTTGAACCCATGTAAAAGGTCGAATGCGAAGGTGTTCACCGGACACCCAATAGTTCGATCTTTTTCGTGGGTTCTAATGGAAGAACTGCAACGTTGCCAAGTTTGCACGCTATGCCACTGATAGCGATAGTCATCATAATTTTAAATGTAAAATGGTCGTTATTTCACCCGGAGCAGCTGATGTATTTCCCAATTTATTTAAAAATTAAATAAAATCTACGAAAAAAAATTTAAGCTCTTAATGAGTGAAATGACACGGTTTTTACGAGGAAATATCAACACCCAAACGTTTAACGTTTTTTAAGCACAAAAACGTTCATGTCCGGAAAAGTCTATTTTTCAACCCAGTTTGCGGCAGCTTGCTGTGGTAAAGATATCACAGCTTTTTCAGTGACTGCTTATTTTCGTTGATAAATTGTGAGGGGGAATGATAGTTCATTTTCAAGTATTTCGTTTTCTGTTTTTTTTTTTATTTTTATTTATTTAACTAAACGCACTCACGCCTACTTCAGAAATAAACTTCAATTGCCCTTTATGCGTCGGCTGCAAACTTCAGTTGGAGTTTTGATCGTGTATTTAGGAATTTTACACAGTAAAATCATAGCAGTGCTATGTTTTCGCTTTCAAAATAAACTTCAAATCGGGCTACTAGGATTGAAGTCTACAGCTACAGTCAATCACATAATTCATAAGTCATTCTAAATCGAAATTCAAAACACGTGGTTCTTGGTTTGTTTTAATTCCGTCATGATTCTTGTGACCGTTTATTTATTTTATTTTTTTTGCCATGACCGAGTACCTCTTGATTGATCGTAACATGGTAGCAATACATGGTTTTTTGCTGTATTATTTCGTACTCCAACACTAAAATACAATGGGTCTGTTGCACACTTCGGCTACAGCGTTTTAAAGTATCAATTCTCATATAAAAAGCCGAGAAAATAAGAATGGCAGCATCAGAAAACACTAAAATTTAGTATTGAACTCACAAATTGCGAAAAACACTAGACACTGTTCACCCCTGTATCTTTCCACCACGTGCACGATATTTCGCGAAATTAGCGCGGCACATTCAAATAATCACGGCCGACTGTCATCACAGCTGACTTCATAAACAAATAAACAGTAAACACTGACGGCGTCTGTTCGAATTCTCACGTTTCAATATTCTCAATTCCTCACAAAAGATTGTGATTGGTACGGAAACCGATATTTGTGTCGAAAACTGATCAAAATGAAACAATAACACACAGGAGTACCAAGCATGAAGTTGGAATCATCCTTGGAACTCCTGTGTGTTGTTGTTTCATTTTGATAAGTTTTCGACACAAATATCAGTTTCCGTGTCATTAACAACCTATCGTGAGGAATTGAGGATATTGAAACGTGAGAATTCGAACAGACGCCGTCAGTTTTTACTGTTTATTTGTTTATGAAGTCAGCTGTGATGACAGTCGGCCGTGATTATTTAAATGTGCCGCGCTAATTTCGCGAAATATCGTGCACGTGGTGGAAAGATACAGGGGTGAATAGTGTCTAGTGTTTTTCGCAATTTGTGAGTTCAATACTGAATTTTAGTGTTTTCTGATGCTGCCATTGTTATTTTCTCGGCTTTTTATATGAGAATTGATACTTTAAAACGCTGTAGCCGAAGTGTGCAACAGACCCATTGAAGTAAGTCTGTGCATTAGGGGCGTACCTCAAGCTCATGACGAAATGCATGTAGGCGCATCCAGCAACATTGTTTTTCATGTGTCGTTTTCATCTTCCTTGTCAATTATTCAAGAAGCATCTAGTGATGATGTCAGAAACGGGGTTTCACTTTACATATTTCGTGACCCAATAAACAACGCATCGTCGCCAAATCTGCTCATAATAGTGCAATAAGTATGCTCCATTCGTCGTTATTTTAGGTGTAAATACGTTTTTCTGTTTTTTGGGGATGTTTTTTCAAATGGGTTTGCTACTGCGCAACTCTATCGCGCAGACAAATCAGTCTTAAGGTGATTCCATGGCAAACTCCCGAAAATTGTAATCCGATAGATGGCGTTACTTGTCGCTGGCTCCGAAAATAGCCGTTTTTTGACGGTTTTCGGCTGTTTTCTCTGAACAGATGGATAATGGACAAAAAATCGGTATGTCAGCTCCTGCTTAAATTTTTGCTTGATTTTTTGAGCCATAAACGGGCCAAATTGATTCTAAAATAACGGCGTAACAATGCAAAAAAAAAAAAACGAAAAAACAAAAAATCATGTGTAATTTGGAGTTGTATCAGTAAACATTACAGGTTTCTGTTTCACCTGTAATCTTTACTGATACAACTCCACATTACACATGATTTTTTTTTTTTTTTTTTTTTTTTTTTTTTTTTTTTTTTTTTTTGCATAGTTACGTCTTTATATTAGAACCAATTTGGCCCATTTATGGATCAAAAAATCAAGCAAAAAATTAAGCAGGTGCTGACATTTCGATTTTTTTGTCTATTATCCGTCTGTTCAAAGAAAACAGCCGAAAACCGTCAAAAAACGGCTATTTTTGGAGCCAGCGACAAGTAACGTCATCTATCGGATAAACATTTTCGGGAGTTTGCCATGGAATCAGCTTAACAACATCTTACTTTACTCGTCTCGATTCTCAGCATTTTCTACCTTTTTGCATTTTCTGCTGTTTAGTTAAAATCGTGCTAATACGAGGTTATTTCGCTCGAAATTAGGCCAAATTCCAAAATTGGAAGTTCCATTTACGTCAGATTTCTCGCGTAAAACGCGAACTGAGATGTAATCGTTGAGGGGAGGGGAAGACCTAGTTTTGTGCTCTATGGGGTCGGACATAGGGGTCACGAAGGCGAAAAAATCTGCAAATCGACTCACTTTGACCTTTGAAATGATTGATTTCTCATGTTTTCAAGTCGGTTCACTGCTCATTATTTATGTCATTGATTTTTATTTGTAAAATTTCCGGCGAGGGTCTTGCATGAACGACTGTTCTGCAGCGCAAAAACTGTCTAAATCCTTTTTTTTTATTCAGTCAAAGCACTCTTTTTGAAGACTTGTTAGTGCTTTAAAAATGCATCTAGTGTCATTAATGTCAGCATTGTTATCCAACTATGACTCACGCTGTTGCATATTTGTTTGTTTCAAGGCGACGCCTGTCACCCATTCAAGCCTTTATCTTACTACTTATTGTTTTTAATCTTGATTACGTTTGTGAAATTACGTCCGGGAAAGGATGTGTCTCGATTCACTGTTTTGCGGAAAGAATCCGTCGAAGAGACCGACCTGTTTAGTGTGGCGTCAAGAAAAGAATTGAACCCAAACAAATGCTCCATCTCACTCGCTCTCGTATCATAAGAGACAGGATCCAAATTTTCGAATGCGCAAGTAAACAACAAGTTCTTTCAGATTTTATTACTTACACCATTGGATTCCATATACCTTAAAATATTATCACGATTCATTAACATGATTGAAACATCACGCATTGATTTTATAATCACAGTTATATCGAAGAAAGTCCTCTGGTTTGTCCTTGTCTCTCTCACAGTTTCTTATGGGCACAAAATCATAGGATATGGGCTCATCGGCACCATCACACCACGTGTTATACCTTAAACAAGCTTCGATTCGAAGAGAGTTTAGGACTTTTGAGTGTCATGGCGATGATACGCCCTTAAGAGACAAGGAAAAAACATAGGACATCTTGATTTTTACGCCTTAACGACATAGTGTGTCCGGCTGTTATGAACGTATAACCAGGTTTTCTCATCATAAGATACCTTTTTCTCACCCCTCTTGCTACGTTTTCCTCGTATTCTGACCCGCTAATTTCAAATTCGGCCTTAGTTTTTACACAAAACTCGTACTTTTTCCAGAATTTTAAATTTTTTGCTAAGAAGGCGTAATTTCGAATTTACGTAAAATCCAGGCCAGTTCAATGAAAACTGACAGCCTTTTTGAAATCAGCGTCTCAAAAAACATAAGATAGCGATGATGACGTGAAATTGTAGGCGTAGAATTATTCTAAAACACAAAAAATTACTAAAATTAACATCAGATGGATGGTGAATACGTCGTTGACACATTATGTCGTTTTTCATGCTTACTTGGACATATTTCGATGTAATTGTGAGTAAATTTATTTCTGATCTTTCATAAATTGTTGGTGAATGCGTCGCGGACACATTATGCCGTTTTTCATGCTTACTTGGACATCTTTCGATGTAATTGCGAGTAAAAATTATATCTGATCTTTCATAAACTGTGCCGTGAGTGAAAAGATACATTAAGATACGAGGAATCTAATTATGCAATAAAATCGGTGAAACCTGTTTGTTACCTTGCATGAATTTGCGTTCGAAAATGTGGATCTAATTTCTCATGGGTGAATTCACAAGAGTGAGCGAGATAGAGCATTTGTTTGGATCCAATTTTGACCGTGACGTTATCACTAAACAGTTCAAATCTTTTTTTCTTCTTCTGTCATTCTGTCAGAGCACACTTCCTGGAGACATGTTTGTGCTTTGAAAATGTGTGAAGTGTCATGAATGTCAGCATTGTTATTCAACTATGACTCACCCGGTTGCATATTTGTTTGTTTGAAGGCGACGCCTGTCACCCATACGAGCCTTTCAAGTGCCCAGGAGACGGAACGTGCATTTCAATACAATACTTGTGCGATGGAGCACCCGATTGTCCGGACGCCTACGACGAGGACGCTCGACTATGCACGGCAGGTACTGAATTTTGGTCGCAAATACTCATCGCAGATTTAAGGCGGGGTTGCCAGGTACTATGACTTGCGAAAGAAAGTACCCAGGTCAAAAATGGGGATCTTGCAAACTTTTTCTATAAGCAAATAAATCGTAAAATCTACATATTGTAAAAACCTGAGAAAATCACAAAAATTACACTATACGTGCGTACAATTAGCTTAGACTTAAGTGTTTAAGTGTTTAAGGCGCAAACAGATTGTCCAATTTGTCACGTGAATTCGTCAATTCTATTGATAACATGGGACAAATTTAACAGTAACAATGTCGACCTGGGTAATTTCTTTTGTGAATCATCGTACCACAGTGACGGCTCGTGAATCGTAGATTTCCGATTTTCTTCCGCTCAACTCTATACGCAAAATCATTGAGTTCGATGATTATTTGGAACAGGGTGTTTGCCTGTGACACGGAAACCCACAACAAATTGATGAAGGAAACTAGCGAATAACATGTTTCTGAGGGAGACATCAATCGATTCCAATTCACTAGCGGTCACTGTCAGATTCTGAAAAATCGTCATTACCAATCTGGCATCCGTCGATTTGGGAGCTAAAGCGTCATGACCTTCGGCATAGGCACTGTTGAGTACTATCAGTCAATTAAAGATTGGGACTAAAATATGCGGCTCGAAATGCGCCCGCCCGCTTATCTGACTCGATTTGCTCAGAATCTAGAGCGGTGTTGCCATTCCCAAATAAATGTGCGAAAAAGCCGAATCAATTGAGGTGGGCTATAACTGAACAGTTACAGGGGAGATAACGCACCGCTAACCTTCTCGCATGAGGAGCCAATTCTCCGCCGCTCGCCGCCGCGCCGCCCGCAGCAGCGTCCATTCACTAAAATCTTATTCTTTCAAAATCAGTTCATCGAGATTCGGTGGTCGGTTCTCTCTCCGCTACCTTCTTCCCCCTTCCTATTGGCCCTGTCTCATTTTATCACTCATGCCACTTTTCGTTCGACACTTCACATTTCAAACGTTTTCCTCCGGACCATGTTTCTTTCACCATTTGCCTAAGAATGAATGCAGAGCTTCCCGAATAAGAGCATATTGTAAAAATCTTGGATTTAGGCGTCTGGCCGTCTGTAGAAGAAATTTCTCGCTGGCGGGAGGGGGGATTTAAATGCACTTTCCAGCTGATTTTCTCTAAGTCCCTATATGTAGAGAGTAAAGACAAGACAGGGGCGGATCCAGAAAAGTCTCAAAGGATGGGCCATTTTTGTAACGTGAAGGGGGGGGGGCCCTCCCTTATAAAATTTTGAAAATTTTAGCTTCTCTAAAGCCAATTTGAGGCATCTTTTAACGGTTCACTCATCATTTTTATACTACCTCATTTCAATTTTTGTTAGTAAAAGGGGGTCAAGGGTAAAAGTTTGGAACGGCTGATATTTTACATCATTGACCTCTCTATCAACACAAAACTATTTAATCAGCAACCCCCCCCCCCCAACTCCCCCCAATTATCTTGTTCTTATGAGCTCGAGTAAACTTTTCCTTCCTCCTCACTAGGTTTGCTCCCGGCTCCCACTTTTCATTCAAATTTTGGAATGCCAGCTACCTATATTTTTTGCATTTTCGTAGAAAATGGATGTCTAGTGAATGAAATTAAGACCCTATTCCCCCCCCCCCTCAAAATCTAGTATAATATACCTACGGTTACTTAAAGGCTTTTGTTTTTCTCTTCTCTTTTTCTTTTGCTTTTCCCTCTCTTTCTCTTCCTCTAACTGATTTTTTTTTTGGGTTCCAGGGGGGGGGGGGCATGCCGCCGTGGCCCCCCCTCTGGATCCACCCATGAGACAAGAAGGTTGTCAACTTCTGATTGGTCGATGAATTTTTGGCTCTACGGACACCGCCATTGGATGCGATTTTGCACTTTTGTTCTGTTTACCAACGGTCTTTTACAGAATAGAGTTAATTTGCGATGAATCTGTTAATTTTAATAATGAATGTCAATAAGAATGTCTATAAATCTCAAAAGAATCATTAAAAGCGTTAATACATGTTGATCAACAAAAGGAGGGAAAGATTACATCGTTACAAACTTAGCGGAACTGTAATCTTTGCAGTGGAGCAAAACACAACAACGGCCTCAGCATAATGTAAAAAAAATGTGTAAAATCGCATCCAATGGCGGCGCCCATGATTTCACTTGTCTTGACTCTCTACATATAGGGACTCTGATTTTCTCTAGAGTCCCTCATACCAGAGCTGCCGTTTTGCGCATAGTTAATTTATTTTTCAATTCACCGATGATTCCACCCGTTGAAAAAAGATTACACAGTTCAGTTTAGTGTATGAGATGGTAATGCACGAATATATTCGTATTCGCATCTGTAATCTTTCCTCGACCGGTGGGGTCGTCGATGACTTTAAAAAAAACTTGCGGATATTTTAATTAATTTACGGCGTTTCCACCGATTGAAAAAATATTACGGATCGAAGTATTTTTGTGCAGTGCAGTCATACACTGCACTGAACTGTGAAATCTTTTTTCAACTGGTGGAATCATCGGTGAATTGAAAATTTTCATTAATTATACGCAAAACGGCAGCTCTGCCTCATATTCAGGGACTCTAATTTTCTCTTAATTCGATTTACTCTCAATTTTTTATATGCCAAGGAGTGGTGTGGGGGGGGGGGTGTTTTACGGGCTCTCTTTGGACTTCCATGATCTTGAATAATGCAGATTCTCATTTCTTCAGAAGGTAATGAAAGATGGGTGGTATATCGATTGCAATTAATTATTGTAAAGTAACACATCTAGCCCTCGCGAACGGGGGGGGGGGGCGATCTGGGGAATTACGACCCCGTTGACCCCTTTTTCCTTTCTCTTCCCTTTCCCTCCCTTCTCCCTCTTTTCCCCTTTTTTGGCTGAACGGAGGGGAGGGGGGTCACCCCCCTTTCCCCCGGTATTCGCCAATGATTGTCGTCGTAAGCGCCGAAACCTTTCCTCTTTTAAATGATTTAACTCATTTGAGACTAATAATAAAGCTTATACTTTCAGAGGCAGCTTTTGAGGAAGGGGGTCTTGCCTCGGGTGGCATTATGTTATGATCTATAATCTTTGACAAACTGGGTTTATCGATTTCTTTCATCGATCACTTTTCAAAAGTAATCGAGGTGGATTTCAGCCTTAATCAGGTGTTCCGATTTTATTGAACTTATGATGAAATTCAATATACAATCAATGTAATTCATCAAAAACACGATTAGTTCCTTTGAATTCAGCACCCCTAAAAACTCCCCCCCCCAACCCATATCTAAGAGGTTTGAAAATCAACCCAGATGTGAGGAAGCGATTACCATTTACCGTGCCCACCTCTGCTTTAAACCCCTCCCCCCTCCCTAAAGTTGATTAATGGGTTCTGGTGAATATTTATGCAAGTAGGAGAAAGAAATGCTTTGTTAGAGGGGCGAATAAGATTTAGTAAGGTAGAAGACGAGACTTTCCTGTCAACAATTGACAGTTAAAATCAAAGGAGAAAACTAAACTGGGTCATGAATTTGAGATGGGAAAAAATTATGTCCTGATAAAACTGCGACCTTAAAATTTAAAAAAAATATTCTCCATGAAAAATTTGAGTAAAAGTTTTACGAAAGGCAATGCTAATTTCTACTCCATAGTCCACCTGCCTGTTAATTACGTTTGTTTTTATCATTTATGACCCAAAATGTCCTTCGGTAACATGTCTTAGAGGAGTTTTTGATATTAAATGTAAGCGCTTGACTTAAACTTAAAAACTCAAATGAGCTTTGAAACCAATGGATCAAAGCAAAAGAAAAAAAATGGATAAACTTTCTTTTCCGCTGAAATCACTTCCCATCCATGCTTCAAAACGTGACAATTTATTGCTGTCCCTTCGCAGAAATTCTATTTCGTTGTTAATTTGCCTTCGGTCCAGATGATCAACTGCACTTGAAGTATGAAAAGAAGGTATCAAAAGCTAAACCCTTGAAGAGTAAAAAGTTATATTTGGTAGTACTGGTGAAGCTAATTTTTTAATCGGAACAAACCGGAATTTTTTAACCCTTGTGAGCCTAAGGGGGGGTACATTTGTACCCCAGGCCTGTTTTTTTGACGCCATTTTGTCAAAACTGCTCAAAATTTTTTGGGACTTCGTGAAATTTTAAGTTAGGATACTTAGAACACGTCCACCAAATTTCATTAAGTTTTATGAATTTTTGTCGATATTATAGAAATTTAAAGTGTTGGGGAACAAATATTCCCCCCCTTCGTCCTGCCAGTTTTAAGTTTGGAACCATCTATTACAGTGAATTTTACGGAAATTTTATGTAGATTAAGAATATTAAGTCAGATCATTGAAAAAAAATTGGAAATTTATCAAAAATGGAAAAATAAGATGGTACCTCATTTCATTTTTTCCATTTTTTTTATTTTGACATTTTTTTTAAAAGTAGGTGTAAATTTGGCAACATAGCAAAAATTTACTCAAATTTCACATAAACTACTCTCTTAGGGTACTAATTACATAATCCATCAATTAAAGTTTCAAAATTATTGATACTGACTGTGCTGCATGAAAATATCCTTGGGGTACAAAAATACCCCCCTTAGTCCTTTGTGTTACCGAAATACCTTAGGCTCACAAGGGTTAATCGGAACAACGGAACACTCCCGTCTTTTTATTGCGGTTAGCCAATGCGGTTCGAGTGTTCCATCAAAACAGAATGGTAACCATGCCAACGAGCAACGAGTCGATCCACCGATCAAGCGCAGTTTTTTGCGTTCTACTGAGATATAACTTTAAACCCGTAAGCTTCGCTGTAATCCTGGGTTTCTTGACCTGGTGATTTTTAACGAGTCCCAAAACGATGATCAAAGTCCAGTATTTTGTCGCTATGATAGTATTTTTTTCCGTGTGATGTCGGGGGGGGGGGGGGGGGGGGGGTGTTACTAGAAGGGAACCAACGAGAGGGGAGATGGGTGGCGGCGAGCGTGTCTGCCCCGGAAACCCTTAAAAGTCGCCCTTACTTGATAGAAAATTGCCAAAATATTCTTTCAAAGACACTACAAATTTCAAAATCTAGAGGGGTGATCTCCTCCCTCCCCCAGGAAATCTTCTGGATCCGCCACAATTGCTGCTCCAAATTAAATTCTGAATGATACTTTGAACGTCTCTGATAATTAAAAAAGTTTCCCGGGCAACAGATCATAATGTGTCAACAGTCATCAGCCTAATGAAAGATCCACATAATTTTTCTGAAGGGCGAGGGGGGGGCACGTTTTAGACATGGCAATTTTTAGCGTCCAAAAAGCATTACAAGATCATTATACGATGGAAAAGGGCAATTTTTAACGCTTTTTGAGAATGGGGAAGGGGGGGAGCACATGCCCTCGTGCCTCCTGGATCCACGCAATATCATCATCGACGGAAGCGCAACCCAAAAAAGTCTTTCTATAGTCTTAAGGGAGGATTTGTCCCAAAAAATGTCGGCACTGACTCAATGATATTTGTGTTGTGGAGGAGGGGGGCCATCATCGCTGAAAACAATTTTTACAACAAACGAGTAACGAGTCACTGAAAGTCTATTGAATGAAAAGAAGAAATAGTGAGTTGAACTGACAATGAGAGTTGAAGCAGCGTGGAAGGAGTAGGGGAGGGGGAGGAGGGGTTGACGACAGTGCGACTGTGTCGTTTGGACACGATGCGATGGCCAGCTTTTAGGTGAAACTGCACTGGTCGGAAAAGAGACGGCGCAGATCGGAGACGGATAGCCGCTCTCGACGAGGCACGCTTATCTGCTCGCTCATATTTGTTATGAGTGAAGGCCCTGCGGTTTATATTCCACTCCCCTCGCTACCCCACCCTTATCGCTCACCGTTAGCACAAGCTGGCAACACTGCTGCGAATTTCCGAGAGTTTCTCCCCTTATCGCTAATTCCTCAAGCGCCGAGTGTCCGAGCCCAAATAGTTTAGTCCCAATCTTTAATTGACTGATAGTACTTGTATAAACTATGTAAAGATAACATATCATGTAAATTAGCAACGCCGCAATGTGACGTAGGAGCTCCCATCTCACTCTTTAGTTTTCTCTCTCTCTCTCTCCCCTCCCCCTATCTATCACTCGTGCCGAGGAGTCATCCCTTCCGCGCATATCATCGTTTTCACCACGACCCCCACTCTTTCAAACTCTCTTTGTCTATCTCACTCACTCTAACGCATACTTATCATCCCTCTTTCATTTTGACTCCACCTTCTCGTTTTCTCTTTTACCAAACTGGGTTCTCCCTCAGCTCGGAGCCCCACTAAAATCAGTCTTCGAGTCGTTCCTCTAGCAATGAGCAGCAATCGTCTTGGAGCTCCTTCGTCGCAGTGTGGCAATCATATACCCACTGTAAGCATCAACAAAAGCATATCATAATCATCAAAATAAAATCATCATAATCAAGCAGCAAAAATGAGTCGGCCACAATTTTTGGTTTTACCCTTTTCTCCACGGGCACGAGAGGTTAGCTTCTCGGGCACGCGGGGACTCATCATCCCATCGAAACTCCACGGGCACGAGAGGTTAGCTTCTCGGGCACGCGGGGAAAAGCAAATAGCAAACAGCGCAATCAGTAAATCAATATCAACAAATCAGCAAAATCAAATCGAATAACGCATCAACAGGCACCAATGGCAATGGCGTACGCAGGAATTATTCTTTCTAGCTCTTTTCCCGTTTGAGTGAATGTAATAGAAAAGGAAAGAGATAGGGGCTGAAGTCACGTTCGAGCCCCTGTTTTTTTCCTTTCCCTACTCATGTGTTCAAATGAGGAAAGAGAGAGAAAGACAAATCCCTGTGTACGCTACTGATAGGCACGTTCTTATTAATCTGAGGATGTGGCTTGCAATTCTTTTTGTCTCAACAAGAAATCAGTATTTATCGTATTTTTAGTACAAACACAGATGCCTAACACGCGCTCAGTTCTGCGTAAGTTTTAAGCCCTTTATTGATCGACTGTTCACCCTAAGTAATAAAAAAAAAAAACAAAAACAAAAAAAAACAAAAAAAAAAACAAAAAAAAAAACAAAGAAAAAAAAAACAGAGGAAAGAAAGGTCATCACTTCAAATCTCCCCCCCCCCAAATTCGACTATTAACAGCCGCCCGTGACTCACGGGGAAAAATTAATTCTAATTTAAAGGATTAATTATAATTCTCACAGCTTTCTGCATTCATTCAAGACTGCCTCTTTTTTGAAGCCATTAGTACGTTCGTCATTAAGTCACGCGTTACCTTAATTTGCTTGCAGGACTCTTTCAGTCAATTTAAGCTAGCTAAAATATAGATCGCAAGATACTTAGCGTCGAACTATGGTCTGAGATCTAAAATCAGAGGCCAAAAATCAGTGATTGAAAGTCATGAAAAATCATTGTTTTCGACCTATCGAGGCTCATTAAATCTTTTATAACATTTCTAGGTTGAAATTATCTGATGAAAGTGTTCTATGTGATTGAAATCGGTCTTGAAAGCTTGTAAATGATCAATTGATGGGAAACTTTCCTTTTGATTTTTGGCCACTTTTTGACGATCTCATACTTTGGTGTGTCGGACGTGATCGTAAATCTTTTCAACTTTAAAAATTTGAAAATTACTTTCATTAAGAAAATACAGGTGACGGTCACCAATCTTGTCACTCGATCCTCGAGTCTTTTCAAAGACTTTAACTCAATTTTCACTTTCCGAAGATCATGTTGTTTTTAAATTTGGTTAGTATCTGTCTTGACGCTGCCGTGGTGGATTTTTAAGAACTGCTGACATTTGCTAACGAACTTTCCTTATGGACAAAACATATGCCAACAGTTTCTCCGTATGGATAATTAAAAAAAAGTTTGACAAATTATCCTGAATCTTCTAGACATTACAAGTTTAGAGTGTTCGTGGGGTAGGTACTTGAGTCGAAGAATCCGAATTTTTCATTAGTTTTCCTGCAGCTTCTACGGTTCTTCCTCAACTTTCCTAGTTTTCACTTGGTTTCCGTTGGATCGTAAATTTGAGGTTAAGTGCAGATAATTTCAGTTTTCCGAAATAAAATTGAGTCTAAATGAAAGATACAAACAAGATTTGGATTCAGCGTGCTAAATTTCACGCCAGTAGGCAAACTTTTTGTTTACTTAGTAAAAAAATTAAAATTTATCAAAGAGTTATGATTGTAGTTTATGGTGGAATTTCGTTAGCAAATGTCTGCAGAACCGTTCGCTTGCCGTTGTGCGGTTTTGCTTTAAATTTTGGAAATATTCTCGAATAATCGTTCAAAAGCTTTATGAGAAAGAGGAGCACGCACTCTCAAGCAAATCTTTAGTGACGTTATCCGAAACTATGTCCGAAGCTCATGTTGTTTTGAAATGCCAATGTCTGTCTTGCAGTGGTGGCGTGTGAAATTCGGCAACATTTCTTTTTCTCCATTTAAACGAATGTAAAACAATCGACTCTCTAGGAGGCTGTTAGCCTCCTCAAGATTCGATTAATTTACATAGGTTTAACTGGACAAATTGCATGGTTGCCAAATCGCACCAGCCGTCACTGTTGTGTTGTTGCCGCCAGTGGCGTAGCGTGCAATATGGCAACGTTGTACTGTGTCCATTTAAACCCATGGAAAAGATCGAACTGTTAGGTGTTCGGTGAACACCTTCGCATTCGACCTTTTAAATGGGTTTAAATGGCCACAGCACAACGTTGCCAAATTGCACGCTACGCCACTGGTCGCCGCAGTTGTGCCGTCTCGCTTCAAAATTTGGAAAGAAACCTGTATAATCCTTTTCAAGCTTCTTAAGAGAAATTATAAATCTCATGCGAGCCATTTCAGTGTTGTAATATCCTGAACATTATTGTGCTCTGGGATGATGACTATTTATGTAAACAGTCAGATGTTTTTTTTAGTAATTTTTTTTTTGCGCTGCTTTGTTTCCTTTTTGATGGCGGCACGCGACAATCTCAGTGACAACTTTTAACCAGGAATATCGTGCAGACGATGTTGCCAGATTTTCATTTAAATTGACAATTTTACGTGATGTGCAATGGGAATAATCGGCTAGATACACGGAAAAAAATAGAATGTGTAGCAGGCACGAATTTGGGTTCACCGGCCATAATTTGGATCAGTTTTTTGCATGGGACACAATTAGATTGTGTCAACGAAACAATTTCACTGTATCCCATGCACAAAACTGGTCCAAATTGTGGCCGGTGAACCCAAATTCGTGCCTGCTACACATTCTCCTTTTTTCTGTGTATCCGAAAAATGGCAGCACTGCGTAAAAACGATTACAAATGAGGCTCTTGCAAACTTTTGTTGTGAGCAAATGAACTGTCCAATTCGATATAAAAACCAGCGAAAATCGAAAATCACTATAATTACACCGAGGAAGTCTAAGATTTAGTAATAAACTCACATAACTGCTTAAACGGCAAGTTTGTAATGGCGGTTCAACGCATGTATCATGAGAGATTCCTGTCTATTATACCACTTACTCTACGGAAATACTGAGAAATATCTCAATTTAGATAGGAATCTCCCATGATACCTGCATCTCACTGCCATTAAGCTCGATTCTGAGAGTGGATTTCGTGATTTTATAGTGTGCTCATCGTAATTTTTACAGATTTTGACGCAAGAATCAACTCTTCAATCCCCTGTAGCAAAAGTTTCCAAGAGCCTCATTATGACACGTAAAAAAAATTTTATTAATCGTCACTACAATGTATTTGATTCTATACTACATGAACACAAACCTGACAAACCCATATTCATCCGACTTCGTACTTCGTAGAGAAGTAAAAATCACTGAAACCGGTGAGACTTCGTAATGTAAACACAGAGCTTGGAACTTGGGCTGCTTTTTCCCCATCTGAGACGTAGGATTCAGTTTTAGTTTTGACTTGAATACTACTTGTGAGGTCTTCTTCTTCCTAAGTTAGCCGTGATTTGTTGTGTCATTATTATTAACGACGACGTTTTTTGCCATTTTACTTGAAAATCGAAATGTTTATTGAAATCAAGGTAGATTAAAGAAGGTATGTGCAACACTCGCTCTTGCCGCCCGCAGCCGCTCCAAGCGCTAGCACTTTTGCAAAAAAATGACGTCATGCGGGTGAAATCTAGTGGCGCGCTGTTCAAATGTGCGTTGGACAGAGGAATCATTCCTATCTGTGAAGGAACATTGTTGAACTTTTAACTCTTAATTTATTAACTCTGAAAACAGAAATCTGAAAATTGACAACTTCGATCATCTTTTGCTTGACACATCCCTAACTAATAAAATAAACACATACATTTCAAACCTCCCGCTCATGAAAATGTGACGTAGTGCGGGTGAAATCGTTCTGATTGGCTAACATGTTTTGAAGCAGCTGCGGGCGGCGCGAGCGAGTGTTGCACATACCTTCTTTAATCTACCTTGTATTGAAATGATGATATGACGGTAGAAATTGCGGTTTTTAGATGATTCTAAGGTGACATTATTGGCTTTTATAGGTATTCCGTAGCAGATTTTTGTACTTTCCGCTGTCACCAGAAGTCTATTGGTGTCCTTTTTGGGCGCCTCGATCTGGAGCTTGGTGACCAACAACGACACCAGACGACGTCAGTGGAAAAGTATGGAAATTCACTCGCGGATCCAAGAAATTGCCAGTGGCGGCTCGTGCAATGTGGCAACAACGTAATCCCTCCATTTAAACCAATGTTAAATAATCGATCTTCAGGAGGTGTAATGCACCCCCAAGTTATCGATACTTTTGCATAGGTTTAAATGGCAAAAAAAGATAGTTGCCAAATTGCACGAGCCGCCACTGGAAATTGCCCTTCTCTCTCTCTCTTCCCATTGTAACGAATTTGTTAGAAATGGATAGAAGAGGGAAGAAAAATTAAGGAACAGCTCCTGATCTATCATTTTCTAATGCACGCAGTCAAATGGGGACCAGTGATGGCGAAAAATCATTTTTGGAATAATCATGAATAATTAACTAAAATTATTCGCATTATTATCGTCTTACTCCTATTATGAAATCGAAGTTTTGACTCTACCAGCATATTTATCTGTCAGAAGATGAAGAACTGGTTCTGTTAAAACTTTGATTTACCAATAGGAGTAACATGAGAATATTGCGAATAATTTTATTTTAGTTAATTATTATTCATTGTTATTCAAAAACTGATTTTTGCACATAACTGATGGGGACGGAGAACGAATGATATATTCCTGGATCCGCCAGTGTGGAAATTCGCATAAAATACCGTGACTGAAGCCATTTGATCCCATTAGAATCGTTGAAAGAGCGTCATTTTTATCGAGAAATCATAATTTCAATCGATGTTTCAGAATTCATGAATACACAAAGATGAACACTCTCAAGTAACACTGTGGTATCAGTCAAACACTCTCAAAAGTTAAGGGCTATAACCTCACTTAATTGCCGCACCCTTTGCTGATGTGAGTTAGACGAAGACACGAAACATACGTAGACTCGTCCATTTCATGCAAGTTTGCTTGTTACTTTATTTGAGCTGTCTGAAAACTGAAATTGGGCTTTATTTAAAACTTTAAAGACCATAGAAGCTCATTTTACAATGGGTCCGTCGCAAACTTTTGCTACAACGATAAAGAGTGTTTCATCGTTTGTAAAATCGCCCGAAAAGTCCATTGGTGGCATCAGAAAGTCATGAAATGTGATAATAAACTCACAAGAGACGTTTAATGAAATCCAAGATGGCGGTAAAATATCGAGCAATCTGCATGCATGCACCTTTAACATCCAAGGATTGCCAACGTTGACAACCTCATAGCCTCAGAGGTTATGTATTTATTTACGTTCTGATTGGGTGTGATCGATATTGTGAGGTTGGCTATCCTTGGATATTCGTGATGCATGCATACAGGTTGCTCAATATTTTACCGCCATCTTGGATTTCATTAAACGTCTCTTGTGAGTTTTATACTGCATTTTGTGACTTTCTGATGCCACCAATGGACTTTTCACTCGATTTTACTTGAGATTGAACACTCTATAGCGCTGCTACAGACCCATTAAATTTGAAGGAACCAGAGATGTTTGAATGCCTTCATTTTAATTTGAAATTTTGGATTCTGTTTCTTATGGGAAAACCCACGAGAGCGAATGAGATGGATCATTAGTTTTGGTCCAATTTTTTCGTGACGTCGCACTAAACAGGCCTGTTGTTTAGGGAGTACCGACACGAGCTCAACAAGTGCTGATGGGTCGTTGGTTTTCGGCTCTCACGGAGTTGAGCAGGAGTTGACGACATCGAAGGCTCCGCACCAAAGGAGTCGCTGAGTAGAGGAAGTTATGGGGACGGACCGAAACGCCGGTAATTCCGCCTGTCCTCCAATAGTCCGCTGTCGAACTAAACCTTCAAATTCGTTCAGGAGGTCGACTAAATCGACTCTAGTCAAATGCATAAAACGTCGTGTCGCACGTAGGAGTATTTACCCCAAAAACCTGGCCAAAAATATTTGCGTGTTCTTGAATATTTGAAAATCGATTTTGGTTAATTTTCCAATTTAAGCTCAAAACTCCTATTCAACGGTTTATGGTTGGAAAAGGCGTAAAAAATTAAGAATTCTGGCTCAAACCAAAGGTCGATAACTCATTCTTTTGCCGAGTTATTGACGCTTATTTCATAAAAAAGGCTTGACTTTAACATGTTTTTTAAAAAAAAGGGGCAATTTCTTGCAATTTCTGACTGTTGGAGCAGTTGCCTTAAAGGGTCTACTCTAACCCCCCTTTTTTTGGTTGTGCCCGGTTTTGCCCGGAACGTATTCAAAAATGCCTTTTTTTAAAAAGATAGAGCCTAAAATTAGAGATTTTTTTCATGTCCATTTTAAATTAGATGTAAAAGGGTCAAAAATGCACGGAAAAAGAAATTGTTGCCACCAAAATGAAGCACATACCATCTAAAACAACATCCGTAATCGCTGAAATGTTTCGATGCACCAACGCTTGTCCATTGATGGAAAATGTTGAATGATTAGTAACAGCGCTTCGGGCGGTGAACAACCGCAGGTGCGTCGAGCGCTCAGTTCCATGTTGTCCCCTGAACAGTAGATAAACGTAGATGTTCCGACACATCTATTACGCAATAGAGCGGTTACTTACCTCTCAAAAACCATCAATAATTTGTTTTTTGGACGACTTTTCAATTTTCCGTTTTTGGCCAGGTTTTCGGGTCAAATACTCCTACGTGTGTCGGTACTACTCCGTGTACAATATTTGCATTAAGGGTCTTTATACACGCTTCGCTGGTGAAGAGTGACCTCTTTAAATCACTTTCGCTGATTGTGAATCATTATTCTGTAGACTTCTTCACTAACGAAATAATGCGGACGCTTTTAGCACTGTCCTCCCATTGACCCAGGTTTTTATTTTCTCACTACTAACAAAGTTAGAAATAGAGAAAGAATTGGAATGGCGCAGAGGTTTTAAAGGTATTTTGTTTCGATACTTGGCCCTCTACGACTAAGTAAATTATGATACGTAATTACAAAATAATCGGCTCTCATCATGCTTAATACCATTCTGAAGAATATTCTTCCATGAAGTATTTTTATTTATTCAACCGTATGTAGCTTGGAGGTGTAAATGCGCAAACTTTCTGTGGCGTCTGCCCAGCGGCGGCTCGTGCAATGTGGCAACAATGGATTTACTCCATTTAAAACTGTGTAAAATAATCGATTATTTGGTGAGGCGCAGCGCCTCACCTAGTATCGATCTTTTTGCATACGTTTAAATGGCAAAAGTGCACGGTTGCCAGATTGCACGAGCCGCCACTGCGTCTGCCCGTCTGTGTGTAGCCGTAAAACGTGAAGCCCAGCTTAACTTTTGAACTATCGATCCATACATATCCAAATTTTGTAGCGATGTGGCGTTTAACATGCTCCAGAGGACGTGTCTTTTTTTTAAATTTTAATGGTTAGACTAGTTATGGATGAGAAATGGTTACCAATAAATTGTTACCATTAAATTCATTGGAAATATGGGTCAAAAAAGGAAAAATTTAAATATTCTAAAAATGGATCTCTGGATTTGGATAAAATATCAAAGGTGGTCTTGGGGTCTCCCCCAGATTAAATTTGATGTAAGAAGTGTTCGTGAAGTATTCCTCACCATCTGTGGCGGCTCGTGATATTTGGCAACCATGCAAGTTTTCCATTTAAACGTAGGTAAAATAATCGATTCTTGCGGAGGCTGGCAGCCTCCGGGAGAATCGATTGTTTTACATTGGTTAAATAGGAGGAGGACTCGGTTGCCGAATTTCACGAGCCGTTACTGCTCACCATAGCTGTAGCCAGGATATTGTCTTTCTCTCTCTTAGCCCATTTAAACGCACGTGTCAGAAAAGGATGGATAACAGGGGCTGTCACGTGACTTCAGCCCCTGTTTCTATATTTTTCTAACACATGCAGTCAAATGGGCTAAGAGAGAGGAAATCGATATCCTGGCTCCAGCTATGTTCCTCACGGTTTATTTTTGACCAGTTTTACTGCTTTTTTTTATCATTGTTTGTGCAAACAAAATTCAAATACGACAAGCATTACCTAATAAAAAAAAAAAAAAAAAAAAAAAAATCGTGTTTATGATGATGGCGAAGGAAAGTGCGGCTTTGTGTTCGCGAATGTCAGCAGAAGCGTTCGCTCCACTCAAGAGACGCTTCACCCGAATTCCAAAATCCCGAGTTTTTAATTCGCAACCCATTCACAGTCTCGCATTCCACCGTAAATAAATTGCGAGGGTTCAAATCAGGGCTGCCGTTTTGCGTATAATCAATGCTATTTTTCAATTCACCGATGATTTCACCGGTTGAGAAAAGATTACACTGTTCAAGTCAGTGTATGACTGAAAGGAACTAAAATACTTGTTTGTTCCGGGGTCTTTAAGAGTGGACTGTATAAGGAATTGCCGGGACTCCGATAATCGATCCCACACTCTATCGCCCACGCGATCTAACAGAATCGACTATCGGGGGCCCGGCTTCAATCACGTTGTGCAAAGAAACATGGGGACAAACACACATATATATACAATGAAGAGAGAAGGGAATTGCTGCTTATTTCCGACTCACCTAAGAATCCTGGGCTACATCGCGCTCCGCTAAATTACGTCCTGACGTCACATCACTCGAGGTATTATTAAAAGCTTAGGGCATGCCGAGCCACATGGCGGCCCGGCGGAGAAAAAGGGCGAAAAGCTGAAAAGAAAGGCGGACTAACGAAACTAAAGGGGAGAAGGAAGGGGGCGGTTAGACCGAAACTCTTACCCAAAACCCTTTGATGCCGAAAACCATCCTGAAGAGAAGAGAGAGAGAGAGGTAGGGACGCAACGGTAGAGACCACCAGAATCACACACACAAGTGCCGGGTCGCGGGCACCGGTCAGCTCACCGCGGATCAGCTGGACGGGGCCCGCGGCGCGGGGTGCGGGGCGATTCGGTCGGGGTCGGCTAACTTCGGCCTCTGACCTCTGATCGCGGCGGAGCTTTCGAAAACGGCGGCAAATTTAAACGCTAGCGCAGACTTTAGGCGGCGCGAACATTCCCCCGGCCTTGGGGTCCCGTAGGGAACCAACAGACAGGAAAAAACAACATGCGAAAGCGGAGCTACGAAACAACTTACCAAATCAAATTTGAGGCGGTATGCGGGGCCCCGGGGTGGTAATAGCGCTATACGTGGGTATGAAAAGGCGGTGTAGCAAAAAAAGGCGGTGTAGCAAGAGAGGGGAAAGGGGGGGGGGAATGCGGGGGAAGCAATGGCAGGCGAGATAGCAATAAGGCGGTTAACTTGGGAAAAAAAAGGGGGAAAACGAAAAGAAAAAAAACGAGAGAAAAGAGAGAAGAAAGAAAAGGAAAAAAAAAAAAACAAAAACAAAGAAAGAAGTTGCGAAAACCTCCCCTAGTGCGACCCGTGGTGCGTGCGCGCTACCTCGCAATGGTAGCACTGGCACTGCGGATACGCGCTAGAGGAGGCCTCGAACACGGACGGGAGCGGACGGGCGTTAGGCGGAGGAACGAGAGAGGGCAGCGGAGAGCGGTAGACAGGAGAAGACGAGGTAGAATAAGATGAGGTAGAAGCGGTGGGCTGAGGCGGCGATGCGGGACGCGCCCCCACACTTCGCCCCACCGAAGGCACATACGGTGGCTCCGGATAAAAGGTGGCGTGGAGCAGAGTGTGGTGGCGCTCCCCGCAATACGCACAGCCCTTGGTACTGTTGCACCCCGCCCTCCGATGACGGCCAAGGCAGTTGTAGCAGCGCCTCGCTACTTCAACCACCCTGGCCCTCTCGGGGTTGGGGGACGACAGCAACCTAGGACATTGCAAAGTGGTATGCCTATCATCACAGAAGTTGCATCGTACTGTAGGAGGAACAGGCGGGAGGGCGGCGCGGTAGACAGGCGGGGGGATTCGAGGGGGAGGGAGAGCTACTACAGGGGGGGAGGAGGGGGTTGGATCAAAGCAATATCTACAGGGTGAGCAGGAGGTGCGGGAGCCGGAACCAGGGGGGCGGAGGCTGCCCCCGGGGCCAAATCCACCAGATCCCCGTCGGACAAACTCGCCGCCAATGAGAAAACTGAGTCTGAGTCCGGCTGCCGGTCACTTTGCGGCTCCTGTGAGCTTGAGCTTGAGCTGGATTTCGAAGTCTGCTCCATGCAAGGAAAATGCAAAAAAAGAAGGAAAAAAAAAAAAAAAACTGTAAGCTTGGCGATAGTCAACTAGTAAAAGCTCTGGTGATACCGCAGCGCGGGTGGGGGGTGGGTGAAGCGCGCGTGCGATGCCTTGGCGAATACTACAAAAAAAATTTCAATAATATCAATGAAAAGGAGAACACCAAAAAATACATTAGCGACAAAAATTGGTGACTGGTAAAAAATCGATTAATCGACTTATTAGGTCCGAAAGCAGCAAAATGCTGCTCAAAAATGAGAGAAGCTCGGACTGTGTTCTGAATGGCGGATAAGCAAATGGGGAAAAAAACATAGGACAAAGAGGAAAAGAGGAAAAAAAAAAATAAATAAAAAGAAAGATAAAAAGTGTAGGCATTGGAATTACAGCGGCGAGAGACAAAATTCATAAAAAGGCTATAATACCAAAGGCGATCAACGCGCTAAGCAGCAGGCAGCGGATACAGCTTATGTACCGGCCGCGTCAATTCACCAGAGGCGGTACGCACGGTCGCGACGCGCACGCACGCGTCAGCGCCGGGGTGCACTTTCGTGACTCGGCCCATTTTCCACTGTAAAGGCGGTGCGTTCGGATCATGAAGGAGTACCAAGTCGTCAATTTTTATTGACGGATGGTCGGCGGTCCATTTTCCGCGAGGCTGCAGCGTATGCACATATTCCAGCTGCCAGCGACGCCAGATTCGCTGGAATAGTGCTTCTACTAATGTCCAGCGGCGCAAGCGCGGAATTTCATCATCACTAAAAAAATTAGCAGGCGGTGAATTTAACGGTCGACCAATGATAAAATGCCCAGGCGTGAGCGGCTGGAGATCGTTAGGATCGGCAGATAAGGCAGTGAGCGGCCGCGAATTCAGCATGGCTTCCACTCGGCAGCACAATGTTTGGAATTCTTCCAAAATTAAAACAGTGTTGCCAAGTGTGCGCGTGAGGTGAGATTTCGCGGATTTAACTGCGCTTTCCCATATCCCTCCTTGATGGGGGGCGGCAGGCGGGTTAAACTTGAACTGCATTTCCGGAAACGTTTGGACAACTTCGGGCAAAGAATTTTTAACGATGCGGGCGAACTCATTGGAAGCCCCAACGAAGTTCGTACCACAATCTGAATGTAATTGCGTGGGACAGCCGCGGCGAGCCGCGAATCTTTGGAGTGCGGCGATGAACGCGGGTGTCGAGAGATCATGGGCGATTTCCAAGTGCACAGCTTTTGTGCTAAGGCATACGAAAACACATAAATAAACGTTCACTGTGCGAGCCGATCTAAGTTGGTGAATTTTAACCTGGAACGGGCCTGCAAAATCCATCCCACTATGTGAAAAAATCGGATTTGGATGAACGCGGGCGGGGGGCAAATCCCCCATCCTTGGATTTTTATTAGTGGGGCGCGCGCGAAAGCACTGTATGCAATCGTGTACGCAGGAGCGGACTAAATTTCGGCAAGATAAAATCCAGAAACGGCGGGCGAGAGTAGCTTGTAGTAAACGAGGCCCGGCGTGGAGGTTCTCCCGGTGGTATTTTTTTGCCAGCAGGCGCACCAGTGCGTGATCGCCTGGGAGCAATATCGGGTGCTTCGCGTCCTCCGATAGAGAGGCGTGGCGTAGTCGACCTCCAACGCGCAGTATGCCTTGTTTGTCAACAAAAGGAGATAAGTGCTGCACTCTCTTAGAACACAGTTGATTTTTTTGAAGGCGCTTGAATTCTTCATCGAAGGACTCGCGTTGGATATTACTTACAAGCCACATTTCTGCTTTTTTTAACTCAGACGTAGTCAAATGGATGTTTTCTGGAATATTTTTTATTATTGGCGGTTTTTTCATAGGTTTTTCAATACTGGCGGTGCGCACGCGATTTTTAACGTTGTCTATAAAACGCGCGATCCAGCCTAACACTCTCGTAGCACGGTGCCACGAAGAGAAGGGGGAAAAAATTCTTGTGGTTCTGCGGTAATCAAGGCGGCGTTGAGATTTTTTAATTCGGGTATTTTTTCATCCGGCAACGCCGCGATAGGAATTGGCCAGTTTGAGGCAGGTTCCGAAAGCCAAGCCGGTCCGTGCCACCAGAGTGTGTGGTCCGGAAGCTCGGGAGGGAGGAGGCCGCGCGACGCGCAATCAGCTGGATTGTCGGCTGAGCGCACGTGTCGCCAAACTATATCGGCGTTCAATTCCTGAATAGCTGCGACTCGATTCGCGATGAAGGTTTTGAGGCGGTAAGGGGGGAGGCGAATCCATGATAACGCAACAGTCGAATCTGACCAACACATTGTTTTACTCACATCGTACTTCGCTTCGAGTTGCGGTGAAAAGTTTTTCAAGACGTCCGCCAGCAGCGCGGCTGCGCACAGCTCTAGTCGCGGCAGCGAGACAGTCTTTAACGGCGCGACGCGCGTCTTCGCGAGTATCAAGTTAACGGAGGCGGGCGCGTCGCTATCGATTGCTGATCTGAGATATATCGAAGCCGAGTAACCGGCTTCCGATGCGTCGCAGAAGCCGTGGATTTGAAACACTTTCGCACCTGGGCTATGCATAAGGCGGGGAATCGTAATTTTTCCTAAGGCGGGAAGCAGAGTCAAAAAACGCGACCATTTTTGCGATATATCGATCGGGAGCGGATCGTCCCAGTCGAGTCGTGATAACCACAGTTGTTGCATAAAAGCTTTAGCACTGAAAACAACTGGGGCGATCCACCCGCATGGATCATAAATGGTGGCGATCGCCGACAAAATACCTCTTTTTGTGAGAGAGGGAGTACTTGTATTTATGGTGTAAGTAAACGCGTCTTTTCCGGCAAGCCATAAGAGCCCTAGTATAGTAAATCGAGGGTCATTAGGGTCATCTAAAGACGGCAATTCTAGTTCCTGCGCGGAAAATTCTGACAAAATTTCGGGATGATTCGACGTCCATTTTCTCAATTCGAATCGTCCTCGGCTCATAAGCGCGGTAAGTTCTCGCAATATTTCACGAGCCTTTTCGACATCATCGCAGCCTGAGCAAATGTCATCTACATAAATATCTTCTAACAGTATGCGTGCGGCTTCTGGAAAGTCGGCGCCGTGATCTCGAGCAAGCTGTATTAAGGTACGTATTGCAAGAAATGGGGAGCTCGAAATTCCGAAGGTCACCGTATCCAGTGAGTATACCGAGATGGGCTCGTTTGGAGTGGGGCGCCACAAGATATACTGATAACAGCGGTCATCTTTATGTAAATCGACTTGTAAAAACATCTGACGGATGTCGGCTGAAAAGACGATTATGTGTCTACGAAAATTCAATAAAACATGGCGGATATCATTTTGCAATTTAGGACCCGGAAGTAAAACGTCATTTAACGATACCCCATTGGAAGAGGGGGCGGAGGCGTCATAAACTACTCGGGTTTTGGTGGTCGTGCTCGAGGCTTTGATAACGCCATGATGCGCTAGAAAATAATTCAAGGCGGATACATCTTCTGGTCTGATTCGGGTCATAAATTTGCTATCTTCATAATTTTTCATAAACTCAACATAGGCTTTGTGGTACTCAGGGTCCCGAGAAAATCGTCGTTCAAGGGATGCGAAACGATTTTCGGCCTGAAACCGAGAACGCCCTAAGGGCGGATGGTTTGGGCGAAAAGGCAAGCGCACAGAATATCGACCATTCGATTGCTGTTCAGTAGTTTTTTTATAAAATTCTTCGGCGGCTTCTTCATCGGGGGTTAATTTTGAGGCGGGGCCCACTTCCTCTAGGCTCCAAAATTTTTCAATTTGTTCGGATAACCCAAGGCTAGTTTGCGTAAGCATGGCAACTACGTGAGTAGACGAAGAGGGGGTGGGGTTCCGCGCGGGTACACGTCCCATAATGGTCAGTCCAAAAATGGTACCTAGGCCGATAGGGGCATTGGGACCCAAGTCAATTTTCTGACCGGTTAGAATTTGGGCCACTACGTCAGCTCCAAATAGTGCATTTATGGGACCCGGACGGTAGAACTCATTGTCGGCTAATTTATGGTTTTTAAGGCGGTCTCGCACATCAGAGGAAATCTCAATGGATGGAGCTGTACCAGTGATGCGTTTCACGACTATTACTTTGGTACCGGAAATAACAACATTTTCTTTTCGATCGAGTATATCGATTTTGGCAACACCGTCGACTGAGACGGGAACTTGAGATAGTCCCGTGACGGCGGGAACGTCACGCGTTGGGCTCAGATGCAAGATTTGTGCGATATCAGTAGTAATAAAACTGTTTTGAGCGCACGAGTCGAGAAGAGCTCGTATAGACAATTTTTGGCCACTCGGTGACGCAATGAGTAGACGCGCGGTCGGGAGGACCGTGTAGTACGCGTCGGGCAGCGCGTCAGCCGCGACCATATTTGCTGATGGACCGGCGGCCGCGTTGACGGCGACGTCAACCGCGCTGTCATTCGTAATCGATGACTTCGTTGCGATTTCGGGCGCGATCGGAGTTGGGATGAGAGGGGGATCATCTATGGACGCGACATGAACTGTCGTCTCATCAACGTGTAACAGGGAATGATGTTTCTGATTGCAGACGGAACACATTCTTTCCGAATTACAACTTTTGACTCGGTGACTGCTCAGACAATTGTAACAGAGACCCTTTTCTCGTACCCCCTCCCTCCTTTCGTGGACCGTTGCTTTCCTGAACTTCTCACATTGATATATGATATGCTGACCCGAGCACCAGGCGCACATTGGGGCTGGTTTCTGGGCGTTCGAGGCGGAAGTTCCAGAATGGGAATTTCCGTTCCGATTTGCATAGGACGGATACGATTTGCGTCTATTTTGGTTTTGAGCAAGGAAAACTTTGGACTGGCTTTTCGACACGGAAAAAGAACTAGATGAGGGCGTGTCTATAGCCAAAGAACATTCGGCTTTCAAAAAATCGATAACTTCATCTAACGTGGGATATTCCGTAGGCTCTGCTCGAAAATCGTCTAAGCGGCGGCGATAATATACCGACAGTTTGGTAATTATCACAGCTACCAGAAAAGTTGAGTATGACGTTTTTTCGTGCTTTAACGCGGTGAGTGCGTGCGTGTGCTCTCGCAATTTAGACAACATACTAGATAGATGGGCGGAATTTGACACTGGCGGTAATTCTAAAAATCCTTGGTAATGGCGTAAAATGCATTTTTTCTCGCTCTGGTATCGATCTTTCAACATCTCATATGCAGCGTCATAATTGGCCTCGGTAATGTCCATAGTGCCAATCATGGAGAGGGGCTCTCCGGTCAAATAGGATAATAATCTTTGGAATTTTACCGTTTTTGAACAAGTTGGGTGCGTATGGACCGCGGCATTGAATAGGTTGAAAAAAGTAGGCCAGGCGGTAGCATCTCCATTAAACTTTGGGACTGTTAGGGGGCCCAGGTTACCCATATTACTAGGGGACTCGGCGTTTGTCGCTGCGCGGGGAAGTTTATATTTTAGAAAATTCATTTGTGCCATTTGCACAAGTTCATCAAATCTCTCTTGCTGCTGTTCGGTGGCAAGGCGCTTCGCGGTGGGCAAACGTGTGTTACAATCAATGATTTCCTCCTGGCAATTATCGTAATCTTCTTGCACTTTTGCTAGGCGGTCATAGGCACCTTGGTACATGTGGTGATTGTTGGCGGTGACTTGCATCGATCCGTCTAACAGCTTTTGCCCACACGCGAATAGCCTTTTGCGCCTCTCCTCAAGGACGCTGAGCTGTCTTTCGAGCTCTACCATGTCCTCGTCGGCCATCTCTCATGCGTTGGAAAATTCAGTATATATAATGGCAAATATAATAAGGGGCGTTATCGCTGCGCGGTATCACCAGTAAGCATCAAAAAACAATATGGAGAAAAATACGGGCAAGGTTCAATAAATCAAAATAATCAAGGCAGTGCGGAATCATCAATCAAAGCATTAGAAGAGCGTTTTTTTCTATAAGAAGTAAGGTAAAAATCACAAGATACCTCGAGTGCGTGAGACAGGACATCTCGAGCGAATGTAGCCCAGTAATAAAAATTAGAAATAAAACGTGCAATTCAAGCAGGTATCAACTAAAATATAATCATCAAAGCAAACAGTCGGAAATCATCCAGAAAAATGCAAAATCAAGACCACTGTGAGTCGGAAAAAGCAGCAAAAAGCGGTGTGTGTTTGTCTCCGGCGGTTTTCAATCAAATCATAAGACTTCAAAAGTTATCTAACATAAAACACGCTACTCTGCGCATGAAAAAAAATCGATTCTTTCCTAACTGAATTAACCTAGTATAGATCAGTACCCCCGGCCGTGGGACACTGATAACTACTCACGGTTGTCAACGATATAAAGCAATAATAAGTATAAAAAAGCGTATAAATTCCAAGCATTTGATCCAAAATTTTAAGTGCTTAATCAATAAAAAAAGGCGTTTTTTCTCTTAGCATTTTCTCTAGGCGTTTAAGTCACCGCTCCCGAGCACGGCGCGTCACTTTGACCTTGACACGTGTTCCACACGGCAAATAGCATAGCACGTGTACCGGGAGGGCGATTCCGTAAAAAAAGGGCGAAAAATCAACCAAAGGACCGTTTCAATCGAATCCGGCCCGGACTGGACCATGTTTGTTCCGGGGTCTTTAAGAGTGGACTGTATAAGGAATTGCCGGGACTCCGATAATCGATCCCACACTCTATCGCCCACGCGATCTAACAGAATCGACTATCGGGGGCCCGGCTTCAATCACGTTGTGCAAAGAAACATGGGGACAAACACACATATATATACAATGAAGAGAGAAGGGAATTGCTGCTTATTTCCGACTCACCTAAGAATCCTGGGCTACATCGCGCTCCGCTAAATTACGTCCTGACGTCACATCACTCGAGGTATTATTAAAAGCTTAGGGCATGCCGAGCCACATGGCGGCCCGGCGGAGAAAAAGGGCGAAAAGCTGAAAAGAAAGGCGGACTAACGAAACTAAAGGGGAGAAGGAAGGGGGCGGTTAGACCGAAACTCTTACCCAAAACCCTTTGATGCCGAAAACCATCCTGAAGAGAAGAGAGAGAGAGAGGTAGGGACGCAACGGTAGAGACCACCAGAATCACACACACAAGTGCCGGGTCGCGGGCACCGGTCAGCTCACCGCGGATCAGCTGGACGGGGCCCGCGGCGCGGGGTGCGGGGCGATTCGGTCGGGGTCGGCTAACTTCGGCCTCTGACCTCTGATCGCGGCGGAGCTTTCGAAAACGGCGGCAAATTTAAACGCTAGCGCAGACTTTAGGCGGCGCGAACAATACTCTCATCTGTAATCTTTTCTCAACTGGTGGAGTCGTCGATGACTTTAAAAAACTTGAGGATATTTTAATAAATTAACTGAGTTCCAACCGATTAAGGAAAGATTACAGATCAGAACATTTTCGTGCATTACATTCATACACTGAACTGAACTGTGTAATCTTTTCTCAACCGGTGGAATCATCGGTGAATAGAAAAAATAGCATTGATTATACGCAAAACGGCAGCTCTGGTTCAAATATCGAGTGGCGTTCTAATGAAGCGTTCTCACTTCAAATAGTCCGAGTTTTAAGCGACTGACATTTGAGGAATCCGTAGTTAAAACTCGAAACTCAAGCTGAATCGGTATTTTAACCTGAGCTTGCGTGCTTCAAAGTGGATCTCATTGATTGCTATAATGATGAAGACTTAAAAAGCTTGAAAGTTTTCGACAAATTTCTTCTGAACGTAACGGAAAGAATGTTTGAGTATCGAATGTTGGACAGTGTGTAGAAATTTGAAATTTGAATTCCAAAATCAGGAAGATAACCTCACCACAAACAGTCAGTGTTTCCAAAATTGGCAGAAATTTAACTTCGACTTCGTTTGATTAAATTGTCCTGTTAACCGTGGAACACCATTTTTACGCCTTACCGACATTGTGGTGTGTCCGGCTGTTTTGAACGTAAAACCAGGAGTGCTCATCATAAAACTCCTCTTTCTCACCCCATCCGCAAGATTTTCCATGTATTTTGACCCGGCGATTTCAAATTCGACCTTAGTTTTTACTCTAAACTCATATTTTTTCCAGAATTTCGAATTTTTTACTAAGAAGACATAATTTCGAATTTACGTAAAATCTAGGCCAGTTTAATGAAAACTGATGAAATTTTTTGCCGGTTTAAACCTGGATCAAACACTTATCTTATCCAACTTACTGTGTGACGACACACTAAACAGGCCTACTTAAAACCGGCATTTTTGAAATCAACGTCTCAAAACACATAGTTTAGCGATAATGAAGTGAAATTGTAGGCGTAGAATTATTCTAGAACACTAAAAATTAATAAGATTGACACTGATGGATGGTGAATTTCGCGAACACACTATGTCGGTTTTGATGCTTACTTCTGGAACACCCTGTGGCCTGCAACGAGCTTTAGCGATAGAGAGGATGTGTGGGGAGTGATATTGAAACTGCACGGAGGCCAGCGGCGGCTCGTGCAATGTGGCAACAATGGATTTCCTCCATTTAAAACTGTGTAAAATAATCGATTACTTGGTGAGGCGTAGCGCCTCACCTAGTATCGATCTTTTTGCATACGTTTAAATGGCAAAAGTGCACGGTTGCCAGATTGCACGAGCCGCCACTGACGGAGGCAGTCATGATCGAGATCTCTCATGGACGTTTTTCGCACAGGCCCGGTTTGGTTGTCTCACTTGTTTTAACCTTTAAATTTAAAAAAAAAAAAAAAATTGTGACAAATACATTTGAAATTGGTTATGAACGAAAGTACAAGTGTTTATATCGTATATATCGTATATCCAACTTTATACGATCTGTCTCAGCTAGTGTCTGTAAGACATGTTTAGTTTTAGTGGCCCTCGCTGAAACAATGGCACCTGGAACACTTTCTTTTTCTTTCTGTTCCATCGATGACCTGACCCCACGGTGATCGAAAAGAGAAAACACCAACACTCATAGACTTGCGAGTTGACTTAACATCAGGATTTAGACGTTGTGAAACTCTCAAAAATACGGGGGGGGGGGGTGATTGATTGCGTACCGCATTTATAAGTCTTATAAGGCTATGAGTGGTGTAGAAAATTGAAACGTCACTCAGAAGTACTTACACTCTGCAGTAAGATTCGTGCGAAAAAGGTGGTGTAAAACTTGGGATCAAATATTACTGTGACCAGAGACCAATAACTGTTTCATACAAACGGTCCCCAAAAAACATCGGATGGTGAGTGTTTACGTGTGGTTTTAAGTAGGCCTGTTTAGTGTGTCGTCACACAGTAAATTGGATAAGATAAGTGTTTGATCCAGGTTTAAACCGGCAGACGTTTAGGGGCGACCCTTTACCTCCAATAAATACTGTTTCGTTGTAACGCCGTGTGTCCGAAAAAGCCCCTCTCTTGAGCTAGAGTTGGAGGAGTGTCAATAAGGCCGGTTTTTGGCCCCAAAAATGGTCAATATTTAAGATGGTCTAAAAGTTCGTGTAAAATGGCTCTACTTACTCTTAAAAGCTTATATATTTAGGTTTGGGTGGTGTTTTTGGGTTATTCGAACTTTAGAGGTGTATTTTACCACCTCAAAGTAGGTCAGTTTTGTGTTTTTCACGGAAAATGCCCGATTTTGCGTTAAATTATTGAATATTTAGATGTGAGCCGGACATAGTTCGGTTTTCTCCTTTAGATATGTTATTATACCACTAATAATGAGTAACATACTGCAATATAGTCACCGAACTATGTCCGGCTCGTACTTAAATATCAACTTTTTTGATTTCGTGAAAATGGAAAACTTGAACGAATTCGATTAATATCAATGTAGTAATGCTTAAATTGCAACCTGGCCACCTGTCAAACCATGAAATACGTTTTGCAGGTTGCAAAGATGCAGTTTTGTATTATTGTACGTAAATTTTTAGAAATCATTCAAGTTTTCCATTTTTACGAAATCAAAGAAGTTGATATTTTAGTATGAGCCGGACATAGTTCGGTGACTATATTGCAGTATGTTACTCATTTTTAGTGGTATAATAACATATCTAAAGGAGAAAACTGAACTATGTCCGGCTCACATCTAAATATTCAATAATTTAACGCAAAATCAGGCATTTTCCGTGAAAAACACAAAACCGACCCACTTTGAGGTGGTAAAATACGCCTCTAAAGTTCGAATAACCCGAAAACACCACCCAAACCTAAAAATATAAGCCTTTAAGAGTAAGTAGAGCCATTTTACACGAACTTTTAGACCATCTTAAATATTGACCATTTTTGGGGCCAAAAACCGGCCTTATTGACACTCCTCCTTTGGAAAAATTAGTGGCTTCTTTCTAAAATAGCGTCTACAATTATGAACCAATGGGTCTGTTGGGATACTTTTGCTTCAACGTTATAGACGAGCGATTCTGTTATCAAATCGCGTGACAAACTACATTGAGCGAGCGCCTAGCATCAAATCTCGTAAGTGTCGATCCAGTGTGCGTCGTTGGAAATTCCCCTTTTTCCTGCTACCTTCAAGACAGTGTTGCCAGATTGCGGCTTTTTCCCTTAGAACCCACGGAAAAACAGCAGGATTTGGCAACACTGCCTCAAGATTGGGCTGTCTCCTGCGTCAAGTTTTATAACTGGAGCGATGTCAAGAGGAGAAGCCGGCAAAGCTTGCTTCCGAAAATGTTCCGTTCTTTGGGGATCATCGGAAAATCTCAACGTTTAGAATGAACTTTCATAATTCAATAACCTCGCAATTTTCAACCCTAAAATTACTGAGCCGTCATATTAAGTCTCAGAAAACTCTTCTTGTAAATTCAAAACTTTTACAAAGTTTTCAAACTCCGCTGAACTTTGTTTTTTAACGTTAAAATATATATGTATATTTTTTTTTTTTTTTTTACTACCATCGTTCATCCTTTTTACGCAGAGTTGTACTTATTTCTATGATTTCCTCTGGAAGTCTTTAGAACGTCTTTCGGCTCGGAGAACGTTGACTACGTTGTCATTAAGTTGTCTGTTTTTCAGAATTTTATCGTGCTCTACTATCAGCTGTAAAATTCTGTGAATTGTGGAACCATTAATATTGAAGGCAGGTATCGCCACATCTTTTTTCAATTCTTGTCTTACCCACAACGTTATCACTCGGATGAGACAAGACTTTCTGGTTTCTCCAACCCCAGTCTTAGTCTTCACTCGGAGACTTATTTTGGGCCTCTTGAAGATTTATTATGAAATATAACGAGGACGCAAATGTGCTGATTAAGAAAAATTACTTACTTTCTGTTTCATAAACCAATCTACTTCGTCCATTTCTTTCTTCGAGACTGCGTCCTTTGGTCCTTAGCCTTGTACCTACTCGTCAAAAAGAAATGCACTTGTGAAATCGCTCATCTCGCTAGCACCTATTTTGTAATTAAAAATGATCTTAAAGTAAATGGCAGTAATCATGGCTATTCTACTCGCAATAGAATGCACCCAAAAACAATAATAGTACAAAAAAAGAACAGTGTTAATAACGAACTTAGAAATGCTCAAAAATTGTACAATGCTTTACCTGAGACTATAAGAAATGCTGAAAACCCCATACAATTCAAAAAAAAGACTGAATTGTACTTAAGTCAAATGGGGTGCTATAGTGAGCAAGAGCTACTCGACCATGTGAGTTGAACTAGGTATTCAATAGTATTTATAGGTTTTGAATAATAGTGGAATAAGATGTTATTGTTATTTGTGACTCTCATTGTATAATATATTATATTATTGAATCTGACTTTGTACTGAGCCTGAAAAAGGACAATGTAAATAGTGCAGTAAATAAATAAATAAATAAATAAATAAATAAATAAATAAATAAATAAATAAATAAATAAATAAGAAATCACTGTGCATTCCTGCATTGTTGATGAACTGAAACTTCTTCCACTATTCGTCGCGAAAGATTGTGTGGAGGGGGAAGGAGAATCAGCACTACGCGCCAAAAGACAGGAAATATTTTGTTTCAAATCGTAATCCGCCGATTGACTTGACTCTTTTGAACTCTTTACGTCTATTTAATCGTTCCATTAACCTTTTGAATTAACATAGTAATTGAAGTTACGCAACATAATACTTGCAACGTAGAAAACAATTTACCTTTGGCTACACAAATCTTCCTCCTGTTCCATGTCAACATCTACAATCCTCCGCTTAGTGCCGCCTTCGGCAAGGGGAGTGCTCTTAACCCCCAGCCGTTCTCGAGAAAAAGTGTACAGATGGTTGGTCGGGGACACCCGCCACCCGGTATATTTTTACTTATTTCAAATTGTATTGGGCTCACATTATAAGATAACATACAGGGTGTTGAAAAACTGTTCCCGAATATTTCAGGGGCGGATTCTACAGGTTAAAATAAGACTTTTTTCCCTACAAACATGTGTCCGAAAATGCCCCCCTTTTGAGCTACAGCCCCCCAAAGTTTTAAAAAATTTACGGTTTTTTGGGAATAGCGACCACTATTATGAACCAAATGTCCTAAAAATTGGTGTCCTACGGTAATTTTACGTGTAAAATCCATTAATGACCTCGACAAATTCATAAATTGAGTCTGACTGTACTTTTCACGCAATCTTGTACTTTTAACGGCACAAATTTTATGTTACGGATTAAAAATTTGAAGAATAATTACCGAAATCAGATGCGAAAAACCCTTAGAAAGATTTTTGGTCCTCTTTGTTTCTTTCGATACGACGCGTTTTAAGCGAGATAATCGCTGCACAGTAGGGAAAAGTCAGCGCTTTTACCATGAAAAGCGGCAGTGAGTATGCAACCCGCCTCTCCGCTGCTTCTTCGGGCCGGCCGCTATGGTAAAAGCGCTGACTTTTCCCTACTGTGCAGCGATTATCTCGCTTAAAACGCGTCGTATCGAAAGAAACAAAGAGGACCAAAAATCTTTCTAAGGGTTTTTCGCATCTGATTTCGGTAATTATTCTTCAAATTTTTAATCCGTAACATAAAATTCGTGCCGTTAAAAGTACAAGATTGCGTGAAAAGTACAGTCAGACTCAATTTATGAATTTGTCGAGGTCATTAATGGATTTTACACGTAAAATTACCGTAGGACACCAATTTTTAGGACATTTGGTTCATAATAGTGGTCGCTATTCCCAAAAAACCGTAAATTTTTTAAAACTTTGGGAGGCTGTAGCTCAAAAGGGGGGCATTTTCGGACACATGTTTGTAGGAAAAAAAAATCTTATTTTAACCTGTAGAATCCGCCCCTGAAGTATTCGGGAACAGTTTTTCAACACCCTGTATAAACGGCCTCAAACATTTTCCAAAAGACTCTTAGCACTCATTATAATGCATTTATTAATGGAAATCATGGCGGGGGAAAAATTTGCCCCGCCCGTATCCAATTCAACCATAATTTCGTTATTTTTAAGAAACTTTTGAAATTTGCTGTTTGAAAAATCCAATAATTGTAAAAAATTGTTCTTTTTTTTCAAAATGTTGAAAAACTTTTTTTTTTATTTTCCCGCCATTTCTTTTGGTGTCATAGCACGTGGAAAAAATGAGTATACAATGGATAAATGAGAATTTTTACCGAAAAACTGTCCAATTATATTTTTTTTTTTGCTAATTTTCCCATTTACTTTTCGAACTAGTGAATTGAAAAATCCATGTTTGGTTGAAAAAAAAAAATCATGTTGTAAAGGGTTAAAGGTCAAAAATGCTTTTTTTTTATTCCTTTTTTTCACTACTTTATGGCCACATTTCGACCATCTAAGAACACAGTACGACGTCTCAATTACTGCTCCTCCGGAGGGGAATCCCTGATTTATAAAGTACATGATCCTAGCTACTTTATCTCGCAGTATGTTGCTCCGACTAGGATCTCTGTGAGCGCAGGAAAGGTGAAAGAAATAATGGTACGCGTCAGCTCCCTAAAACGCGTCGTAAATCTAAACTTCGATTCTTTACCCCTCTTACGACTACCTACCTCCAGCGGTTGAAACTGAAACGATTGATCGTAAAATGGCTCAGAATCGCAGGATGTGATCTCTCCGGCAATTGGACCATGTATTAGTATTGATAATGCTGGTATGTAGAGCATACCCGGCATTTAATGGTCCCTTCATCTGCGCTACCACAACGCCGCAAATTTTGACATTCACATATATCATATCTTACATCTAATCTATCAATTGAGGATTCCTTTCACGCATTGGCGGATCCAGGAATATTTATCCGTCTCTCTTTTCTCCCATTAGAACTTGTGTGTAAGAAAATGACAGAGCAGGGGCGGTCACGTGATTTTCGCTCCCTCATCTAACCTCGTCTAACACACGCGTTCTAATGGCAAGAGAGAGAGAAGGATAATTTGCTGGATCCGCCAGTGCTTTCACGGTCCATTACTCCACTGATGCGGCCATGAAAAAAAGACTGTCTCATCGATTTATTCAGTACTAGATATCTTTATGAATTTTGCCTGGAGATGGTGGTATATCTCAATCAAAGAGTTTTCTGGAAAAACCGCGCATAATACAAAGGTTGCGCTCGTCCTAAAAAATGCACACATCAAAAGAATCTTGAGAGCGCGTTTCTAATGAGTTTTACGTGTAAGTCTTTTTCACTGACCTATGGAGTGAGCTCCAACTGTCACATGCAGAAAAGAATATTCCGTTCAACTTATCAGACACTTACACACACGCACTATAAAACTTTGAATTGTGCATGATTGAGGACGAGTATACCTTCTGTTTTATGCGTGATTTTTTCCACAGAACTCATCAATGGAGCTCTTGCATGGTTTTGTCTGTAGGCAAATGGAGTATCAATTCCAATGTAAAATGCTGCGAAAATAATGATGAGACCATTAAAAAAGTCTAAAATTCACTCCTCAAGAAAACTTGACTTGAAATTTCGGGTGACCACCCTCTTGCATGTATGCACCAACCTCGGATTCGGACCCCAAACAAAAGAACATAACCTACGAATTTGAACCTATGAGATTAATGAATTTCGTCTGAAAAAATAAAGGAATGAAAGGTCCATTTTATGGTGATAACTACAGAAAAGTTCTACGCTGCGTAGTAAACGAGGAAGACGGCACTTAATTTCATGTCCTGCTCTTTTGTTTGGGGTTCGAATCCAAGGTTGGTGCATACATGCGAAGGGTGGTCAGTGGTCACCCGAAATTTTAAGTTAAGTTTTCTCCGTGAGGAGTGAGTTTTAGACTTTTTGAATGGTCTCACCGTTATTTTCGCAGCATTTTACGTCAGAATTGATAGGCAATTTGTTTACAGCAAAACCTTGCAAGAGCTCCATTGACGCGGTCCGTGCAGCAACAGTGCTTGTGCATTTTGCGGATGTGTTGTTTTCTAAACAGCACTTAAATCACTTTTTCGAAATGACTCCAAATTAACCCAAACCAAACGATGACTGTTTTTCTCTCTTTCTTACCCCTTTCTCACCCTCTTTTTATCCTTTACGGTCTAACGGGGGGGGGGGGGGTCGCCACCTTCGCCCCCCCCCTTGTATCAGCCAATGGAATTTCGTGAATTTCTAGTGCTCTATCATCGTTATTTTAGGAGGTCATTGCATCTTAATTGACCTTTCAATCGCTTGTGGCAAAAGTATGCAACAGCCCCATTCATAATTAGCATCCCGTTCTGTCATAATAACTTCGGCCATTCTGCGGTCACCACTTTATAAACATTACAATGGGTCTGTACAATATGTCTGAACTTTTGCTTCATCAATATAACTCATTGTTTCTAACGTAAAATTCGGCGAAACGAACAATGCGCACATTAAAATCTTTCAAAATCCACTCATTGACTCAGAAAATACCTTCCATTTCTAACCATCCGCGCTACTCTAGACACTTTATCACCGACTTAAACCTACACAGATGGAACCATCTCGTTTATGTAAACATGAAGAGAACTTACAAACATTGGAATGTTTCGTTTAGATGCGTACCTTTCTTATATCATTTTGTAATTTTTGATAAACCGAGAAGACCAGACAGCAAATGCAGCTCATATTTCATGTATTAAAAAAGAAATTCCATCATTTTGTAGTTACGATGTTGTTTACTTATGCACAGTGGTTCCGTCTTTGTAGTAGTATACCGGTGCAAATAGTGTCTAGTGTAGCGCGGGCTGTTCGAAATTGAAGTGATTTCCTGAGTTAGTGAGTGAATTTTGGACGTTTTTAATGTGTGCATCGTTATTTCCGCGGAATTTTACATAAGAATCAAGGCTCTATATTGTTGTAGCAAAAGTACGCAACAGGCCCATTTTTAAATCGACTTCATATTTTCTCTTCATTTATTTTGTTTGCACTGAAATAAGGAAATGGTAAAACATTTCGAAATGAATCGCTTGATCATTGAGTTGCGCTGTTTCACCCACACTTCGATCGATTAGCCTATTTTTACTTTCAATCCTCTTACATCTTCATTTATTCATGAGTTTTGTTTTCTCCAGTTCTCAGAAGGAGGAGGGTCTCTTGACCAGACTTTCTCCTTGACCAGTGCAGTGACGCGGAGCGGTGCCCATGCCGGCGGGCGGTCAATTACTCTTCTGTCTTCTTTAGACTCTGACCCGTGCACGCTAAGGTCATTCTAGAGTTGTTCCAACATTTTTATGCCGTTCGATTCGATGCTCATAGTAAAACGAAAGTTCGCGCTTTTAGAAGAAATTCTTCTAAAGGGCGCCATTTGGGGGAGGGCAGGGGGGGCAATTGCCCCCCCCCCCAAGGATTTTCAATGTGCCCAAAAAATCAAGTCAGAAAGATTTTTTGAAGATGCGCGGCAAAAAAAAAAAGAAGAGGTCATCCAAATTTATGGAGCCCCCCCCCCCCCATTCAAGTCAGAGAGATAGAGAGATTTTTTCAAGATGCACGGCCAAAAAAAAAAAAGAAAAAAAAAGGTCATCCAAATTTTTGGAGGGCCTCGCCCCCCCCCCCCCCAAGGAAAATCTGAAATGGCGCCCCTGAGAAGAATTGATAAAAAGAAATCTAAGTCGTATTTTGCTTTGTCGTCGAAATGGCGATTTTGATTGTTTTTTTTTTACGTAAATATGTTTTGTCGCATATTAATTCTGTTTGCACTCTGAAAGTGTGCTCATTTTGATTGTGTTTATGGACCGCTATGAGCTTTTAAGTCATTTAAATGACAATTTCCGAATTTCTTCGATGGCCATCAAACGCCGAAATTCGCCATCGAAGAAATTCGGAAATTGCCATTAAAATGACTATAAACCTCATAGTGGTCCATAAACACAATCAAAATGAGCACATTTTGAGAGTGCAATCATAATTAAAATGCGACAAAACATATTTACGTAAAAAAAATAATCAAAATCGCCATCGCGATGACAAAGCAAAATACGACTCTTGTCAAAACTTTTAACATTAGCTTTAGATGATTTGAGTTCACATCGAAATGTGCATGTATAAAGTAATGAATGGGTCTGTTGCAAACTTTTGCTACAGCGCTATAGAGGGTTCAATCTCATGTAAAATCGCGTGTAAAGTCCATTGGTAACATCAGAAAGTCATAAAATGCAGTATAAAACTCACGAGAGACGTTTAATGAAATCCAAGATGGCGGTAAAATATTGAGCAACCTGTATGCACCACGAACATCCAAGGATAGCCAACCTCACAATATCGATCACACCCAATCACAACGTAAATAAATACATAACTTCTGAAGATGTGAGGTTGTCAACGTTGGCAATCCTTGGATGTTAAAAGTGCATGCAAATAGATTGTTCGATATTTTACCGCCATCTTGGATTTCATTAAACGTCTCTTGTGAGTTTATCATCGCATTTCATGACTTTCTGATGCCACCAATGGACTTTTCGGGCGATTTTACATATGTTGAAACACTCTTTATCGTTGTAGCAAAAGTTTGCAACAGACCCATTGTATCAATTCGTTTGGGATTTTTTTTTTTTTTTTTTTTTTTTTTTTTTTTTTTTTTTTTTTTTTTTTTTATACAGACCGTGCGTTATATTATCGAGAGAAAAAAAATAGACTTTCCAGGGTACTAACACCCGACACCGCAAATAGTTACAGTGTTCCAGAAACAATGGAAAAGTGAATTATTCGAGCCGATGTTTCCCCTTACCGAAAGTAGAATCCTTAAATTGTGCAGTCTCGGGGAAAAGCAGAAACGTAGAAACCATTATCCCTTTCCAGCAAGGTGGTACAACATATGTACCATTTTCTGTAACATGGGTTTCAATGGAATTTAAATGGACATTTTGCAAAAACATGTGTGACCCATCAAAAGTCTTAGAAAATCGTCCTCTGTTGAACGGTCTAAAAAAATCTCAAAAAAAGTCAAAATCCATAATGCGTGCTGGAAAGGGTTATAACTCGCTCGCAGCCTCTAATTTACAATGTCAAATAACTGTAAAGCCCATAGGAGATTTGGATCGAAATTGCGATACAACCTACCCGCAACCATGACTCAAGTTTACGGCGATCTGATTCTGGTTTGCTTGCCTCATCGGCTCGATCCGATTTCAATTCGAACGATCGGAGTCACCCTACTGAACTACAAGAAAAAATGACAGACAAATATTTTTACCTTCTGCTTTTTTTTTTTTTTTTTTTTTTTTTTTTTTTTTTTTTTTTTTTTTTTTTTTTTTTTTTTTTTTTTAGGAAACTACGCCATTGCTTTAAAGCTCGTTTTAGAGGCGGACGATTAGTCGATTAATAATCGATTAATCGGCATGTCAGAAATCAATTAATTGTATCGATTATCTGAACTCCGATTAATCGTTAAATCGATTATTTGCTCTTGATTAATCGGATTTTTCATATTTTTTTTAAAAAATGACCGGGGATGCGCGGAGACGCAACCTAACCAAACCGATCCTCCAAGTTCCATCGATGTGTGTGCATATTGTACATTGTATGTTCATTTGTGTTAACTTTCTTTACTTTCAGACTTGCATGGAGGTTATTTGGTCAATGGAAAGTGTAGACTGTAGAATAGCATGTTTGGGACATGATTATAAGATAATCATACGCTACTTTGGGCATTTATTGAGATCATAACTTCATTTTTACTTAAAATGGCAACACTGTCGGGTGTACATTCATGTTCTCAGATTTCTGGAAAAAACCGATTAATAATCGATTAATCGATTATTACTCTCCGATTAATCGGTAAGGGCCGATTACTATATTTCCCAATTAATCGAAATTCGATTAATCGCTTTTTCAACTAATCGCCCGCCTCTAGCTCGTTTTTCATCGGCATCCCGTGGAGTCGAGAGAAATAGATCAAAAACTTGATCCGCTGTTAATGCCTCTCCCAGACAAAAAATAGGTTCAAAGAAACCAGTATTCTGTGAGATTACGTTATTTAATAAACCAATTTCACAATTAAGCCCTGCTCTCAGTTGATCGAGGGGTTTTCTAATTCTGTTGAGGCTTTACATCTGTCATCTATCAACGACATCTGAAATCTTTAATAATCTTTTTGTCAACCGATGGAATAATCGGGGAATGGAAAAATGCCATTAAACAAGCCCAAAACGGCAACTCTGGTGCAGCGCAAGTTTCAACCTTTTGTCTCCTCTTAACCTGCGTAAACATACAAAGCTATCAAATATTTAAGCGTCTCTTTTCCCCGCTTCTTCTCCACTTCCAACCGTATGATCCCACGGACCGCTCATGCTTCAGTCTGTACACAATCTTAAGAAAGTTAAAGAGAATGCTATAGAGACAACGTAATAATGCAGTAACGTTGCGTTCCATCTAGAGATGTGGACTTTTTTTCAATGAAAATTACGAAAGATCGATTTTTCGGAATCCAACTGAGAACTCTTAGAGTAGCTGAGTAGACCTGTGCGATGTCTAGTTTTGTGCATCGAAGTTCAATGTCCAAAAAACATCGACATTTTATCGATGCATTGAGACAAATTTTAACTATAGTCCGAAATGAGAACTGTCTGAAAATCATAATACTTCATATTACAGTATCATAATAATACTGCTTTGCGATGGTTCAAGAGGAAAAAATGACTCTTAGGTCTGTTTGTAGTCAGAATATCGATAAATAATGAGTTTCGATGCCTGATTCCATGTTCGGATGCCGTTTTTTGCATGCTGCAGTCACCGAAATGTCCCATAAACGGTAGTCCAACGGGTTAAGGGTGCTACCCGATTATGATAGTCGGACCACTCCATCACAAGCGCGAAAAAAATCAGAACAATTTAATGAAAACAAAACGACGTGTTAACACCAACTAAGATACAAATCCACTGAATGTATCTTGGACGTACTAAATGTGATGTGTCATCATGTTTTCATAGATAAATCAGCGAAAATCACCAATCTGCACTTATCTTACGATCTGATAACTCGACCGCTGCTTATCAATGAGGTGCGTCCAACGGACAATCTACTTTGCAATGTTTAATTGCATCGCACAGGTGTTACAGTGATCCGATTATCAAAAACTTTAGCGCGTGCGAAAGCTCTTTTTATGTAATTTCAGAATATATAATGGTATATGGGCTTATTTCCAACCAATTTTTCGCTAGGTGCATTTGCGCGCGTAACAGTATTTATGGTCGTACTAGGTAGAGGCATTTTGTCTGGAACCACTGGGATATTACATATCCAGTACTTTTCCCTTTGTTAATTTTTTCAAGACCAGAACAGGTTTACAAGTTTAATTTAAATTACATATTTTCATAGAGTGTTTTACAAATACAGTAATAATTCCGAGAAAATACAATTTAGAAGGAATTAATTTGAGCCATGAGTAATAATCTTCAATAGCGCAGCGGAGACTGTCTTCCAGGGTTTCTATGTTTATTCGGAGTTCCGTGGTTTGACCTTGGCATGGGCAGCGTTCATGGTTGCATTTCTGCATAGGTTTGAACATTGGTGACATCTGTTGCATAAATAGTAGGAATAGGCGAATTTCTTTGTTATGTGGTGGTATAGCATAGGTGGGCAAGTTCTTATGATTTTGGTTGGGATTAAGTGATTGCCCTTTTCTTCGATTTGGAAGTAGGATTTTTTCCGCTAATATACTGTTGTTCTTGGAGGGGGAGGAGGTGGGACGAATCCTTCTGGTGTGAGGAGGTCGCCGCCTCTCGTGGCGTTGGACACTAGACAGGGCTATGGCATAGTACCAACCCTTTGTTGCTGCGGCTAAGAGGAGATTGGCACGACTTAAGGTCCATGTCTATGTCTTCCGGGAGCACAGGAAGGATGCAAGCTCTTGCTTGTATGTAGTCGATCTAGATCGCATCCCCACTTCTCTGGAAAGCAATATTACACGAATGTCCACCACGATCTTACAATTACTTCCTATAACTGCTCTTTATTAACAAAAGTGTGTCCAGGATTGAATTAATGAACGGGGAGAGCTAAATGCAAGAGGATTTATTTAAAATATGTTGTACCTTTGAACGGCGTCTTCGTACTCAATCAAATCAGCTTCACGCATTTATTTTTTTTTTTTTTTTTTTTTTTTTTTTTTTTTTTTTATATATAACAAAGTCTTCCATCGCTACAAAAGACAAAATATTCAAGGTAAAATTGTAGAAGGGTAAAGGATTACTTTACCTTTTCTGCTCCTCAGACAAATATCTGTTAACACTGGCGGATCCAAGAATTTTCCCTTCTCTCTCTTCTTCCATTAGATCGTGTGAGTTAGAAAAGGACAGACGAAGGACAAAGAGTAAACAAGATTCGCAATTGAATGGAAGGTCTGCGTGGTCAACGTAGATAAGGGATCCGAACGCGGGCTGGCCTCTGATTGGCTGCAACGGGTGGAGCAAAAATGACTCGGGGTATAGGGAAAATAACACGGGATTTTCGTTCCGGGGCGTTTATCTCGAAACCTAAGCAAAATAGTATCTAAACAATTTATACAAGTCGGTTCAGCAGATTTTTCCGAACAATTTGATAATCATAAGTGCCACTTTATTGCAAATTCGAAAAGACTGTTTCAGTTTAAAAGTACGCACAATAGTGTGATTACATGCTTGGCGTGTGTTCGAGCAGTGTTTGAGTAACTCACTATTGTGCGTACTTTTAAACTGAAACAATCTTTTCGAATTTGCAATGAAGTGGCACTTATGACCTATCAAATTGTTTGGAAAAATCTGCTGAATCGACTCGTATAAATTGTTTAGATCAGCGGTTCCCAACCGGTGGTCCGCGGACCCCCAGGGGGTCCGCGGACGAGTCTCAGGGGGTCCGCGAAGGCCCACGCGGATTTTTTCGTACTTTCCCGTTTTTGTTAAAAATTGGCAACGCTTTGGAAGAACGCTATGTATTATCTATGTGAGGCAGCTTTCTCAGCGTTGCTGATGACAAAAAACAAATACCGCAACCGGCTAAATTACGTGGAGCCTGAATTAAGAATACAACTTTCAGACATCGATCCCAGTATCGACAAATTAGTGACGGAAGCCCAGCCGCAGCGATCCCATTAGGTATGTAAAGAAATATTGTGAAGAAAAGGCAAAAAAAAAAAAAAAAAAAAAAAAAAAAAAAAAAAAAAAAAAAAAAAAAAAAAAAAAAAGGTTATCAATTTTTTGTCAGGGGGTCCGCGACCTCTCCACTTGGCCGCTAGGGGGTCCGCGACTGAAAAAGGTTGGGTACCGCTGGTTTAGATACTATTTTGCTTAGGTTTCGAGATAAACGCCCCGGAACGAAAATCCCGTGTTATTTTCCCTATAACCCGAGTCATTTTTGCTCCACCCGTTGCAGCCAATCAGAGGCCAGCCCGCGTTCGGATCCCTTATCTACGTTGACCACGCAGGCGCCTTCCATTCAATTGCGACTCTTGTTTACTCTTTGACGTAGGACAGTAACTTTAATTTCGCCCCCTCTTCAATCCTTTTCCAACACATGCGTTTCCAACGTCCAACGGCCGGAACGAGAGAAGGACAATTTGTTGGATCCGTCAGTGTCTATTTATAGCCAATCAACTTTGATAAATGCAAATAAGACACAGCACTGAATCCAGACATTAAAAGTTCATTTTCTTAGAGAAAAAAAGGGCTACGCCTAGACGAGAGTCATTAGAGATCAACATTTTTTTAGTGTAGGGTTCTGACACGTAGCAGTACCTGCTTTCATAATGCATCAAAACGCATCGTTGAGTGGTCTCGTTGCTAACAAACTGCTCATCGATGTGTTTTGAAGCATCTTAAATCTGTAAAAATGTTAAAAATTCTGTATCTACAACCTCCATAATAGTCGGTGTTACGCAGAGACAAATAGAGACCCAGCACATAGCTTGCGACAGGTGTCCGCTTTTCGGGGCTCAATTTTGGTCGGAACTCATCGAAACAACAGCCAACATAGTCGCCTACTGTTGACTGATGAGCGCCTGGTTTACATTCACCCAGCAAAACCCGTTTCCGTTTCCGGGACCGCGGACCAATCACAGCCTTTTGTTGAGCTCACCACTCAACAGTAGGCGACTGCTTATCGTTGCAGCCGGTGACTTCCGAACAAAACTGTGACCGCTAAACTTGCTTCACTTTTCTAACACGGGGAGCATACGGTCTGCTGGGTCTCTATTTGTCTCTGGTGTTACGTCAGAGGTAGAGATAGGTAGAGATCGAGCGCCGCTGTGCATCAATCTCTGCTGATTTTTTGGACAGGGGTTTTCCTGAGTTTGTGCGACGAGAGCTGGCAAAAAGATGTTTCACGGAGTTATGACTTATTCTGTACAAAGATGCTCCTTGTCTTTACTTGAAAATCAACATCTCATTCCGGGTTCGTTGCATGGTGTATTTTACACTGAATCAGAACTGTCTGAACAAACACTGACGAATCAAGGCATTCCCGAATAAATCAAACATGAAAGTAATTGGATATTCTAAAGAAAAGATTAATTGTTTTGTTAGTAAGTCATTTTTAGAAAACGCTTTACCCTTATCCCGTACTGGTTCATAAAAGTAAAACTTGTTTAATGCTGATTCCATTACACATGGTAGAGCTTCTAAATCATTGAAAACTTCAATGGTGGAAAATCCTTCAGTCGAGAAAATTGGGCATACGAAACATTTCACTGCAAATTCTGAAAAAAAACGTTGTAGACAGGTCCTTTCTTTGACAGTTATGATAAAAAATAATCACATCAAAAAACCTTTTATGACCGTTTTTCCCAGGAATCCACTTTTCCTGAAAAAACGGCTTTTTACCATCCGTCTCGAACACTTTTTACAAATTATTTACATTTTCTTTGTAGCCCAAAAAAAAAAAAAATAACAAAAATAAAGAAACAGGGATTAAAGCAAGTTTTTAACAAATAACAAAGAAATGTATACAATTTTCAGACCCTTGCAACTGCCCCGTAGATAGTTCATTACACAGAGAAAAATGCTTCGGTTGTCAGAACTGAGGATTCGACTTATTTTGATCACCGAAATTTTCGGTTGAATAAACCAAAAGGTTCGGTCGGAAGTACCGAATAAATCGGTAAGTATAACCCAAATTCCGCCCCTACCTAATACTCAGTATGACTAATGAAGCATTCGGTATCAGGACCGACATTTCGGTTCCTCTAACCGAAAACTTTCGGTGATCAAATTTTACCGAAGTATTTTTCTCTGTGTAGGGTGGCCAGGCCCACCCCCAAAGATGGTGCATTTTTTCTTAGGATTTTTTTGCTCCCAACCCCGAAAGTCGTTTCTATGACCCAGAAAATGATCCCCCAAAAAGTTTTAGTTCAATGAGGTAAAATTAACCCGAGTCACTGGGGGATCATAGATTTCGGAAATTACCATAATTATGAAAATTTTGGTGTTTCTTGGCGGTAACTCATTCAATTTTAAAATTACGACAAAACTGTAATGAGCAAAGTTGTTGCCAGTGACATAATTTTAAAATTTATTGAGTTACTGCCCGAAAACACCGGATTTTTCATAATTTTGGCAATTTCCGGGAGCTTTATTGGCCCCCTAGAGGCACGGGTTAATTTTATTTCATTGAGCTGAAACTTATTGGGAGTCATTTTCAGGTCAAAGGAACGACTTTCATAGTTGAGTGCAAACTTTTCTGACGTTGAAAGAAAGTCCATTTGTCCACGGTAAAATCTCGCAGTAGCTCAATTGCAGTAGCGAAAATTCGCAACTAACCTGCAGCTCGAACCGTGACTCTAGTGTAAATGTGACCCGCGCAAAGTAACTTCATGTTCTCTCTTCATCCGGACTGGAAGCATATTCCCAAGTTCAAAAGGGGAGACGCGAGTTATTGATTATCTCCCCCGCGTTTTTCGACCTTTCACCGTGTCAAAATTAGATTATCCTACTTTCGAAAGAAAAAACTCTTATAAGTGGAATAACTGCTGGCTCTCTCTCTCTCTCCTCTCTTTCTTCTCTCTATCTCTCTCTCGCTCTCTCGCCGTGCTCCGCTTCCCCTCCTTCCTACCTCTAACTCACCCCTCCCTCCCCCCCCCCCTTGCTGAGCACCTACTTAACTCCTTCCGTGAGCGCCTCTTTGTGACTGCTGCATCCATACGTTTTCATTCATCCGCGACCCCTTTTGCTTCCCTCACGCGAGTGTCGCTCCGGGCGGTTGTTTAATTTCGGCTCGGAGAAAGTTCCTGCTCATGAATAGCGAATAATTCGTAAACTGTTGCAGCTCTCCCGCATCTTGGAAAGCCACTTAATACCTGGCCCAGAGGCGGATCGAGAAGTCTCCCTAGCTCTCTGTCTGTCTCTCTCTCTCTCTCTCTCTCTCTCTCTCTCTCTCTCTCTCTCTCTCTCTCTCTCCTTTCTCTCTCTCTCTCTCTCTCTCTCTCTCTCTCTCTCCTTTCTCTCTCTCTCTCTCCTTTCTCTCTCCCTCTCCTTTCTCTCTCTCTCTCTCTCTCCCTCTCCTTTCTCTCTCTCTCTCTCTCTCTCTCTCTCTCTCTCTTTCTCTCTCTCTCTCTCTCTTTCTCCTTTCTCTCTCTCTCTCTTTCTCCTTTCTCTCTCTCTTTCTCCCCCCTCTCTCTCTCTCTCTCTCTCTCTCTCTCTCTCTCTCTCTCCCTGCCTCTATCTTTCTCTCCGTCTCTCTTTTTCCCTCCGTCTCGTCCCTTGCCCCCCTCTCTTTCTATCTGTCCCTCTCTTTCTATCTGTCCCTCTCTTTCTATCTGTCCCTCTCTTTCTGTCTGTCCCTCTCTTCATCCCTTTAAACGTTTCTATTAGAGTTAAATAGAAGTAGAGACCATCTCTTGTCTTCATCCAACTCATCCTTTCAAATAGATGAGGAGGGAGATGGACAGGGAGGAAGGAGGGAGAGGGATAGATAGAGAGAGGGAGAGAGGGAGAAAGAGAGAGAGAGAGAGTACTGGATCCACCCCTGGCAGGGGCTCAAGCTCTTGCACAAGGAGGAGAAATATAATGAGAGAGGTTTGAATTTCATCGTTGAAGTTTACTGTTTGACTGCGTTTAGATTCGCCGAGTTTTGTCAGCGCTTAAAGAATGTTACCGTTCGGTAAATGCTAATGTCAACTGCTTTCCCTTTTCGTACTTCTATTTACATCTTTACGGTCTTTGTTTTGTTTTTTCTTTTATAATCTTTTTTTTTGGGGGGGAGTGGGGATTATTTGCATATATCTGTCTTTCATGAGGACGCTGTTTTTCTTTCTTTACGGAGAAACCACGAGATAACGATTTTTCCCCGTCGTTTTTTAAGAAGTTAGATTTTGAAAGGATTTTCTGATCAACTGAGGCTTTGTTGAGAAGCAACATTTAATTCACAATACTGTCAAGAATTGGTGAATAGTAGTTCACCATCAGCAGTGTAAATCTTTAGGTCAACCGGTGGAATAATCGGTGAATTGATTAAATGCATTACAAATCTGAAATTACGATCAGGTTAGAGCGAATCTTTGCATGGGCGTCATTTCAAGTTCTGCTTGGGGGGGGGGGGGGGCAAAAAATCTTATGACCTTTTTTTCTTTTATCTTTTTGCTCATCATTATAATTTTCGGCCTGGATGGGGCAAAAAATCGGATAACCTTTTTTTTTTTTTTTTTTTTTTTTTTTGCTCATCAATATAATTTTAGAGCCAAAGAGCCGTCTTTTGGGGGCAATAATCGGATGACCTTTTTTTTTGTGCTCATCAATATAATTCGTGCCAGTTTTTGAGCCTGACTTCAAATCCTTGGGGGGGGCATTTGCCCCCCCCAGCCCCCCCTAAATGACGCCCATGAATCTTTAAGATGTCGAACTCTTCGATGGACACCGAACGCTTAACTCAACCACTTATTTCCATTCAAGAACGTTGTTTATTGCTGTCTCTTACCTTTGAGTTCCTCTTTTCGGCGCTACTTCGGGGACCGGGTAAGGCCCTCGTTCACGCTCAAAATGGGATCGTCAAATTCGCAGCGGTGAGCTGCAATCCACCGCAAACAGTATATGTAGAACTGCCAACCTGATATTTCTAAAATTCAAAACATAACCTTGACCAAAACACCTCCAAAACTGGTTTAGGCGAATTTTCGCGATCGAATATCATAAACAATATACCAACCTAACTACATATTCGAGGAAACTCAATTGTGTTTTTAGATGTGTTTTCGGGGCATCGATGGCATCAATTCGATTTCGAATTCATCTCCGGGCTTGAAGTCAAAATCGGATTGATGCCATCGATGACTGAAAACACCGAAAAATAACGAATAACACGATCCAGTTTCGTGTCATTCACCGTTGTCATGCGTAGGTATTCAATGTTGTTGTCGAATATATTCGTCGCGAAAATTCGTCTTTCATTGATTTTGTTGACTGTGGATCAGGGCTGCCAGATTCGAAAATTGAAAATCACCAGAATCTGGGACAAAAATCCCCAGAAAAATCCCCAGACTCTTCGTCGAAAAAATCACCAGAAAATCCCAGATTTTGAGGAAATCCCCAGAAAATCCCAGATTTTGAGGAAATCCCCTAAATATATCCCAGATTTTTTGAAAAATGTCGAAAAAAATGTGATAAAACGGAGACTTGAATTTTTGCGCGAAATGATTTTCAAAGAAAATTATTGTGATTTTCAAAGAAGTCCTACAACTGAAGTAGTAATAGGTACGTAAATTGAAGAAGGAAGAGTAAATTATTGATATTAAAAAAAAAATCCTCAGAAAATCCAAAAAATTCAATAAATCATACGCCCGAAAAAAAATCCTCAGAAAATCCCAGAAGTAGGTCAAAAATCCCCAGTCCCCAGAAAATCCCAGACTTCTTAAAAAATCCCCAGATCTGGGGATTTTTCCCCAGATCTGGCAGCCCTGCTGTGGATTGGTTATCAGATAACACATCATCCATCGTCAAATAACTCTGCAGTTTGGCGGGCCGTCAAATGCACAGTTGTTTGACGAACGGAACATCAACCGAACATGCAACGGTTGGCTCATCCCTCACCTGCCGCTTTGCGGTGGATTACGGTTCACCGATGCCAATGGGTCTGTTGCACACTTCGGCTACAGCGTTTTAAAGTATCAATTCCTGTGTAAAAAGCCGAGAAAATAACAATGGCAGCATCAGAAAACACTAAAATTCAGTATTAAACTCACAAATTGCGAAAAACACTAGACACTATTCACCCCTGTATCTTTCCACCACGTGCACGATATTTCGCGAAATTAGCGCGGCACATTCAAAAAATCTCGGCTGACTCTCATCGCAGCTGACTTCATAAACAAATAAACAGTAAACACTGACGGCGTCTGCTCGAATTCTTACGTTTCAATAACCTCAATTCCTCACAAAAGATTGTGAAAGGTACGGAAACCGACATGTGTGTCGAAAACTTATCAAAATAAAACAATAACACACAGGAGTTCCAAGGATGATTCCAACTTCGATCATTATGCTTGGAACTCTTGTGTGTTATTGTTTCATTTTGATTAGTTTTCGACACAAATATCGGTCTCCGTACCTTTCACAACCTTTTGTGAGGAATTGAGGATATTGAAACGTGAGAATTCGAACAGACGCCGTCAGTGTTTACTGTTTATTTGTTTATGAAGTCAGTTGTGATGACAGTCGGCCGTGATTATTTGAATGTGCCGCGCTAATTTCGCGAAATATCGTGCACGTGGTGGAAAGATACAGGGGTGAATAGTGTCTAGTGTTTTTCGCAATTTGTGAGTTTAATACTGAATTTTAGTGTTTTCTGATGCTGCCATTGTTTTTTCTCGGCTTTTTACATAGGAATTGATTCTTTAAAACGCTGTAGCCGAAGTGTGCAACAGACCCATTTGACCATCCTACTTTGAGCGTGTACGAAGGCCAGCTGTACTTACAATTACCGAAGTTCAGATATAACAACTTTGTCATCCATCGTTGCCCTCAAACAGTGTTGCCAGATCGAGGGTAAAAAAGCCGTATCGTCCCAATTTAAAGCAATGTAAAACATACGGCTTTTTCACCCCAATCTGGCAACACTGCCCGCAAACCTCATAGTAAAATTCGCTATCGCACGAAGCAACGCAACAGCTCTGGGAAGCAAGTCCCAGGATTCTCATCTGATTGTGAGAGTCTCATTGTATACCTTTTAACAGTCAACCTGGAACAGTGTCATGGTTTGAGAGCTAGCTCATCGCTTTTCTGTAGCGTAAACGCTTTTATTTGTTTCCAAACGCCTCGCAAATGGCGATTATCGTAGCAAAGCTGGACAGGCTTGGCAAGAACTTTTTATTTTTAAATCGGTTTTCCTTCTCTGGCAGGAAAATCATGAGCGTTTACTTTGTTTGATTCGCTTCGTTGAATATTCGCTTCGTGTGACCCAATTTCTTTTTTCTCTCTCTCTGATTCTTCTCCAGCGTTTTATACAAAGTTCAAAACATGTTTTCTGTCAAGCAAATGAATTAATTTCGTAATGCTCCCCCGCTAGCGAAAACATGCGACCACGTCACTGTTGTTTCAAAGCAGAACTGCATAATAGTGCTCCAAAGAATGTTGACTGTAGTTGCTTCGGTTTTCGAACATTCTCTCTTTTAGCGTTTGCTTTTTGATACTCGTATTATCTTACAAGCACTTTTTACTAACGAAAGTGCATCATCTGTCTCTTAGAACGAATCTAGGGTATTCGGTGTACTCACGTTTCTAATTATCTACGAGGGTGGATTTTCAAGTAAGTTTACCTATTTTTTCTCAGAATCTATCAATGCTAGAAAAAAAACAAACCCAGCGTTGAAACGTACGTACTTTTAGCTTTTTAATGTGCTTTAGTTTTTCAAATTTGGCCAACGCGTTGCGGAGATATCGTGGATTTTCCCCACCCATCTCTCCTTCAAACGTGCCCACCTTTTCACGCGTTATAGAAAACTGCGAGTTTCGGCAGGCGATACGCTTATCTCCGGATCAGACATCTCAAAAACACCCCGAATGCATGTTTTTTTACTAAATAGACTACTCTTCTACTGATATAATGATCCAATTTGTATCGATCTTCAAAATTTCGGTGAGTACTGAAAGTGCGATCATCATGAATTGAAACTGGATTAACAGCTTGTGTCAAAACCTGGTTGAGGAGTATGAGGAAAGAATTTTACGACGGCTGTATACAGAAATTTTTGCACCGATATAAAAAATTCAAGAATCTAGCGGGTGACTTTGTCAAAAGATGAGCTGAGATGCCTCACAACAATGTTACAACTTGTTTCAATAAAATAATAGGTCTATTTTCCTTTTTCCAAGTCTTAAACTCATGTTTTCTGTGAGGCTAAAAAGGTGGGCACGTTTGAAGAAGAGATGGGTGTGGAAAATCCATGATATCTCCGCAATGGGTAAGCCAAATTTGAAAAACTGTAGCTCGTTAAAAAGCTGAGAGTACGTACGTTGAAACGCTGGGCTTGTTTCTTTTCTAACATTAATAGTTCCCGAGAAAAAAAATAGGTAAACTTACTTTAAAATCCACCCTCGTATGTCAGTTAATTCACAGGTTTTCTCCGTGTGGCTCTTATTGAGAAAATGGAAGGAAAGTGACGAAAAATTTATAGATGTTTAACCTGCTTGCCTGCATAATTCCTTTTTTATTACTATTAATTTCTGTGTTTGAGTGAGCCGCATTGATAGACAAAAACTGAAGGATTCGGTGCCGAATTTTGACACCGCCTGAAGTGGATTAATTCTTGTGTATCATTATGTCAGTCGGGTCAGATATGGAAACTAGGTGCCCCGCATAGAGAAACTGAATTTTCGAGGTTTCGATTCTGTGATTAAGGCTATAATACCTTTCAACTCTGATACAAACGTAACAAAATGGTAAATAAAAATCTGTGTAATGAAATATCAACTGCAATGGGAGGAAAGTTAACAAAAAATATGGATTTTTAACCTACTTGCCTTTTTTTATCCATTAATTTCTGTTTTTGAGTGAGCTGCATTGATAGATAAAAAACCGAAGATATCGGTGCCAAATTTTGACACCGTTTCAAGTGGATTTATCATTGTTTCTCGGTGTAGTCTTCCGTTAAAAAAGGAAAGGACCCTTATCGTTCTCTTATTTCTTCTTATTATCTTACAAGCATTTGTTAGTAACGACCGAAGGTGCATCATGTCTCTTAGACTGAATCGAGGATGTACTCACGTATCTGATTATCTGTGTCAGTTAAGTCACAGTTTTTCTCCGTGTATAGGGCTCACTTGAGAAAATGGGAGGAAAGATAAAAAAAAAAAAAAAAAAAAAAAAAAAAAAAAAAAAAAAAAAAGCCTACATAATTCCTTTTTTATCACTGTTAATTTCTGTTTTTGGGTGAGCCGCATTGGTAGACTAAAAACTGAAGGATTCGGTGCCAAATTTTGACGATTTTTACGCCTTAACGACAGCGTGTGTCCGGCTGTTATGAATGTGAAATATGTAAAACCAGGTTTTCACATCATAAGGTACCTACCTCTTTCTCACCCCTCTCACGTGGTGACCCAAGTATTTTGACCCGCTGATTTCAAATTTGGCATTAGTTTTTACTCAAAACTCATACTTTTTGCAGAATTTTGAATTTTTTTACGAAGGAGACATAATTTCGAATTCACGTAAAATCTAGGCCAGTTTAATGAAAACTGATAGCAATTTTTAAATCAGCGTCCCACAATACATGTGACAGCGATGATGAAGTGAAATCGTTTGCGTAGAATTATTCTAAAACTTTAAAAATTAGTAAAATTAACACTGATGGATGGTGAATGTCGCGGACACATTATGTCGCTTTTGATGCTTACTTAATTTTGACACCGCCTGAAGTGGATTAATCATTGTTTCTCGGTGTCGTCTACGTTTAAGAAAGGACCATTATCGTTGTCTTATTTCTTGTTCATTCCCACATTAACATTTCGATAAAATTCTGAGTACTAATCCTGTGGGCTGACCATTTACTTCAATGCTAAACCAATCGTCAAGTCTGTGTATATGAGTGATTCTATTGGTCGAAAATGGTAAAACCTAGACGTTGCAATAGTAACCATCGTTAATATGTCCGCTATTTAACCCTTTATTGCCCAAGGGTATTTATAAATATAAGTAAGCATCAAAAACGACATAATGAGTCCGCAACATTCACCATCCATGAGTGTTAATTTTACTAATTTTCAGTGTTTTAGAATAATTCTGCGCCTACAATTTCATTTCATCATCGCTAAACTATGTATTTTGAGACGCCGATTTCAAAAATGCAATCAGTTTTCATTAAACTGGCCAAGATTTTACGTATATTCGCGTCTTCTTAGCAAAAAATTCGAAATTCTGGAAAAAGTATGAGTTAAGAGTAACAACTAAGGTCGAATTTGAAATTAATGGGTCAAAATACATGGAAACTATTGCGAGAGGGGTGAGAAAGAGGTATCTTATGATGAGAAAACCTGGTTTTACGTTCACAACAGCCGGACACACTATGTCGTTAAGGCGTAAAAATCTTTATAAATGCTATCGGTTTTTTTGATCGCTATGAGTGATCAAGTCGCGGATTTCAAACGTTAATGTGTTTATTGATTTTTTGCATTTTCCATTTAATTCCTTGTAAAATTGGTGGTACTTGTGAGTACCGTGGTGAAACAAAGGGTTAAAGGTTACTCATGAATAACCTTTAACTAACGGGACCCTTAACGATGGTTACCATAACAACGGTCAAGTTTTACAAATTTCGACCAATAGAATCACTCGTGCACAGATCTAACGATTGGGTAGGTTAGGTATGGCAGTCCTGCAGGCTGATTCTGCCTATTTGGACGAGACGAGACGAGATAGGAAGTAACGATGAATCCCATTGGTTTAAAGGGCGTCACGTGACAGATTTGAAGTCATTGGAGCGGGATTGGCGCAAGCTCCGAGTCATGATTTTGAAATTCATGACTCGTAACCAGAGAAAAATACTCGTACCAAGCACCTAATCTGTCACGTGACGCCCTTTAAACCAATGGGATTCATCGTTACTTTCTATCTCGTCTCGTCTCGTCCAAATAGGGAGAATCAGCCTGCTCCTGCAATGGAATGGGTCTGTTGCATACTTTTGCTGCAACAATACAGAACCTTAATTCTTATGTAAAATTCGGCGAAAATAACGATGCTCGCATTAAAAACGTCCAAAATCCACTCATTAACTCAGGAAATCACTTCAATTTCAATCAGCCCGCGCTACGCTAGACACTATTTGCACCGGTATACTACTACATAGACGGAACCACCGTGCATAAGTAAACAACATCGTAACTACAAAATGATGGAATTTCTTTTTTAATACGTGAAATATAAGCTGCATTTGCTGTCTGGTCCTTTCGGTTTATCAAAGATTACAAGATAATATAAGAAATGTACGCATCTAAACAAAAGATTCCAATGTATGTATGTTTTGTTCATGTTTACATAGACGAGATGGTTCCATCTATGTAGTTATAAGTCGGTGATATAGTGTCTAGTGTATAGCGCGGGTTGTTCGAAATGGAGGGTATTTTCTGAGTTAATGAATGGATTTTGAAAGTTTTTAATATGCACATCGTTATTTTCGCAGAATTTCACGTTAGAAACAATGAGTTATATTGATGTAGCAAAAGTACGCAACACACCCATTGCTCGAGGGTTGTTTTAACCGAACAAAGCTCGAGGTTAACTAATAGTTGAATATTATAATTTTTTGTTCCGCGCATCGGAAATTTTAAATAGTATGCCTGATCCCGATCTCGATGGAGTGGAATGGAGGAGGTAGGCTGAAAGGGATGCGTCGAAGTATGAAAATAACCCCCCCCCCCACATAACCCCCCTTCCCACATAACCCCCACCGCTCCCATCCTCGGTTAAACCGCAACTCCATCTTCGCCCAATGGGTGAGAGAGGAGTGGCTGTGCTGCGTTCAAAGCGAAATAAGGGCACACAATGCACAAACAGGCGTAGTTGCCGGATCTCTGGACAGATTCCTCTCTTTCCGACGGCACTAGGCGAGAAAACGAGAATGGATTAACTCCGTTGTTTTCAACGGTGTCATATGACATTGTTCATCCCAGAACATACGAGGGTCGTGTCAAAAGTAAGTATCATGTTTTTTTTTTAAAAAAATCTAGTAATGCTGAAATAAGTCGGTAAAAAGGTTTCGATGAGCAAAATCCTCAGCTTTTCAATGGATTTTTTGGATTTTTGATATCTTCAAAATTAAAAAAATGGCGGCGGTTTTTCTGAGACAACCTACCGTTGTCGCGTGCCCAAAATGTTACGCTACTGTAATGTTACGATAACGCGCGCCCTCACACTGCCGGAACTTTACGCACTTTACGCACTCGGATAAATCGTTATTCAGACAAGAAAAATGGATTGTGTTGAAGAGAGCATAAAGAACATAAACATAATAAAAAATTCTACTTAAAAAGCGTCTAACCTTATTTTTCGACGTAGTCTCCGCCTCTTTTAAGACACTATTGGTAGCGCGGCACCAACTTTCTTATTCCTGTGGAGAAAAATTCATTTTCTTGATTTTTAATCCACGTGTCGACCGCGTTTACCACTTCCGCATTACTCGCGAAACTTTTACCACCGAGGTCAAGCTTTAGACGCGGGAAAAGATGAAAGTCACTAGGTGCTAGGTCCGGAGAATAGGGGGGGGGGTGGGGAAAAATCTCCCATTTAAATGTCTGTAACAATGATTGCGTGGTTCCGGCAGTGTGAGGGCGCGCGTTATCGTAACATTACAGCAGCGTAACATTTTGGGCACGCGACAACGGTAGGTTGTCTCAGAAAAACCGCCGCCATTTTTTTAATTTTGAAGATATCAAAAATCCAAAAAAACCATTGAAAAGCTGATGGTTTTGCGCATCGAAACCTTTTTACCGACTTATTTCAGCATTAATAGATTTTTTTTTAAAAAAAACATGATACTTACTTTTGACACGACCCTCGTATAAGACAAATTAGAAGGGACTAGCGAAAGATAAAATATTTTCATTGTACGAACCCGTTTTAACACAGCGCAGCGTCTGAATGCGCCCGCATGTTGGCGTCGCTTTCAATTGTAGAATAAAACTTGACTCCATCGTCTCCATCTGAAAATACCAATCAAGGGTGGCTATTTGTCACATTTTGGATGATGATTCACATATTTGGATTTGCAATAGTGCGCTATGAACTATTTCGTATCATGACCTGCTGATCCCTCAGTAAACAGGAATTCCAAGCTGCCATAACAATGACGTTTCATGCAAGCTTGTCTAAATTGCTTCATAAGACTTGATATGAAACTGGAAATGAATTTATAATCAACTACTTTTCTTCCAGAAAACAACCTACACTATTGTAACTGATATTGTCTGATAACTACATATTCGAGGAAACTCAATTGTGTTTTTAGATGTGTTTTCGGGACATCGATGGCGTCAATTCCATTTTGAATTCACCTCCGTCCTTTTTTTTCTTTTTAAAAATAATTCTTAGTGCTCTCTTCTGTTACTTAAAGATTTTTTCGAGAAATTCCTTACTACATGTGCCCCAAACTGTAATGCAGTAGTTGATGTAACTGTAGAAAAATGAGTAATACAGAGATAAAAGGACTTTTTGATCACAGAATTTAGCAAAATAATTTAAGATAAAAATTGATTGATTAAGTTTAATTCTTAGATAATTAATATGTTCAGTCATACTAAGGTCTTTATCAAGCATAAAACCAAGATGTTTGAAATTGGTAACTTCATGTAACACCACATCACCAATCATCACAACGGGATTAATGTTTGAACAGATATTAATAATCATTAAATGAGCACCACTGTAAAAAGTATGATATAATTATGTAAGAATGGGCTTCGAGATCAGTGAGAATTTTATTACTAATAACAAACAAAATATCATCGGCAAACAAAATTACACGCGGAAGTGACTGAATATTTGCAAGTCTTATTTTAATATTAAGGTAATCAGCAACATCATTTATAAAAATGAGAAATAGTATTACTCCTAAAACTGATCCTTGAGGTACTCCACAGAGAATTTCTAGTAATTGCGAGGATACCTCTGAATCATTCTGCTTAAGGGCGACAATTTGCTTGCCATTTTCTAGATAGCTAGATAACCAGCCAATAAAATATTTATTTAGACCAATGCGTGATAGCTTCAGCTTGAGCACTTCAAAGTTCACTGAATCAAACGCTTTACTTAAATCAAAAGAGATAATGAGTGAGTTTAATTTGTTTTTACTATTAGTCGCAATACTTTCCACTACTGATCTAACCGCAGCTTCAGTTGATAGGTTCCGCCGAAAGCCAAATTGAAGATCATAGAGAATTTTGTTTTCAGTTAGATAGGATTCCAACTTGTGGTAAGCAATGAGTTCAAATACTTTGGAGGTAGCGGATACTAGTGAGAGGGGGCGGTAATTTTTGAGAAGTGTATTATCACCAGCTTTGAAAAGAGGACAAACTTTAATAGTTTTTAATTCTGCTGGAAATGTGCAGGAAGTAAATGACTGATTAATAAAATGGGAAAAACAAAAGGAAAACTCATCTTTAGACTGTTTGATAAACCAGTTACTAATGTTGTCAAGTCCAGATGTTTTTTTATTTTTTAATTTTTCAATTGCTCCACTCACTTCATATGAATCAATACAATCAAGTCGCAATTCAGATTGATGTTATTTTAGGTAGCCAAAGCAGTCTGGATTGAAAATAAAACTTCTTTTAGCCGTAGCTGTGACCAAGTGTCGGTTAAGAGCATTAGCAATGAGAAAAGGATCCTTGATAACTTCACCATCAACCAGAATTTTGGAAACAGTAGAGTTATTTTTCTTTTTATTTCTACTTATATTCTACTTATATGCCTCCTGGACAATCTTGTTAATGACTTCGTTGTGTGCCATCCCTTCTATTTGAGAATTAGTATAACTACCATATCGCATAGCTATCGCTCGAGCTATACTGTGTAGACTAACTTCAGATTGTCTCCTTGTAATTCGATAGTCTGTTCCTGAGGCAAAAGGAGCTTTGCCCAATCAGCCATGGCTCCAAGGGACAAATATTTGCTGTATGCAGCTGTTACAACCACCAAATGTTTGGCAATTTTATTCCAAAACAAGAGTTCAGGATTTAGCAGAAGTATCCATGTGATAGTGAAAGTTATATTGGTCATTTCCGCACCTCTAAGAAGATGCACTACCACGCGAGCACCAGTGCTTAACAACCCAGGTCTCTTTGAATACGCAAAGACGTTAAGGAAGAGTTGGCGACGCAGGTGCCAGAAGACTCGTGTGTCGTTATAAAAAGTGGAGCAGAAATGGTGACTTAGTCTTAATTGACGTAATGCAAGATTACTAGGCGACAATCCCAAAGGGACTGAATAAATTTTTATCCTTCGCGAGATCCACTCGGAATAATTTTTGGTGTTAAGATGCTTCCCCAACAGATTCATTATTATACAGGGTGTAACAGATGTATCCCCCCCCCCCCCTGTCTAACTTTTGAACGAGTTGAGATAAATTGTTGCGGTTTGGACCATTCTTCATAATTTTAGATGAACTTAAATTATTTGGGGGTCAAAACCCCCCACCCCCCCTAGGGGGCCCCCAGGGGGGCTATCTCAAAAATTTAAAATGGCAACCCCTATCTTGTGATACATCGTTTGAAAAGGCGTAAAATCCTAAGACTTTTGGCGCAAACCGAAGGTTGATATCGTTTTTCGTTTTCGATATATCGAAGGTCAAAGTTTGATTTTGACCCATTTTCAAAAAATCAGAACTCCCATTAAGAAAGTCCAAATTTGAAAAACTAGGGGTCTAAAATACTCTAAAAAACAAGTACTTTTCAGAAAAAAATTACAGTTCTGCCATAAATTTGGTCTTAATTTGGTTTTAGAGCCCCCCATCAGCTGTCAAAAAAAATGCCCCCTCAAGGGGTCTATCTCAGAAATTCCGAGGCACGACCTCTATCGAGTGATACACAACTGAAAAGAACACATTAAACTGAGCATTTTGGCGCTAACCGCAGGTCCATATAGTTTTTAGTTTTCGATAAATCGAACGTCGAAGTTGGGTTTTCACCCATTGTCAAATTTTCCTGTTGCTGCTCTCTGTCATGTTTTTAAGCGATTTCCTAACGCACTGAACGCTCGCTCAGATTCTGCCACTCAGCGCTGCCGATTTGAGTAGATTTAATGGTTTTTTTAAATTCATGGAAGATTCCACCGGTTGAGAAAATATTACAGAGTTTAGTTCAGCGTATGACTGTAATGCACACAAATACTATCGTCTTTTATCTTTTCTCAACCGGTAGAGTCGTCGATAACTTTGAAAACTTGCTGATGTTTTAATTAAATATCGGCGATCGCATCGTTTGAGAAAAGATTACTGATCAGAGCATTTTCGTGCATTACAGTCATACTCTGGATTGAACTATGTAATCTTTTCTCAACCGCGGTGTCATTAAATCTACGCAAATCGGTAGCTCTGCTGCCACTGTTATCATACTTTATTTCGAAGATAGAAAAAAGCGTCCCCTCCCATGTGACGGGCGTGCCTATGCCCTGTATAGTAAAGTTCCAGCTCGCTGCACTAAAGGCAACGTAAAATGTGCTTTTTCAGGTAAATCTGGCATCAGGTTCGTCAGGTATCCCGCTCACTTCGCCAACAGGTGAACGAGCATCGCTGGTGAAAGTTCTATAGCTGCGCTCACCACTCAGCAAGCAGCGTGTCTGAGGTCGGTCGTTGTCGGTGTGGGGTGGGGGGGGTGTTCGAGTAGGGGTTGAAGGAGCGGGGTGGTTAGCATTGGTGGAGTGAGGAATGGGAAGGAAGGGGTAGAAGTCGTAATAGAGTTCAGCTTTGGGTTGCAACAGGTAACTTCGCGAGTCGAACAACGCAGAGACAGCAGTCAACAAGTATCAAGGAAAACTTCCACCTTGTTGAGCTCGCACAGGTTTATACCACCGCGCACCGGTGCGCCGTGTTGCCTATCTATTCGAGCATAGCTGCCGCTTTTTGTTTCTTTAAAGGCATTTTGTCAATGGGTGTGTTGCGTACTTTTGCTACAGCACAGGAGCTATAGCGGTAGAGAGGCTGATACATGTCATAAGTCCTATCTCAAAGTGTGACAGCATGGGCGATCTGAATCTGTGGGCCGATCATTTACTTCATCGTTAAACCGATCGATAAAACTGTATACGAGTGATGCTATAGACTGTTTTAGTAGAGCGATATATCGTATCGATTGCCGTCCGAGGGCCTCTGGTTCCAAACAAACTCTGGTTCAATGTAATTTCCCCATAAGCGAACTTTTGAACGGAAATTTAGGGTATTAAATCAAACAATAGATGCGACCTTTTTGCGATTATGAATTCTACGTCCTCGAAAATGCCTAATTATGCCTGGTTCCTTGACTAAAACTGCCGAAATCAATAAGATATTACAGATTAAATGTTGCATTTGTAGGTTAGAATCGCCAGAAATCCCGCCAATTCCACAACAACAACAATAACATTTGGGTGATTCCAACCTCCAAACGCATCGTTTAATCTGCAATATCTTGTTGATTTTGGCAAATTTACGGGTGGAACCAGGCAAAATTAAGCATTTTAGAGGACGTGGAATTCATAATCGCAAAAAGGTCGCATTTATTGTTTGATTTAATACCCTAAATTTCCGTTCAAAAATCCGCTTATGGGGAAATTACATTGAACCAAAGTTTGTTTGGAACCAGAGGCCCTCGGACGGCAATCGATACGATATATCGCTCTACTAAAACAGTCTATTGGTCGAAAATTGTAAAACTTGGCTGTTGCCATGGTAACCATCGTTAAGAGTCTCGTTTTATAAAGGCTATTCATGAGTAACCTTTAAAAAACGGACACTATAACGATAGTTACCGCAGCAACGGCCAAGTTTTACAATATTCGATCAATAGCATCACTCATAGACAGTCTTATCGATCGGTTTAACGATGAAGTAAATGATCGGCCCTCTGGTTTGTTTGCCTCACTTTTTTTTTAGCCTTAAATCAAAATTTGTAATTACTCCAGTGGAAAGTGGTTTCAAACGAAAGTGCATGTGTTTAAGAGGAGCTATCTGGACACAAAACTCTAACTAAACTATCCAGGTGAGGCAATTTTGCATATTGCTGTTACATGTCAGTCTCTTTATCTTGTAAATCCATCCAGAAGAAACAATTATATCGATTTCCGTGTCCAGAGAGCCACCCTGAAGTACTTTGCACTTTTCGTTTATGACCAATTTCAAATGTGTTTGTCACTTTTTTTTTTTTTTTTTTTTTTTTTTTTAAATTTAAAGGTAAAAAAAGTGAGACAAACAAACCGAGCCTGTGTGAAAAACGTCCCTAAGAGATCTCGACTGAACATATAAATGATATTCTTGTTACTTCGCTTTGAATTCTTATAGTTACTTTTCAACATAAATTAGAACTAAGCAATGGGGCAGTTGCAAGGGTCTGAAATGTTTTGTTTTTTATGCAGAAAATGAAAGTACTTGATGAGCTGAGAACAAAGATGCCTTTGGTTTTTCATTAAGTCCCGTTGTCCCGGAGATGAAATTTTGACCCGAAATACATTGTTTTAAATGGGAATTCCGCGTAGTGACGTCACTACACCCACGATTTTTTACAACTTTGCACGTGTGTATCTCCAAAACCGGAACACTTCGGAAAAAAACCAAAGGCACCGTTGTTCTCAGCTCATCAAGTACTATCATTTGCTTGTTGAAAAACACGCAATTTCAGACCCTTGCAACTGCCCCATTGGCAAATACGTTGCCAATTGCGTTAAGTTATTTAAATTAATACACCAAATACTGTCAAATATACCCTTCTTTAGCGAATAGGTGCAGGGTTGAGTGAGTGCAATGCACACACAAATAAATAATAATTATAAAATAAAAAGAAGACAAGAATATTGAAGTGCATTCCAGTCATAAACTGCACTGAACGGAACTGTATGTATGTAATATTATCTTACCCTGTAGAATCATCAGTGAATTGAAAAATTCCATTGAACATACACTAAACGGAATCATTGGTCAGGTGGAATAGCTATATGACCCTCCTTGCGATTTGAGCTTAAAAAAAAAATAAGAGAGCTTTGGCTGCACAGCCGGTGTGCTTTCTTTGTGCAGGACCAGCGTTGCCTAATTATTCTAGGATTTTAAACGCTTTACATTTAATTTTATGGAAAAATATGTGTAACTGTCCACGAAACGACAACACTGCACGAGACAGCAATAGATTGAGGGAGAGGGCAGTTTTATTTCCAATTAAATGAATAACATAACTGAGGCTGCCATGGTAATTATGTCTCATATTTCTTTGTCTCGTGTACGGCTCTTTCTATCGTACCTCATGCGAACTAATTGAATCCAACCGCTCCTTGGAGGAGTTTTCTAGTGAACCGATCGTATCAATGGAGTTTTTTTTTTTTTTTTTTATTTTTTTTTTTATAAAGAATGGAGTGGTTTTTTTTTGTCTGAGTGCATTGGCGGATCTAGGAATTTAGCCTTTTTTCTATTTTCTCATTAGAACGCGTGTGTTAGAAAAGGACAGCCTAGGGACAATCACGTGATTTTTGCTCCCTAGTTTACCCTCTTCTAACACATTTGTTCTATTGGGAGAAGAGAGAGAAGGACAATATATCGGATCCGCTGGTGTCTGTGTGGCTGTGGCTGTCTGTCGGTTTCTGACGAAGAGTAGTCCGAGAAAGAGATCATTATAAATGTCGAATTAAGGAGAAATTATAACAAGCGAACAAATGTAAAAGGGGGAAAAAAACGACATAACGTATACACTATTCAGGCTACAGGGTGTTTCGACGTAACCTGCGGGTGGGTGAAAGTCGCCTCTTATTGGTCACTTCTTGATGGAGTTACAGTATTGTTAGATGGGAATCTCCCATTATCACTGCCCTACGCCACGCACAATTACGCTTGCGCAAATGTAAGAGTAAATTGAGTTTAGGAGTGAATTTCGGAAGTGTTTAGTGCTGCCATTATTATTTTTGGAGGATTTTACATCCAGAATCGAATATTAAATCGCTTATAGCAAAAGTTTGCAATATAGCCCGATTTTCTTCTGACATCACATGCCTCATTTCAATTCTTTTTTTCGCCTATCTTTTTCTCATTGTTTTCTTGAAACCAGACAACTATAAATCTTTTTATTTCACTGCCTACACAACTCCCGCTATCTGTTACTGCCCGCCCGCAGCAACCACAAATACACAAAGCCTAGGCTTTAGGACGAGACTTCGCTGAACCGGAAATCATTAGAGCGGGAGACTGCGGCAAGGGTATTAAACAGCCCCTTTCTCGCGTCCAGCAAGCGAGGAGGGTAGGGTCAAATTGATATTAATAGTCTCTAACCACGTGACAGTTCAGTTGTTGTCGAAAGAAAAGATACTTCGGGAACAAAAGAAGCAATGCTTCTCTCGTTTTGTCTCGCTGGGGAGAGGTGACGAGTGCCTTAAATGCTGTGTTATAGTTTAGTTGTAATTATATCGAGATCTTCGGCTGCAAAAGGTTCGAAAATCAGAAAGTAATAAAGCTCTCTTGAAATCGATGAGGAAACGCTCATACACAGCGTCAACTTTGCACCGAGAGAAATCACTTATTTAAAAACAAGGAAACACGTTTATTTGTGACAGTTTTTCTTGCGTGATGTAAGTTCTGATTGCATGAAGGAGAATCAATGTCACAACAAGGAATATTTTACTGGTTCCAGGAGACATTTTCCTTGAGTTAAAGGAATTTACCCTTATTGTTAGGCAATATTTCACAGTACAGTTTCTTTAACACAAACGAAATACACCTTGGATTAAACAAAGAAGCCTCTGCGTGTATTGGAGCTCTCTTGAAATTGGTGAGAAAACGCTCATAGATAGTGTCAACTTTGGCTCGTGTTAATGGATTTTTTTTATGTTAATGAGAGTTATGACAAGGATCGTCCCTTCAGAGCGCTGAAGAGCTTAAGGTGATTCCACGTGAAACGTTTCCAGATTTCAATTCGATGGATAGCGCCTCAGGTAGATTTTTAGAAAAGTCGTGCTTTTGGCATTTTAAACTGAGAATAAAGAAAAAACGCTAAATCCATTAACGTCAGCACCTGGGAATTTTTGGTGGATATTCCGAGCCCGAAACGAGCAAAATTGGTTGAGAATTAATGCCGTAAATTATGAAATTCATGTTCTCCTAAACTTAGTGCGAGTGAGAGCAAGTGACAGTATGTGTAGCTGCCTCACTCGCACTCATTGAGGCTTATGAGAGTTTTCGTATTTCACAATTTCCGGCTTTATTTTTGAGTTTTCCAGCTTGAAACTTTGAAACTTTCAGGATATCTTCCTGAAGTATGTTATTACGAGTGAGTGCAAGTGTTAGTATGTCTATCTGCCTCGCCCGCATTCATTGAAGCTTATGGGAATTTTAGTATTTCACAGTTTCCAGCTTTATTTTTGATTTTTTCAGTTTCAAACTTTCAGGATATCTCTCTGAAATATGCTTACGTGTGCTAATGTTCCTCAAATTTGTACTTCTTACGTAAATTTATCAATATTAGCCAAAAGTTGTTCATTTTTTGAGCAGCGCAACATTTTGTCCATGGTTCGAACCAGTGGTGTCGCGTGCAATTTGGCAACAATGTATTCTATCCATTTAAACTCATGTAAAGATCGAATTCAGGGGGTGCACAGTGCAAAAGGAAAGTTCGATTTATTCAATGATTTTAAACAGAGCAGTTGCATTGTTGTCAAACTGCACGGGACGCCACTCGTTCGAACTAATCGACCCTGGACTCATCTTAGGACTTAGAGCTTAGAAAGTGTGTCCCGATTCTATTAAAAAAGTGAAAGTTGACCTTCGAATCACCTGACCTAACCTAACCCAAGACTAACTCCACTCAGATGTGTAAATACGGACCAAGAGCGTGGGTTCAAATTCTCCCGAAGCTAATTAAAACCAATGCAAGTCAATTTAATCAATCAAGTAAACAAAAGTAAAGAGGGCTTGGTTGTATTTATCTAGAACTCTTGGCCGCACAGTGGAGGAGAAATTACCAGTGGCTTATTGTGCAATTTTGCAACGCTGTACTTCGTCCATTTAAAACCATGTAAAGAGTCGAATGCGAAGGTGTTCACCGAACATTCTGTAGTTAGATATTTTCCAGGGGTTCTAATTGGCGAACTGAAACGTTGCCAAAGTGCACGATACACCGCTGGAAATGACCGATTTCTCAGAATGATAATGCTCACTTAGAGATATGATAGGCACCTATTTTTCTTTTGAGTGGACTACAGGGCGAGCCTAAAGTCCATAGTCTATAGTGCTTTGACCAGAAAATTCTGGTGTTAATACCAGAATATGGTCATCGAACTACAATTACTTAAAAAAAATTTCAAGAACTATGCTACAAACACTAGAACTCTGGTCATATTGTCATGCTTCTGGTAATCTCCCCCCCCCCCCAGTGTAGTTACAGCCCTCCAAATAATTTTTGAACGGCTGCAGGTGTATAAATGAAACTTGGAGATGATTTTAACTTTTGAAACCTATCTTTTAAGGCGTCAAAATTATTTAAAAAAAAAAAAAAAAAAAAAAAAAAAAATTCAAAGTTCCCCGAGTTCCGTTTCTTTATCTGCAGGCGTTCAAAAGTTAATCACGGGTCGCCGGAGTTTTGGTTCACCCTGTTAAATGTTAACAGCTTGAGTTTTTTTTTGTAACCTCACACCCTTAAATGTATCAATTATGTTCAGAGCTATGAACTAACTGACATTCGAACGTATGCAGAAGTATCAGTTTTTCAGGGATTCTGTGAATTCCTTGAAACTTGATCATTTTTTGTAGATTTAAATAGATAGAATCCATTATTGCCTCCTTGAAGGAACCGCCATTGCAATGTGTTGTGTTTTACTACTCACAATTAGCGACGTTCAGCCATGAAAATTCAACGTTTCTGCTCACTGTGGTCGGGCTAAATGGTTCAAAATGTTGCCACATTTCCCTATAAATTACCAACAACTTTTACCACTTCAAGCCAATGGGGGGGGGGGGGGGGGTCCTGTTGCAAACTTCTACTGCGGCATTGTGGAGGGTCGATATTTGTATACAGTATGTTTCAGAAATCCTGACCACCCCCCCTGCATCTCGAGAACGGTGCGGAATTTTGATTAAAGAGTGAAAGGGAGAAGAAAAGAAGGACGGAGAGAAAGGGAGAGAGAGTGAGAGAAAAAGGAGAGAAAGGAGAGAAAGGAAAGAAGGAGAGAAATGGAAAAAGAGAAAGAAAGAAGGACAAGAGAGAAAGAAAGAGAGAGAAAAAGCGCACTTTGGCAACCATACTTTTTTGCCATTTAAACCTATGCAAAAGTATCGATATCTGGGCGGTGCAATTGCCCCTCCGGAAGATCGATTGTTTTACATGGGTTTAAATGGAGGGATTACGTTGTTGCCACATTGCACAAGCCGCCACCGGTGACGTCAGATTTAAGAGTATGGAGGAAAGCAGCGCTAGACTGCTATTTAAGATTGAAAGATTAGACAAAGTTGAGAATATATGAAAGGAAACGTAAATAAGCCTTATTTACTGGATTGTTGACGAAATTCATCAGAGACTGGGACCGTCTCATCGTTTGAATAATTACGACCAGCATCAATGAAAATTAGTTTGCGTGCGTTATGAAGTGCGCCACGGATTAAACGTCGTATTTTTTACATTGATTTTTTTGGAAAATATACGGCCTAAAGGTGGACATCTGGCAACTCTTGTTGAGGGTGATGGTGAGGCGGAATGAGAAGAAATACACCCACTTGCACTTGTTGCAATTAATATTGAGCTGAAACTCAAACAACCTGTCCATGTGTTTGTATAAAGCGCCATCAGTTTCCTCCCTGAGACGTCAGACGTTGGTCACCGAAATTGCCTCCGAAGTAATTTCCGCCTCCGAGGCTTTCATATCCAGTCTCCTCGCGGTAAAATGTCACGAACGTTGAGCACCAAAATTCAAGAGCTTTTTTTTTTTTATATATATATAACTTCACCAACACATGCCCACGCTCTCTTCGCTATCTTTGAACGTTGCACAATGGGCTGATATCAAAGCCATTAAAGAAGGGGACAGGCCTCTGCTATCTCTTTGCACTGGGGTGAAGTGAAGCCGGTCTTGGCACGGGCTGATAGGCAGGGCACTTCCCCGCGTGGTGTTAGCTCTTATGGAGCCGCGCTCTTCAAACCTATTTTAGTCAATTATTTTTACGAATAACAAAGTCGAGTCTCACATATGTTGTACAGTGTAATATAACATACATTTAAACCAACAATTTGGATCAATTTAAGGCGTCCATTCTTTAATAATCGAAATTAACGATCGGCCGGTCATTGTTTAAAGTTTAAAGCTCCGTTCGTCTTTTCCCATCAGCAAGCAGAGCTCGAAACTATTCGAACAGTGAAGCCACCCATAAGAGAATTGAGTGAAGTCAAAGCAAGTGCCTTGCCACGGAGCATTTTTGGAGAATCAATTGTCACCCTCCCAGTCGGAGCCATGTGGTTCTGCTTCGTAAAATAATAAAAGATTGAACAGATTCTCACCTGGTTGTATACCAATTTACAGAACTGCTACGTAGATTGCAGCGTATAGCAGGGCAGGAACAGATGAAGCTTGTAGCAAAAGCATAGAAAATAAAATCAATTCAAGTTTTTTAGTAAACGTACTTTCAGTCCACCACATTACATTAATACATTTCAACAAGCGTGTAGAACTGGGAATGAGAGGAATAGACGAGATACCCGGCGATGGCGGACGTTTTTCGAATGGGTAGTACACTATACACCGGTGTGTTCGTTGGACTCAAAACAGGCCAGCTTTGGTGCGCTGTCGGAGATCCATAGTACCTGCTTTGCGTAAAAACCGTTTACTTTAACACCCATAACCTCTCTGCCGTGCTTTCTATCGTAAATATCTACCGGACAAGATATATATATATATATATATATATATATATATATATATATATATATATATATATATATATATATAAAAACGAGAAGAAAAATGGGACACAAGGCTACGAAAACTTAAAAATTTAAGGTGAGACGTTTCGGACTAGAACAAGTCCATTTTCAATCAATAAAAACAATAAAAGCGAAAACGCAGTGAGTGCCTACAAGGTGATAGAGCAACTGACAAAAGCAATGATCAAGGAGGAAAAGACAAACACAGACCAAAAAAAACATAGAGTGGACTCACTCCAGTGGCCGTGGTTGGAAAAAATGATGGTATGCAACCCCCAACTTATCAACGTCCGCCCGGTAGTTGCAAACCATGTCTCTTTCCTTAACAATGCAGATCATTTCAATAAGTGATCTTGAAAAAACATTGGTCTCCCTCGCCAAAACCTTTACATTTTCAAAATCAAAATTATGCTGTAACTCATTCTGGTGTTGATGCAGGGCCGTCTTCTCATTCTGGTCATATTTATGACCATTCAACCTTTTACCTAAAATTTGGCGAGTTTGACCAATGTACGCAATTTCACAATCTTTGCATTGGATCTTATACACTACCTCTGAAAGTTGCAAGTTATCACGTTTAGCTTTCAGTTTTGAGAACAAAAACTCTAAATTGTTAAAATTACAATTGATGACCGTGTACCCATAATGATCCAAAACAACTGCCAAATTCTCAGAAAGCAAGGGCACGTATGGCAATTTAACAATTTTAGACAAATCTATGTTTTTCTTAACTGACTCAACATTGATCCTTTCCATTGTTACCTCATGTTGAACTTTCTTAAAAATGCGGCTCACAAAACTGGAAGGATAACAGTTTTCAACCAACATTTTTTTACCATAATTAATTACCTCTCGATGAAATTGAGAGTCAGATAAACCAATGATACGCCGGGCCAAATTATGAACAACATTTCTTTTAAAAGCAAACGGTTGAACTGAGAGGAAATTAAGGTACCTTCCAGACGCAGTTGGTTTTTGGTCCCACTTACATACAATTTTACCCTGATGTCGACCTAATTTCATGTCAAGAAAATTCAAAGACCCGAAATATATATATATATATATATATATATATATATATATATATATATATATATATATATATATATATATATATATATATATATATATATATATATATATATATATATATAAAATACTGTAACTGTAATTAATAAAGTTAGGTATTAAACGCAATTTTCGGCAATTAATTAGAAAACTCTTTTTGCAGAGAACAGATACTAGTCTTTTATTTAAAACATTCAAAGATCTCAATTGTTTTACAGTCTGCACATCGTGCACCTGGCGAGCAAACGAATAAAACATTTCTCAAAATTTTTTTGCGACAGTAGCCGTGAAAACTTAAGCGTGCGATAGTACTAAAAAACACATGTGAAACCGAGACAAAGGAAAGAACGTTAAAAGCTGAAAAATGGAATCAATCGTTAAAAAAGAACACAAACGGTACATGAATACAATATACCAATGAATAGGCAATGGATAAAACAAAACCTGTGTGTGAGAATATAAAAATGTGTGAAAAAAAAAAAAAAAAAAAATTGACCAAAACCTTCGTTCAAGTTCGTCAATTTCAACTTTGGGATAAGCTGCATATCATATCGGAGTACTTTCGAAAACTAAGAGTAATTAACATTCTTTTGAAACAGTTTTATGTCTCGGCTCCATAAGCCGCTATGTCAATTTGGTTCATACCTCCGAGCGGGGAAGCTCAGCCTACGGCAGTAACCGGCTTCAAATCTCGCCGCTAGAGGCCAGTCTTCTTCTTAAATGTCTTTGGCTGATACCTTTAAAAAGTGGTCAAAAATCAAATGGAAACTTATCATCAATTAATCTTTTATAAACTTTCAAGACTCTCTTCCATAACTTTTGCTGATGGTCTCAGAGAGCTGGTTTAGACTGTTTTCCAAACTTAATTAGTATAAACTATCTAATTGTCGCACATCATTGCAGTAGCGGCCCGTGAGATTTGGCAACCATGCATTTTTCCTACTTAAACTTAGGTAAAAAATCGATTCAAGCGGAGGCTGGCAGCCTCCTCGAGTTTCGATTGTTTTCCATGTATTTAAATGGTATAAAAACACTGTTGCCAAATTGCACGAGCCGCCACTGCATCATTGTCTTGTGCATTGTTTCCTAGACAGTTGTTGTTTTGTTCATTGTTTTCTTGTTCACTGTTGTCTTGAACGTTGTCCAAGGTTGAGGCAGTCTCTGGATTGTTCGCGACCACTGAACGGAGGAAATAGTCATGCTCTTCGAATGTCTTCGTTTCTAGTTGTTGAACATCTTCTATTGATTATTTCATAAGATGTCTCTTCATCTTCAAAAATGTTTTCAGCCATTTAACCACAGAAAACACTTTTAATAAGTAATGTCCCTGGAAAGTTTTGTGAGTTCAAAAGGTTGAAAACGATGATTTTAGATAAATTTTTTCACTGATTTTTGCCAAATTTTTTCGATTACTGGCCCTAGTGCGGTGTGGCCAACGTTGGAGGTAGCGTAACATCAATTCCAATACCGCACATTAGACCAAAACATTGTATTCTCCCGGGCATGAAAAATGCTGGTTTTTTGTTTCTGTAACGTTTTAAATCGGGTTCCGTCGTATTTTATCATTTCGCGGTTCGAAGTATTTTACATGGAGTCTTATGGACGGTTGTGGACGGATTTTTTTTTTTTTTTTTTTTTTTTTTTTTACAACGTCTCAAAGTACAAGCTGTATTGTGTTAAAAGAAAAAACGAAATTTAATGAAACTAGAGTCATTATAACCAATCTTTTAATAAATTAAATTTACTTACTGTACCGTATACCCCTTTTACTTCCTTTGGTCAGAGAGGTGGGAGAGGAAGCGCGGAGTGCGAGACCTAAGAAGGGGAAGGGGGGAAACGGGACAAGACACGACAAGGTGAAAAACAAGAAACAAGAGAAATAATGAGAGAAATCAAATGTTAGTATATTCCCTATTAATCACAATTCTAAGACTATCACTAGGTCTTCAATGGATGTGAAATAAAGTAAATAATAAAAAGAGAAATCATTCACACACTCACACACACTCACACCATAGTTATAAAATCACAGTAACATATCGAGGGACGCAGTATCAAAGTAAAATGTAAAATGCCTGAAAATATAAATCACATGGTAATAGACTTTACTAGCACTACACTAAGACTAGAATAATTCTTTCCGTTCATGGAAACAATAAAATAACAAAGTAAATCCATTTAGGATTCCAGCTTCAATAAAATATGTATAAAATATAAATATCCGGAGCACAATACGATGACTAGATGAAAGAGAGTTCAGGTACCAGAAATAAATTGATAAGTAAAATAATAGGACTCAGCTGTACAGAGATCCAAAGTATAATTGAGGTTGAGCAGGTACACTCCACAGTTCATAACTTAGTCCATAATTTGGTAACAGATAGTCTCCGGTTGAGAGATGGACACAAAAAGGTCTGACTGGTAATCCGCAGGTAAGGTTAAAATAAGGTACGCAGGAGAGAAACATTCCATAACGTGAAACCAAAGATATTCATGACACGTGAACATGAACCCTAATCAAACAGAAAATTCCGACTCAAATAGTAAAATAGAAAAGAATAAAATGATTGTAACAAGGGACACTGAGTGCCACAAGTTAAACACCAAAAGGGCCAAAAATGCTGAGTGTCAAAAGACAGCCAAAGAATAAAACCAGGCAGTAAGTTCAAATAAATCAACTCATGGCAGAGAAAATGCAGAAGGCTAAAATAGGACATCAATGATAGAATTTCTAGCTGCCATACAAAATGAGAGAGAAAGGAAACTCAGAATGTGTCCACAAAGCATTGAAAGATAAAATAGTCTCAGAGAAAATAGATAAATGATCTGGCTAGAAAGTGGAAAGACAAAGTTAACTCGAGAGACAAAATGATCAGGTAGCCATGAGACAAGGCACATGTTTGGAAAAAATCTCAAACAGTTCAAAAGGTCAGAATTCAAGAACACTTACCCAAAAAGGGGAAAATAAGCTAAAACCAGAGCTCAAATAAAAAGCCAAATCCATGGAGAGAACAAACAGCATGATTCCGAGTGAACGATTTGATTAGAAGAGACAAGTGCAAAATGAGGAAGCTTCCTAGGAATAATCGACATGTTCAACTCTCTGGATCACAAGTCCGGCCACGATTGAAACAATAAAACTTGAGTAAACTTAGGGACCGACAAAATGAGAGTAAAACGACGAACTAGGTACCCTTTTCATTACATAACAATAACAATCACAGATAACCGCAAAGTAAAATCACTCAAAAAGACACAGCTGATACAGCGTTAACAACAACGACAGTGCACCAATCATCCGAGACTGTCAGTAAAAGTTTCTAAAATTTACCGCTAGGAGCACCACCACACAGTAAGAGCGCGCAGATTCAAAAGTAGCTGGAGAATGAAAAATGTGCCATTGATAAAACGGCACATTACTTAAAAGACGCCTCATTAAGTTGTTCTACATATGTGTGTGTGGACCAGGTAAGACACCACTATATCTTTTATCTCTTATCTGATTCTGATTGACTAATGGATGAAGTGGGCTACTTGTAAGGCAAATCCACTCCAAACAAGAGCCACAAAGAACCAGACAAAGAAATAATAGCAATATATAGAGACAATTCGTCTGGTGCCACAGGGGAAAAAATAATGTTAGGTTCTTTTTTCCAAATACTTTTCCTTTCATTTATTTCTAAGACAACATTTACACCTTTAAAGAAGACTACATAATATCATAGAGTCGTTTACAAGCAGTTTAATAATATCAAAGAGAGACGAGTGTTAAATGACAGGGTTATTCTGTCACCATGTATTGTAGTCGTCCATAAGCAATGTGGATTTGACGCGTAATTCAGCTATCGCTATGGCACATTGGCTTTAACGTTAATTCCTCAAAAGTAACGATATACACTTCTTAATCTTTTGAAATCTACACGCTAATTCAGAAAATGCTCTCCATTTTTATTTATGAGCGCTACACTCATCAGCATTTTCACCGACACACAGTCTGCATGGACAGAACTACAGAGTTAATGCAAATATCAACGTAGCTTCGAAACTTTGTGTTTCATTTACACCGAAAAACGCCGGAAATGAACGAAGTTGTGAGATAATCGTTTCTTCGTGATGGTTCGGTTTTTGCATTCCTCGTCACATGAAGGAGCGAGAAGATTCACATCCTCACCATAGCAATCAGTAATCAGCACGCTGATTATGAACGATTGCATCGTAATGCCATCGAGTTGATGATCGAGCACGTGTTATCTTATGGGTGGTAATATTCCAATAGAAACCCACCTATCTCTGCGGAAATTCTACGATAGCTCAGGACTCAGGAGTTATCGGCGAATTTCCGTAGAGATGGGATGGTTTCGATCGGAATGAAACCTATCGTAATGATGTCACCTGTAAGAGTAACACTAATTCGATCATCAATTTGATAGCGTTACGATACGATTGTTCAGAATCAGCCTGCTGCGTCTGCACCAGAGATTACTAAGCCTAAGAGTTATGGCGTAACGATTCAAAAGTGTTATTCGACTCCTACGAAGTATGCAATGTGGCGTACGCTGGTGACCGTAAACATTGTTACTACTGTTGCTGTTTGAATGAGATTTGACAGCAACGCCACTAACTAAATTAATAAGATTAATAAAGTGTTTGGGAAGTTTAATGAGCTCTCAGTATATTTTGTACGTGAATCTGAAAATCTAAGTCACTTTAATCATCCCATCGGCCATTAAATGACAAACATTTAGATGCTGCATCATTTCCAACAACATGAATAACAACAATGTTTACGGTCACTAGCGTACTGCACGTTGTATCACGGCCATTCTGCAGGCGTTTTTTACGGAGCCCGGCCAACGGTTTTTTAACACGGCGGAGATAGAAAGTGCCATATCTCTTAGGCTTAGTAATCTCTGGTCTGCACCTAAAAGTGCCTTTTAAACGAGTAGAGCTGTTGTGAGATAACTATTCCTATAAGTAGGCCTCTTTAACGATATAACTGTCCGCGAAAGCACCAAACATCAGTTTTTTTTTAAACTAAATTTCAATGTATTTCAATGAATTTTCTTGTTACACACATTAATATTGTGCTAAAGAATAGTATTTGGGACGCTGATTTCAAAAATGATATCATTTTCTACTTAAATCGTCCCGATTTTATGCATATTCTATTTTTCAAAAATGTTCGTGATAAAGTTTAAATGGGCCTGTTGCATACTTTTGCTACAACAAAATAGAACCTTGATTCATTTGTAAAATTCGGCGAAAATAACGATGTGTACATTAAAAACGTTCAAAAGCCACTCATTAACTCAGAAAATAGCTTCAATTTCAAACAGCCCGCGCTACACTAGACACTATTTGCACCGGTATACTACTGCATAGACGGAACCACCGTGCATAAGTAAACAACGTCGTAACTAAAAAATGATGGAATTTCTTTTTTATTACGTGAAATATAAGCTGCATTTGCTCTCTGGTCTTTTAGGTTTATCAAAGATTACAAAATAAAGAAATGTACGCATCTAAACGAAACATTCCAATGTTTGTAAGTTCTGTTCATGTTTACATAAACGAGATGATTCCATCCATGTAGTTATAAGTCGGTGACATAGTGTCTAGTGTAGCGCGGGTTGATGGAAATGGAAGGTATTTTCTGAGTTAATGAGTGGATTTTGAAGGTTTTTAACGTGCGCATCGTTATTTTCGCCGAATTTCAGGTTAGAAACAATGAGTTATATTGATGTAGCAAAAGTACGCGACAGACCCATTGTGGAAAATCTAGAATATTTCGATCAAAACTAAGGCCAAATTCGAACTCGGCAGGTCAATTTACGCAGGAATGGTCAGTATCTACCCGATTTCAGGTCCGATTAAAAGAAGAATGCCCATGTGTGTGTCTAGGGCCCCTTGTTTTGTATTCATGGGGGGCGGACACCTTTGTCGTTAAATCGAAAAAATCTACTCCTATACGATTGTTCGGTTTTCGCATAAATTGTGAATTGAAGGGGCGAGAGGATTTACATTCTCGCTCTAGAATTTCATTCAGCGCCTGCTCCTGAAAGCGCTAAAGCAAGAAGAACTGTACTCCCCCCCCACTCCACTCTTTGACCGGGGGGGGGGGTATCTAGCGCTCTCAAGAGTTTTCAGCCAGTTTCTGAAGTTTTGTTTTATAAAATCTGGAAATAGCTGATGAATTTCTAATTGGTGGGCATCCTTAGTGAAATTTCAAGTTGGCAACAGTGGCTCCTAACTTGTTCGCTTTGAGGAAATTCTGTTTAGAAAACTTGTCGAAAATCAAGTCGGAGCTTCTAAACGTGCCACCGACAGAATAATTATTTGCCTCTCTCGGTTATCAACGTTTCCGCCCCGAAGCGAAGTATCTTGCGGTTTTTCCAGTTCTTGCCGCAACTCAAGTCCATGGTTGTCAAATCTATTTGCAAATTGACATTTTAAGTGCGATATAAGTGAAACCACTCCGTTCAAACATGGTAGGTTGGGTGGGTTTCCTGCCGTTCTCAGCATTAGTAAAACTTATGTTTTCCTCGGTACTATAACGTCCGTTAAAATGCAGCTTTACGGCAGTAAAACTCCTGTTTTACTGGAGGTTACGGCTCGTTTTATTGAACTTTCCGTTTCTCCGTTTTTCTTCGGAATACTTCTTTTTTACCCTAGGTAAAGTACCGTGGATCCGTTTCTATCTTTTGAGTCAGTGGTATGGATATTGTCTAGCGAGCTGATCTGGCGAAAATGCCCTGTTTGAAATGCTAGCTACTAGCTAGTTCACAAGATGACTGCTATGAGGTGCTTCCGCGCTAGGTTAGCGTACGGTAAGCGATGACCGCGGTGTTTTTGAATTATCAAATGAGTAATTTCCCTCTTTTCTCTCCCTCTTTCTGTCTTCTTCTCTTGTCTTCTCTTTTGAAATTTATTTCATTTTAGGGGAATTGTTACGCCCTTCGGGCGAATACGCGCGCTCCGCGCTGCGTTCACCTTCCGCTCGCTTCGCTCGCTCCCGGTCTTTTAAGTAGATTCCATGAATCTATTAAGTAGATTCCATGAATCTACTTATTGCGGAGGGTGCGATGTTGGATTTTTCGGGAAATTTTATCAAATGAGCACGTTTCATGGTCCCCTGAGTGAGAAAATACCACTCGTTGAAAATTGTATATATATATATATATATATATATATATATATATATATATATATATATATATATATATATATATATATATATATATATATATATATATATATATATATATATATATATATATTTATATGTATGTTTCAGCCAGTTTTACCGTTTTTATGTACCACGATCCTGTTCGTAATTTTTGGTTTTTGTTCTTGAAATTTTTCTCAACTATTCGTTGGGTTTATTTCTTGGATGAGTTCGAAGATGGTGTAAATCCGATTGTTAGTTTTCGCGCTATGGGCCGTGTTTGAGTCGTAAAATGTGTTTTTGAGGTTTGTTTTTAGGAGTGTTTGTATTGAGCGTTTTTTTTGGGAAAATTTATGTTGGCCGTTTTGTTACGCAACTTTTTTACTCGAGTCATTTTTTTGTGTTTTGCGTTGTAAGCGAGTGAAAGTGATGTGTTTTTCGGGTTTTTTGGCAGTGTTTTTATATGAAGAAATGGTTGTTTTGATTTGTAAATTTTAGTATATGTGGTGGTGGATGGTTTTAGTTCATATGCTCTTTTCCTTGAATTTTCCTTGTGTTTTACGTGTTTTACGAGCTATTTAGTTTCTTATGGGATTTTACAAGTGAAAGACAAGGATGGCGTATTGGTATAATTGCTCTTTCTTTGTTTTACACGTACACTGTTGCTAAGGTACGTTATTTATTTATTTTCTTGTTTTATCAGCTGCTCTTATTCAGATTTATTCCTCATTACCGTTACAAAGATTACACATTTTTCAATCTTTGTACTATAATCTTTTTCTCATGGTCATTTTTATTTAAATGTTGAACAGCTGATAAAAAAAAAAAGAAAATTGAATAATTCAAAGAAAATCATAACATAACCTATTTATTGAAATTTGTGAAAAACTTATATAACCTAGCTTTTATTTCTCACTTGCATTGTAAAGATTACACATTTCTCTGATGGAAATATAATCTTTTTCACAATTATATTTGGATTTTGAGCAGCTGATAAAATAAAAAAGGAAAATTCAGAGAAAAATTCAACGAAAATTATAACCTATTTTTAAATTTGTGAAAAAATGATTTCACCAAGCATGGAATCTACTTCGTCTTACCGGCCTGCCGGGAGGCATTTTTTATAATCTAACTTGGGGTTGTCTGCACTCGGAAAAGGGGTTTCTTGGGGGGGGGGGTGTCACAGTTTTTTCCGTTTTTTTGGTGATCATAAATCGGAGTTCGTCAATGGTTCGTCGAAATCACGTAAACATAGGTTCAAAATTGAAAGTCCGCTTTTTTGTGCATCACTGGAGATAATAAACGATGTGCAGAATAAATTGTTATAAATTGATACTAATATAACATTTTTGTTAATTGGGGAATGGCAAAAAAGAATATGCATGAGCGAGAGTCGAACCCGCATTGCCACAATTGCAGATCCCGCACTGTTCAACTACGCCACCGGCCGCTGATATGAACGGAGAGCAAACTTTCAGTATAAGAAGAAATCAAATGCGTCGAACCCGCCTTTTGTCTCGCACCAACGCTCCGTAGCGGCCATTGCTTGAACTAGCTAGCGGTTTAATTAGGGCCTTTTCGTAATTGTGTAAACACCGATATTGTCACGTAGGGTCAATCCACAACTGTCTCACCCGAACCAACTCATAACTAAACTAGCTGTGGTATACTTTTTGCTGTCTTGGGTCATAACTCTCAAAATTCGAGTTGGCAGAGTATTTACAGTACCAGCACTCCTTCTTGGAAGGTTTTTTGGCGAGCCTCGCCTGACTTACAAGGGGAACGTCTTAAGTGTCCGCCTCCGATTTTGATGAAATATAGCTCAAAATCTTCATTGAGTGACGCTGATTATCACCCTGTATTTACTTTTTGCCAATGCGCCTTTAAAGTTGGTGAAAAAAAAGTTCAAAGTTCGCAGCTGAACTGCGTGAAATCGTCGGAGCGTGCTAAGGGTGGCGAAATCCTACACTTATCCTATAGTCAGCCTGTGATGTAGAGGCTCAGGCGCTCGACTCGCATGCGCGCGGTCCCTGGTTCGATCCCCAGTGAAACATATAAGTTTTTGCACATACTTTTCCTCCCGTTCTGGAGTGTTCCTCGCCAAACTATCCTTCGAAAACCTTCTCAAAATTATTTTTACATCATTCCTGTGGATAGAAGGTTCGTTGTAAGTACGTCGAAATCAACAATTCGACCACACTCGAGTGGGTGTCCCGATAAATGTTACACAAGGAAAAAATAACACACGAATAATTTTGGAAAGGTCTCTCACGAATCACCTGACACTTACATGAACACTGAAATACCCTCCAAAAAAAATTTATAAAAATGGAGGCATGAATAAAAAACCATAGTTATTAGAGAAAAGATTCTTCCTAATTTGCGATGGGTAGCTCCAAAATTATTCGTATGTTATTCTTTCCTTATGTAACATTTATCGCGAACACCCACACGAGTGCAGTCGAATTGTTGATTTCGACATACTTACAACGAACCTATCCACAGGAATGATGTAAAAATAATGTAAAAATAATTTTGAGAAGGTTTTCAAAGGATAGTTTGGCGAGGAACACTCCAGAACGGGAGAAATAGTAAGTGCAAAAACGTATAATTTTCCCTGGGGATCGAACCAAGGACCGCGCGCATGCGAGTCGAGCGCCTGAGCCACTACATCACAGGCTGACTATAGGATAAGTGTAGGATTTCGCCACCCTTAGCACGCTCCGACGATTTCATGCAGTTCAGCTGCGAACTTTGAACTTTTTTTTCACCAACTTTAAAGGCGCATTGGCAAAAAGTAAATACAGGGTGTTAATCAGCGTCACTCATTGAAGATTTTGAGCTATATTTCATTAAAATCGGAGGCGGACACTTGAGACGTTCCCCTTGTTAGTGTGAATCATTTGAGGTAGTCTTCACACTGAATCTGGATTTATTTTGAGCATGGAGAAAACATCTCAACTCGTAGTCTCTTTTTTATGAAATATCCTGTAATGCTACTTAGGTTAAAGTTGAACGATTGTGCAATGAGGTCTGTGGAGAGTCGAGAAAGGGGTGGAGACAGGTGGAGAGGAGAGGGGAGGACAAAATGATTTTCAAGCATCCTGTATCCATGATGATACTGAGTAAAATAAAGAAAAAAAGGACCGAAACTGCTAAAACCTATGTATTTTAAATACGGGTCCAATGGACCCGACTCGGGCGTTTTCGTATGAAATAAGACACGGACATCTAAGGGTTGAGGTATCGGGTTATTTCTTGTGGGGGGGGGGGGGGTTTTGGAACTCCACCCACCGTCATTAATGTTAAATGTTAAATTTTATTTCGAGCAAAAACACAGTGACTCTGAAATGAATGAACCAGATTTTACTGTTTACGATAACGAAGTGCCTTTTCAAAACTCTGAGACTTAATCTTCCAAGTGTGCGCCGCTTTCTGGGATCACTTATTATTTTGGGAAATGATTGGAACTGAGCGGCTGCAATTCAGAGCTGCGCCGTTTCGCGTATAATTATTGACATTTTTCAGTTCACCGATGATTCCACCGGTTGAGGAAATATGACAGAGCTCAGTTCAGTGTGTGCCTATAGTGCACGAAAATACTCTGATCTGTACTATTTTCTCAATCAGTATGGAAACGCCGCGCCGTAATCAAGTAAAATATATGCACTTTTTTAAAGTCATCGACTATTTCACCGATTGAAAAAGATTACAGACGCGAGTATTTTCGTGCATTAAAGTCATATATTAAATTAACAGTGTAATCTTTTCTCAACCGGTGGAATCATCGGTGAATTGAAAAGGTCCATTAATTATACGCAAAACGGAAGCTCTGCTGCAAGTAGTATTTCTTTGAAAATTAGCTTACTTTTAAAGCCCCCTGTAGTGCCTAATACCCGTTGACCAATCAAACTATCCTCCTGACTTGACTCTCATCACACAGGAATTCTAATCTTTGCGAATGCGACAAATGTATTTTAATTGCCCTCCAAAACCCATAGCGCGGGGTATGTAACTGTTCCTACTCAACGGTAACGTTTTTGCATACACTTGAAATTGAAGGCGATTTGACTTACCGCGCGCTGTTCGTTTAGCCTGCTTATTTCTCAAGCACGTAAGGGGGGCCGGCCGCCGCACCATTCATTCATTCGTTATTCGTAATTGTTCAAGGGCCTTGTAGACGACTAGAGCTCACGCATTTTGAGTATCGAGTTGACGGATTGTGATTAGAAGCGGTGCCTACCTGCGAAATGCATCAAAATGCAATGGTGAGCTTGGGAACTCTCTGTTCTTCATCGGATCCGTTTTGACGCATATCGGAAACCGGCACCGCTACTTGTCATAACCCGATACTCAGAATGCGTGAGCTCTAGTGTGTTGATGATAACACTTATATAGGTGTTCAGTGGATTCAGCAATAAAAAGCATATTCCGTTGTCGTCGAAAAATGCTTTTTGTTAAATTCCGATGTTCATGTCTCAGCTGTTTCGATGAGACCTACGGCCAACACCTTCTGGGCTGTTAATGTTTTGCCGATATTATTCACTGAGAAAAAGTGGCTGTTAAAACTACGAGGGTTGTCCGTAAATTAAGGTCTCCAAAGCTGTTTCACCTAGAAAAAATCATTTTATTGAAAAAACAAGTACAGATTCTGAAAGCTTGAACTCTTAGCTTTTTTTCTACGTAGTCGCCATTACGATCAAAATATTTTTCATGTCTCTCAGAAAGCTTTTTCAAATTCGCGTCATACCCCTCTCCCGCCAACTCGCATAGTGAGGAATGGACTGCTTCTTCGAGCTCCTCTAGACCCCCACATGTTAATTCAAGTTAGGGAACTAATAATAGTTGCTTGGGGCCAAATCTGGACTATATGGAAGGTGGTCGATGGTTCCCTACCCGAATTTGGCGATGCGAACTGTCGTGACGAGGAGGACGTGAGTTGAAATCGGGCGTTGTCATGGTGTAAACGGACTCCTTTGGTCAGTCAACCTCTCCTAGTGTTCTGTATGGCCTGGCGCAGTTTTGTTGGTGTCTTGCAGTACCTTTCCTCGTTGATTTTCGTACCTTTTCCAAGGCAGTCGACCAGCAAAACGCCTTTTTTGTCCAAGAATACAGACCACAGGGCCATGCAGAACAAAATGAGAGGTTGACTGACCAAAGGAGTCCGTTTACACCATGACAACGCCCGATTTCAACTCACGTCCTCCTCGACATGACAGTTCGCATCGCCTAATTCGGGTAGGGAACCATCGACCACCTTCCATATAGTCCAGATTTGGCCCCAAGCAACTTTTATTAGTTCCCCAACTTGAATTAACACTTTGGGGGTCTTGAGGAGCTCGAAGAAGTAGTCCATTCCTCACGATGCGAGTTGGCGGGAGAGGGGTATGACGCGAATTTGAAAAAGCTTTCTGAGAGACATGAAAAATATTTTGATCGTAATGGCGACTACGTAGAAAAAAAGCTAAGAGTTCAAGCTTTCAGAATCTGTACTTGTTTTTTCAATAAAATGATTTTTTCTAGGTGAAACAGCTTTGGAGACCTTAATTTACGGACAACCCTCGTATTATACGAGGGTCATCCACAAAGTAAGGTTCCCTCGTCTATTTCTCTAAAAGTAAGCACGATTGATCAAATCTGTAAAAAGTTTTTTATTTCTGATACTCTTAGCTTTCCAGCGGTACCAAGTTTTTTAAATTTGGACCACTGGTTCACTAGAAAATCAATTTTTAGCCGGACAAGTCGCGGCACGATCCGTCCACCTCTCGACGCGCTGACGGAGATGCACATCACGTTGTCGCATCATTGTTGTCGCTTTCCACACCTCACCAGGTATCACTGATAAGACAGGCACATTCATCTTTCCACTGTTTTGAAGATTTATCAATGAAAATGAATTTACTGATAAAATTTGGGCAGCTCCATTATGATCGACTGATCATTGAATCAGTGTTACGCGTATCATCATGGAGTTGCCACTGCAAAATGTTTCTCAGTGTGAAATCCGTGCCGTTATTCGTTTTTTTGTCGCGAAAGAGAAGAGTGCGAAATTTTTCCTCATCCTCCCTATTCTCCAGATCTTGCTCCCAGTGACTATCATCTCTTCCCGCAGCTCAAAAAACACCTTGGTGGACAGCACTTTCAAAATGATCAACAGGTGATATCCGCAGTTAATGACTGGCTCCGTAATCAACCAAAGCAGTTCTTCGAGAGAGGCATTAAGAAACTTCTGCCACGGTATGAAAAATGCATCGATCGGAATGGTGATTACGTGGAAAAATGAGGTAAGACTCTTAAATAGTCAATTTTAAGTTTCCAAAAGGCACCTCTCCATAATTGTTTCCGAATCGCAGGAAACCCAAAACATTTGACGAGATTTATAGCGCGTCGAGAGGTGGACGGAACGTGCCGCGACTTGTCCGGCTAAAAATTGATTTTCTAGTGAACCAGTGGTCCAAATTTAAAAAACTTGGTACCGCTGGAAAGCTGAGAGTATCAGAAATAAAATACTTTTTACAGATTTGATCTATCGTGCTTACTTTTGGAGAAATAGACGAGGGAACCTTATTTTTTGGATGACCCTCGTAATAGAACCATTTAGTGTTTTGCCTTATTTCAATCATAAGACCTATCGTTGCAATAGTCGGCGCGCTTGAATCTACACGAATTCCGATTGTCTCTATGGAATTCCGATTATTTCTACGGGAAATAAAGCGCGGGAATATCCTATGGGAAAATTCATTGAAACAATCGGAATTTTTTCTTAGTGTTCTATTTCAAGAACCGGGAAATTCTGTAATGGCCAAGCAACGAGCTGATCGGGAACTTCATTGTTGAATAAATTGATAAAATTATACTCAATTGACACTTTTAAGTGACAGACCGGTCTGGTGTTGTTGTCTTTCGAAAACCATCGTTCAGTCGTTCGCAATGTAAATTTGTCTCCAGAGCAACGTTTACCTAACGAGTGACTGAACAATGCTTTTCGGAAGACATAAGCTCCACATCAGTTTTTTGCCCTTTAGCGTCTCTTGGGTGCAGTTTTCTTGATCCGTTTTTGCTCTGAAGTCCTGGTTCTTCTCGCAGATTTTGGATTCACGTTTCAAAATATAGTTGTCATCATGGGAACTTATACTGGAGTTAGCATACTGTCTCTGCATACAGTAACACCCAAGTTTACAAGAGCCCCACTATTCCGTTGATCCTCATCCGTGTTCTAGTTTTGTTTTACGGACAACATACTTACGTTAAAATGTCGGGAGTCGTCTGACATTTATTTTTATCCTCGACTGCGCTTACGTCACCGGCACACAATAAATGACAGTTCACACATTTTCATTTATTACTTATTTAATTATTATTAATTTGATGTTATTTGTCAGTTTCGTTTCAATTTCATTTGAACAGCCGCAGGTGCGCGGATATCTTTTTAGTTTTGTTTTGCGACAGTGGCGGCTCGTGCGATTTGGCAACCATGCAATTTTTACATTTAAACTTAGGTAAAAGAATCGATTCTTGAGGAGGCTGACAGCCTCCGGGAGAATCGATTATTTTGCATTGATTAAATGGGAGGAGTGCACTGTTGCCAAATTTCACGAGCCGCCACTGTTTTGCGAACAGCGCTCCTGTGCTCCTACGCTCACTTCTTTTCAAGCAAACGGTTCTGCAGACATTTGCTAACGATGTTCCACTATAAACTACAGTCATAACTCTTCGATAAATTTTAAATTTTTGTCGAAGTATACTAAAATTTTTCATAATAGCGTGAAATTTGGCACGCTAAATCAAAATTTTGTCTGTATTCTGTTTTTAGACTCAATAGTATTATTTGTCTTTTTTTTAGATTTACTTCGGAAAACTGAAATTATCTGCACCTAACCTCTAATTTACTATCCAACGGAAACCTTTTAGAAGATTCAGGATAATTTGACAAACTTTTTCTTAATTATCTATAAAGAGAAACTGTTAGCATATGTTTTGTCCATAAGGAAAGTTCGTTAGCAAATGTCTGCAATTCGTAAATATCCTTCTTTTCTAGTTCTATTCCAATTGAAATTGTTTTAAATTTTAATGTCAGTCTATTTTTCTCAACTAATTGATTCCTTATTCTCTCCTTTAGTTTCTCTAGATTAACCGAACTTTGATTTAGCGTCAATCCACCTGAATATGACACCTTCTTTGTTGTTAAATTTTCTCTCGTGTTTAACAAATTTATTCTCATTTCTAATTCTTCCTGTCTTATCACCAATCTCAATTCTTATGCTGTGTTGATTCATTTAACATTCTTGAAGAGTTACTCGTTGTCAGTGGCGAGGCGTGAAATTTGGCAACAATGCACTTTCTCCATTTAAATTTACTGAAAAAAGTCGAATGATTCAGTAATCGGCGATGACCAGGCATTTCGACCTTTCTAATGTGTTTAAATGGGAAAAAGGGACGTTGCCAAATCGCACGCCTCGCCTCTGCTCATTGTTTTGTGCGTTCCAGCTGGGTTTTTTTTTTCTCAATTATCTTTTCAACTTATTTCCTGTCCTTGGTTTTTGTGTTCTGTTTTTGTTAGCCCAGCGATCCAGTTTTGAAGAATCATCGAATGGAATATCCCTCTTGAATCAATTTCTGTTCTGTCATGTTTCCTTCAGTGTATCTCAAATGTAAATGTATTTTTCTACCCAGCCTCATGTGTGTTTTTTTTTTTTTTAATGTTTCGTTTTAAATGAATTTTGAATTTTGAGTGGAGTCTTCTTCACGGGCCTTGTTGTTTTTTGTGTGTTTTTATTATCAGCCAAACGGCCTCCTGTAGAAGAAACCGCAAGCTTTTTACAGTCGCTAATAGCCAGTCATGGGCCTAACTACTTGGAAAAACTATTCGGCAGTAAAGCAAGGGACGCTCTTTCGCCGCTTGGAGGAGTAGAAAAAGTTGCAATAACACTATCAGGTGAGATTCGTCTGCTTATAAAGGTAATAAGGCTTTTGCCAACTTTTGCTCCACTTGCGATTCAATAGTTAACTCTTGTATCAAAACCAGTAAAAAGCACGATGAGAAAGTGTACTAAATATACTGTAGGAAATACCCTACGAGCACTTTCTGATATCAAAATTATTCTGAGGGGTCCCCAGTCCCTCTTTATTACTCTGAAGGAGATCCTCAGACCCCCTTTAATATTCTGGGTTAGACCCCAGACGACCCTTAAGGGGTTAATCTTACAGTAGGCTGGTTACAGAATGTTTTTGCAAATTCATTATAACTATATTTGAAACATTTCAATTCCCCCCTGTATGTTTACTCATTTTACCCATTTGCCTATTGATTTTAATGGAAATCTTATATTATCCATCCATAACTTTCCTACAGTTTGAAATTTCGAAAAATCCAAAAAAACTCCTTGGAAAATGTCAATCAGTGGCGGCTCGTCAGGTGTAGTTAGTGTAGTGGCACTACACCTACTTTTTCAAGTTTTTTTTTTTTGCTTGCTTTTCAAATTTTCAAAGATAATGGTCGTTCTTGATGAAAAATGATTGCGATTTAGAAGTGAAATAAGAGTGGTTTTGATTCGCAGGAGAACTTTCGTGTCACGAAATAATTAAAAGTAGCTTAAAATTAAATCTGAGGCAGGTCAAATTTTCGAAAACTCTCCGCGGGAGGACCTCCAAACCCCCCCACCCAACTGGGAGCGTCCTCCCACAACTACACCTACATTTTTTCAGTCACGAGCCGCCACTGATGTCAATAGCAACTTAAGCTGCATGGGAGCCGCGCCATTTGGGTGCGTTTTTGCGCATTTGTTTACAACCAAAGGGGGTTTAACGGTATTTTACAGATTGAAGAGTTAGCTGTCGATGAACTTGCTAGTTTTAATAATTATGATGCCCTTCAAGAATGTCTACAATATCCGAAATAATCTACTACGGGCGTGGGGTGGGACCCCACTTCCGTGGCTCCTGTGCAACGTCACCTTCACTTATCTTAACTCTCTCCATACTGTGACTCCAGTTTTACAATGTCACACTTGCTTCCTCGTGCAAATCATCGACCGAAACACTGAATCACAATTATTACGATCTTAATTAGTTCACAAGTTTTATTTCTCTCCCGACTGAAGCAAGGTGATATTGAATCAAGTTTTAATGATGAATAAAACCAAATGACGGAGCACACAGATTCGCTCGTAACGGAGATACGTTATTTACAGCTCACTGTTTTTATTAGCGTAGCACAGGGTTTTTTTTTTTTTGCGCACCTTTCTCCAGTGAACTATGCATTCTCATTCTCCATTGGGGGCCATTCATGAACGTTAATTGAGCACAAACCAACTCGAGCTAGTTTCTTTCTCCCGCAGTCAGAGGCTGGCCTAGGCATCAGTCTCTCTTTCACTTTCTCCCTCTCTCTCTTTCTTTCCAATTGTTTTCGACCATGAGTTAGGAAAGGACAGAAAATAGGGTTGAGGTCACGTGATGATCCCTCCCGCTATCCTTTTCAAACATCCGTGTTCGGGAGAGGGAGAGAGAGAAAGAGAGTCAGAGGGGGGGGAGACGGATCGAGGAGGCTCGCGCGCTCTCTCTCACTCTCTCTCTCTCTCTCTCTCTCTCTCTCTCTCTCGCTCTCTCGCTCTCTTTCTATCCTTCTCTTCATCCGTTTCGTTTCTAGTAGAGTTGGATAGAAGAGGTCATCTCTTGTCTTTCTCAAACCCATCCGTTCAAGTAGATGAGAGAGAGAGAGAGAGAGAGAGAGAGAGAGAGAGAGAGAGAGAGAGAGAGAGAGAGAGAGAGAGAGAGAGAGAGAGAGAGAGAGAGAGAGAGAGAGAGAGAGAGAGAGAGAGAGAGAGAGAGAGAGAGAGAGAGAGAGAGAGAGAGAGAGAGAGAGAGAGAGAGAGAGAGAGAGAGAGACATATTCCTGGAGCGGCTTGCTTCCTCTCGCAGTCGTTTCGTAAAATCAATGAGCCGTGATTGAAATCCTGAACAAACGCTTACCCTGTTATTTAAGCGCCTGTAAAACGCCTTCAAATTCGGATGATGCAATTTCAACTCTGCACTTGAAGTGTTCAGCAACTATTTCCTGTGAATTGGTCGAGTACCTCATCCACTTGTACACCAAATGCTGGACTCGATGGCGGATTTCGAGGGGTTGGGGAGTACCCTTGGAAATTTTGCCCTTTTCTGTTGTAAAGAGCGCTAAATAGCTTCATGGGAATTTGGAAAATATATATTTCAAAGGCACCCACCCCCTCCCCCCCCGGCGTCAATTATTCTCAAAATTTTTGCTGAGTTTGTCACCGGCTGGAACCATCTCTTGACGAAGTAATGATAATTTTGCAATCAAATGGGACTCGCTTTTGTGTGACACTCATTTTTGAGTTTTGCTGAAACGCATTTATCAAGTTTGTAAGTGAATTTTTGAATTTATTGAGTGTAATGTTTTGGTTATTTTGCTCGAGAAGTTACCATTGATTGTCGTTGTAGTCATTGCAGGTTAAGTGGTGCGGCCGTTATATTTTAACTTTTTAATTTTTACTTTGAAACTTGTTTTACTCTGTTTCATTGCATCGAAGCGGGAAAGCAATTGTAGTGACCTCCGACCTTTCTCATCGCTATAAAGTTAAACATTTAACGTCATAAGGTCAAAATCACCGATGAGAAATGTCATGGATGCTACAGCTTACTTGGGTGGATCCTTTGGAGTAGTTTACGTTAAATCGGAGTCAACAGAGACAACGAATTGACCATTTAGGTCTTGTTATAATAGCACGACAGTTCCCCTCCCACCCATTTTTTTTTTTTTTTTTTTATTCGAGCTTGCGAACATTGATGTGTCTTAAATGGTAAATAAAGGGCCAAAAGAAATGAAATAAATTAAAAATAAATTGTTACGTAACTGTGTGCTTTGTGTCGCAAGATTGAACGCATAACTAACTGCTTTGCACCCAAAACGAAGATTACCAGAAGCATGACGATGTGTAAATCAGTAGCGGCCCGTGAAATTTGGCAACCATGCATTTTTCCCACTGAAACTGAGGTAAAAAATCGATTCAAGCGGAGGCTGACAGCCTCCTCGAGTTTCGATTGTTTTCCATGTATTTAAATGGGATAAAAACACTGTTGCCAAATCGCACGAGCCGCCACTGGTGTAAATCGATGCAAGGGATGGTACGATTACCAGAATTCCAGTGTTTCTACCATCGTCACCGTTCTTGAAAATTTTGAGGAAATTCTATTTTGGTATAAACACCAGAATTTTCTGGTCAAAGGACTAGACTTTCTGTGGTCCACATACCCTTGTGCTTCTAGTAATATTACTGGAATTTAGGAATTATTTTTTTTTAGTGTGGATTACTGGATTAGTTCCCAGTAGCGGCCCGTGAGATTTGGCAACCATGCATTTTTCCCACTTAAACTTAGGTAAAAAATCGATTCAAGCGGAGGCTGGCAGCCTCCTCAAGTTTCGATTGTTTTCCATGTATTCAAATGGGATAAAAACACTGTTGCCAAATCGCACGAGCCGCCACTGTTAGTTCCAGTGTGATTTTAAAAAATAAACCTAATATTCCTTTTTGCACTGATTGTTTGCAGAATCTCAAACCATCGAAGATTTTGGAGCAGCTCTCCACTTGATGCGATCTGATCTGGAACATCTACGTTCTGTCTTCATAGCTGTAGAGAACGGTGATCTGGGAATGCTCAAAAGTTTGGGCATCAAAGACTCTGAATTAGGTGACGTCAAATTCTTCCTGGAGAAACTCGTCAACACTGGATTCTTGGACTAAAAGCGAACATCCGTACCATCTTTCACCATTATTTTCCTTTTCCTGTTTTGTTTTTTTGGTTTCATTTAACATTTCCACTTTTCATTTTTATTTTTCTACTCATCATTTCCCCCCTTATTTTCTTTTTTTTTATAGGAAAAAAAAAAATATCTAAAAAAAAAAAAAAAAAAAAAAAATGAAAAATGAATTGTGGAGTGCAGTTGTTCTGATAGTTTCTTTTTGTTTTTGTTTTTTACAAGCCAACTAAGAAAAATTTTTAAACGTAAAAGCATGAAAATTGTATGTTTTTTGTGCGGTTTTTCGCTCAAACATTTCTTCTTGAACTGCAAGATGCCCTGATCGAATGAAAGTTTTGTACGGTTCAATAGCTGTGTACGAACGGTTGAATGGAGTCTGTTTCTTTTCGAGTCAGTGATTTTCTATGTGAGACGGTTGTTCGATACTAAATCAGTGGAATACTTTGCAAAGATGTTGTAGCGTCTAAGACGCAGTAGCGGCCCGTGAGATTTGGCAACCATGCATTTTTCCCACTTAAACTTAGGTAAAAAATCGATTCAAGCAGAGGCTGGCAGCCTCCTCAAGTTCCGATTGTTTTCCATGTATTTAAATGGGATAAAAACACTGTTGCCAAATCGCACGAGCCGCCACTGCCAAGACGCTGCTTTGTTATCGATTGAACATTTGTTTATCTCCCGTTCAAAGTCTATCGGTTTTTGTTGATTTGTATGATCAAATCAAAGGCAATGTAAAGCTGTTCATTTCATTGGCAATTAATCGATCTATCTAACTGTTTTAATCGTTCAGACTTATTTGATTCCTGTGTATTTGGGCATGGAATCGATCAATTAAGTGACTGACAATTTTGGATCAATATGATGCTTAACTTGCTTGATTTTTTCACAAATCGTTTTTCATCAAACCATCTTAGGCAATGTTGAGGTGTTCCTTTCATTGGCAATTAATCGATCCATCTAACTGTTTTAATTTATTAGAGTTATTCGATTGCTGTGTATTTGGTCATGGAATCGATCATTTAAGTGACTGACAATTTTGGATCAATATGATGCTTAACTTGCATGATTTTTTCTCGAATTATTTTTCATCAAACCATTTGAGGCAATGTTGAGGTGTTCCTTTCATTGGAAATTAATCGATCTTTCTAACTGTTTTAATTGATTAGAGTTATTGGATTGCTGTGTATTTGGTCATGGAATCGATCATTTAAGTGACTGACAATTTTGGATCAATATGATGCTTAACTTGCATGATTTTTTCTCGAATTATGTTTCATCAAACCATTTGAGGCAATGTTGAGGTGTTCCTTTCATTGGAAATTAATCGATCTTTCTAACTGTTTTAATTGATTAGAGTTATTGGATTGCTGTGCATTTGGTTGTTAGTCACTTGATTGATCGATTCCATATCGATCAATCAAGTGACTAACAATTTTGGGTCAATATGATGCTTTAATTTACTTGATTTTTTTTTTTCGTAAATCTATCTGCACGTGTTGGAAAGTTATCACTTCATTTTCTGATCGTCAACTTTCATCCCTCCCTTTTTTTTTTGGCAAAACTTTGGAACGCGTTCTTTAATACAAATTCCAGGTGACGACTCATGTTAATTCAAGAATTTTTGTTCTTTTAAATGGCGAAGGCTTTAAAAGAACAGTTGAAAGATGTCTCCAAAGAATCGATTGCAGTTGCTATGATATTTTTAATACCGACGACGCGATGGGATTCTGTCATGCGTTGGCAGAATTTACCAAAGAATCGATCTACAAAGTCATTACCCCTTGTGCAGTGTTGCCAGATGGAGGGTAAGAAGTCGTATCGTCCCCATTTAAATCCACGTAAAGCGTACGGCTTTTTCACCCCAATCTGGCAACACTGCCCTTACGGACCAAGCTCGAGTATACTCGCTCCTCTCGTCTAGTCTATTTCACATTGTTTCAGTCTTCATTCCGGATAAACGCAAATATCGATGAAAATACTTACAAGGTAAGGCTCCTTCGGGCGCCTTCAATTCGTCGTATATGCAATCCCAAATCCTCCGAGTACGAACAGTTAACTACCTTCCCTTTATGCATAAACGGAATAGTGGCGCTTTTTAACCTAACCTGGCTCGTAGAGGGTTAATAAATGATCATGCCCCAAGGTAGTTATATTTGACAGGTATGCTCGTTGCTCGACTCGCTTCCCTCGTCATCTTCAGTGGCGCGCAGCTCAAAATCATCAGCCAAGATGGCCGACAAAAGAAGAAAACAAACCGACTCACTGGGGCGACTCCGTGAGTGTGAAACTCGGAGTCGCCCGTGTGAGAGTCGGTGTTTTCTTCTTTTGTCGGCCATCTTGGCTGATGATTTTGGACTGCGCGCCACCGAAGATGGCGCGGGAAGCGAGTCGAGCATACTTGTTAAATACAGAGTGTTTCTAAAACTTATTTCATCCTTTCTACCACGTATTTTTGAGGTCAAAATAAGACTTTTTTTGCGTACAAACATTACGTATAATATAGGCCAATTTAATGAAAATTAATAGCATCTTTGAAATTTTTTGACTTTGTGTATGTGGACCAACTAAAACCCCCCCCCCCCACAAGAGGCCTGGCATTCGTGAATGCTCAAATTACCTCCTTTTTCCGGGGAGAAACGTACACTTTTTTGACCAAGTAGGAATCAACCGTGGTCTTGGCAACCGCTACAAACGTCGCGTCAGCACATGGCAAACCAATTTTTTTGCAGCTGCAATGCATGATGTCACACTGTTTTTAACATTTACAGTGGTCGACTGATGAAAGAATTTAAGGAGCAGAAGGGCGAAGGCCTATCCGTGAGTCGAGGTAGATATTTTTTGCACTCGGTGATCCATCCCCATGAGATGGCATCCAGGTCCAGGTCGTTTGTGCCCATCCACTCCTGAATTTGAAAATAAGCTCGTTACGTATAATATAGGCCAATTTAATGAAAATTAATAGCATCTTTGAAATCAGCGTCTCTAATTACATAAGATAGCGATGATGAAGAGAAATTGTAGGCGTAGAATTATTCTAAAACACTAAACATTAGTTAAATTAACACTGATGGATGGTGAATGTCGCGGACACATTGTGTCGTTTTTGATGCTTACTTCACAGGTTGAAAGGGTTGTTTGCCTCTGATTTTTTAACCTAAAAAAATATTGTAATTAGTGCGGTGGAAACTGTCCGTCCAAAGCAATGTGCAGGTGTTCAAGAGTGGCTATCTGGACATTGAATTTTTAATACAGATATCCAGGAGAGAAAATCTTGCTTGTTTCTGTGTCATATGTGTCGCTTTCTTTATCATGTAAATCTTCCCAAAAGAAGCAAATTTACCGATTTCTGTATCCATATGGCCACTTTGAAACTCTGGCTTCCTTCACTTCAAACCATTTTCAAATGTATCTGTCCAGATACTTTTAATTTAAAGTTGATATTGTGAAGGCCAACAACCCGATCCCGTTTAAAACATCCGTAAGAAATTTCCATCGGGCGGCCCTTGCTTTTTCGCAACCATGTTTTTGCCATTTGAACCTACACTAAAGTATCGATTTCTGAGGGATTCAGGAAATCCCCTGAAGATCGATTATTTATCGTAGCTTTAAATGGAGAGGAACTGTTGCGTTGTTGCCACATCGCACGAACTGCCTCATCGGTGTTTTCAAAATTACGCCTTAGAAATCCCCTCTGTCATCAAAGCTCGTGAATCAAAACATTCAGCGGCTTATCATGCAATGTGGCAACGTTGCAGTTCGTCCAATTGAACCCACTGAAAAGATCGATCTATTGGGTCTTCGGTGAACACCTACGCATTCGTCCTTTTTTATGGATTTAAAAAGTCATGGTTCAACGTTGCCATATTGTGCGCTACGTCACTGAAAACAGAATGCGTGCCTTTTTACTTTAAAATTGGCAACGTCGTCTGTTGTGTTTATTTGTTTGTTTAATCTTGGAATTATTTAGCAGGAGGTAGATTCGCTCAGGGTTTCCATGCCATTGCAAATGGGGAGGATACAACTTTTGTTCCCGTTTTGCAAAATAAGTTTTCTCTCTGTGCTTACTCATTTTTCTTTCTTCTTCCAATCTGGAGAATACCGCCGCGCCGTGTCCTATTCCAAGAATATCTCGTTTCTCTAATTATCATTCTTGTTAAACTACATCAAAAGGAAAACCTTGCCGCATCTTCGCCAAGAATTCATTTTAGGCGTGATACAGCTCTTTAAATGAAGGATAGAGAGAAAAAAGAAGCACCAGTTATAGGGACATGAATGTTGCTCTTGCAAACTTTTGCTACACGGAATTCAAAAGTTGATTCAAATCCTCATCGGTCGAATCCCTACTAACAATACAATTAATAAAACGATGAAACAGCTTCGGAACAGAGATCGAGAGTTTGCGCCACTCCGCGCCACGCTTTTTTGAAATACTCGCCTTCAATTTCCAAGGTATGCAAAATCTGTACCGACGTGTAGGAATAGTTAACTATGCGTTACTTGGCGTGACGATTACTAAACGACTGAGGTATTGCAGCTAAATTAATCGTTCGTGGCGGTGTTAGTTGAATGTCAAAGACGATACTCGATTGCCGTCGGCTTTTCTCTATTCTCGTGTAGAATGGGGCTCTTGCAAACTTTTGCCATGTGGGATTGAAGAGTTGATTCTTGCATATGAATCTGTAAAAACTACGATGAGAACATGAAAAAATCCCGAAATTCACTCTCAGAATCGGGCTTAATGGCGTAGAGGTGCAGGTATCATGGGGGATTCTTATCTGAATGGAGACGTAGACATTGTTTTCAAGGAGAAAGTGACATATTAGACAGGAATTTTCCATGATACCAGCCTCACAGAAAATACAGAAAAAAACACTTTGGTAGCGCTGACAAAACCTTTGGTAAAAAAATGACCCAGCAAAAGACTTTAGTTGAGCCAACCAAAGGTTCTTTACGCTTAACTAAAGAGATTTTGCTGGGCGAATAAAAAATTTGGTTGGCCCAACTAAAGTCTTTTGCTGGGTCATTTTTCTACCAAAGGTTTTGTGAGCGCTACCAAAGTGTTTTTTACGTTTTTTCTGTGCTTGACTCGACATTGCGATCTTAACGGTGTAGCAGTTTTTTGAGTTTATCACTGAATTCTAGACTTTCTTTGTGTGATTTCCGTGAGTTTTGCTGGGTTTTACAGCAGATTGGACCATTAATTTGCTCACAGCAAAAGTTTGGGAGAGCCCCATTGCACCAGTAGCTAAGTGTGGACTACTGAGGACTGAAAACATGAAAAAATGGGGGGGGGGAACACCGACATTTTGTGGTCCAGCTAAATGATGCGTGCTAAAGACTCCTTTAATTAGTTTTTGAGTAATATTGATCCAAAGTGACTGAAATTTGGTTCGTAAATAATGCAACACGTGGGTCTCTAACAACCTACCCGGCAAATATGGGTTAGTTCGGAAACTCGGCTCTAGAATTTATCAACGTTCAACCTGAAACAGCCTGTATGTCACACTAGACATTATTCTCAACGTTTTTCACATCAATAATCTACGAGCACTTTAGGCTGTAAGTACGCACCGATGCTTACGCCAGGCTCAAGTACTTACCGTCCTTGCCATACCTTTCTTGGTCCGTGCTCCCTAAAGAACTGTGAATAAGAATTGATCATTTAAGGCTTAAATTCAACTTTGAAAGCTTCGCATGGGTGAACGTATGAGAGCATTAAGATGACCTGTGAGAGAAAGTTCAAGGTTAGGTCAAGTCGTGATCATTTCCGTTGATATTTCTACGTCATCGCATCGTCGAGATTAAAATTGCCGGATAGTTCTCAACTTGATCGATTTTTCTAAGACCTAAATAGATCCTTCTTTAATTTAGGTATGTTGCAAAAGGTCTACATGGAAAAAAATCAGGTCTTTTTATTTTCTACCATGATTGCTAAAAAAGCCTCAGCGACCGCGATCGAGTGTTTTTTCTACCACCTTAGATTTTTGCAGGTCTCGATAGTAAAATATCTACCTCGGTGGATGGAAAATCTACCGTGGTAGTCGAAAAATCTACCATGGTAGTAAAAACACTCGATCGCGGTAGCTAAGGCTTTTTCAGCAATCATGGTAGAAAATATGAAGACGATTTTTTTCCGTGTACTTGTGGCGAGAGGCAATGGGTCTGTTGCACACTTCGGCTAGAGCGTTTTAAAGTATCAATTCTTTTGTAAAAAGCTGTAAAAATAACAATGACAGCATCAGAAAACATCAAAATTCATTAATAAACTCACAAATTGCGAAATACACTAGACACTATTCATCCCTGTATCTTTCCACCGCGTGCACGATATTTCGCGAAATTAGCGCGGCACATTCAAATAAACACGGCCGACTGTCATCACAGCTGACTTGATAAAAAAAATAAACAGTAAACACGGACGGTGTCGGTTTGAATTCTTACGTCTCAATATCCTCAATTCCTCACAATAGATTAAGAAAGGTACGGAAACTGAGATTTGTATCGAAAACTTAATTAAATGAAACAATAACGCACAGGATGATTCCAACTTCAATCATCATCTTTGAAACTCATGTGTATTATTGTTTCATTTTGATAGGTTTTCGACACAAATCTCGGTTTCCGTACCTTTCTTAATCTTTTGTGAGGAATTGAGGATATTGAGACGTAAGAATTCAAACAGACACCGTCCGTGTTTACTGTTTATTTGTTTATCAAGTCAGCTGTGATGACAGTCGGCCGTGTTTATTTGAGTGTGCCGCGCTAGTTTCGCGAAATATCGTGCACGTGGTGGAAAGATACAGGGGTGAATAGTGTCTAGTGTTTTTCGCAATTTGTGAGTTTATTAATGAATTTTGGTGTTTTCTGATGCTGCCATTGTTATTTTTACAGCTTTTTACATAAGAATTGATACTTGAAAACGCTCTAGCCGAAGTGTGCAACAGACCCATTCTTGTGTATAAACACTTGTAAATGACGTTGATAGCTCCAGGAAGTTTCTAAATTGACTCGCAAACTCATTAAGGTGATTCCTGGCGAAACTTGTCTAGATTTCTATCCGATGGTTAACGCCCCTCCTCAAGTCGCTTTGGGGTATAAAATGGTATTTTTGGCACTCCAAATTAATTTATTTATTTATTTGGATTTACTTTTAGAAACAGTACAGACCTTATCTCCCAAATTTGGTTTGAAAATTATATTTTTAACGATTTTTGGAAAATCGGGTGTTTTACACGCGTTCTTATCGGCTTGGGTGCGTAGCAATGGGGCTATTGCAAACTTTTGCGATAGGGGACTGAAGAGTTGATCCTTGCGTAAAGTACACTAAAATATCACGGAACTCACTCGGCGGGCATCATAGGAGATTACTCTCTAATTTCAGACACACCTCTGTGTATCCGTGACAAATTAGGCAGGAATACCTGCGTTGAACCGCCATTACGATCTTTCCGTTACAGCAGTTTTGTTTGTGAGTTTATCATTGAATTTTAGACTTCTTTAGTGTGATTTTTTTTTTATTTTCGCTGGGCTTTACATCAGATTGAACTATTCATTTGCTTATAGCAAAAGTTTGCAAGAGCCGCATTGACCACACTGTGGTTTATCTTGTCACTGTAACGCACGCTATGTCGGATTTTATTTTCCCTTCGAGGTTTTTCAGCGTTCGGTATGAATTACAAAAATTGTTGACACTAAATGTCGAAGATATTTGTTTGAGTTTGAATTTCAGCCCGCGCGGTTGCCACGTTCAGATAATTGTTACATCATGCATAAAAAACATTGAGAAAGGTTGCAGAAGGTTTTGACGATTCTCCTAGATTTCATTATAGGCTAATACACTAAACGTGTGGCTTGTCAAATATTGTTTTTTTCCCCAGTTACGAGGTTTTGGTTGCGTATGGTATGAATGACTGACAGATCAGTGATCACTTTTAATTCGTTTGAATGCAAGTATAGGTGAGATTGTCAAATTCACTTTTCCTAAGTTGTAAGCTCATTGGCTTAGTGTCCTATATTCTATATCTTGTACAGAACTGTTTTTGATGTAACTGTTAAAGTAAATTAATTAGAATAAGTCCTTTAAAAAAGGTGCTACTCAGCAGTACTTGTCAATTCAGCTGCGTAGCGTGCGATATGGCAACGTTGTATTTCGTCCATTGATACCCATGTAAAAGGTCGAATGCAAAGGTGTTCACCGAACCCCCGGTAGTTCGATAGATGATGGCTTCAAACGGGCGATCAGCAACGTTGCCACATTGCAAGTTACGCCACTTGTCAATTTACTATAACGTCAATGAGAAGTGAATCTCTATCTCTCCAAATTGTTGATGTTTCTGAGATGTCCGTAGCAATATTCGTTGGAGACGCTCTTCGAAAGAGGGGCTCTTGGTACATGAGGTCCGTTCTTAACTCCTTCTTAATTTGGCGGCTGTAAATTGCGAGAAATCGATGGTTCCTCCTTTATAATCATATGGAAAAGAATCGATCCTTTCGTAAAAAGTCTATTCTTTTACATACAATCAAATGGGTGTTTCACATCAATGGATTGTTTCCAAGGCGTCAGGAACATGAGGCCTGCTCGTTCATAATTCGGCGGCTCGTAAATTGCAATAAAACGGTGTTTACTCCCTCTAAACCCTGGAAAATAATCGATCCTTCGATAGAAGAAATCGATATTATCATATAGGTTCCGATGGGAGACATATTTTAATGGATTGTTCACTAGCAGCCAGGAACATGTCTCATGTTCATAATTTTGCGGTTTGGAAATTTCGATAAATCTATGTTTTCGTCTTCTAAACGCATGGCATAGAATCGATACTTTGCCATAGATTCAAATGGGAGAAATACATTTCTACATTTTTCAATAGCCGCCACTTCATCGCTCTTAGTCTAGTTGTTATAAACTTCTGTGATGAACAAGTAATTTGAAAAGATCACGCCAGCGGATCCACCAATTTTATTCCTCTCTCTCTTTGTTTTTGCGTGTGTTGGAAAAGGTCAGATCACGTATATCCCATTTAAACACATGTGTTAGAAAAAGATAGAGGTATAGGCGGTCACGTGACTTTCACCCCGCCTTCTATCCTTGTCTAACACCTGGATTCAAATGGGTAAAGAGAGAGAGAGAGAGAGAGAGATAGAGAGCGAAGACCCAATTCCTGGTCATTTGTTATGCTCCTCTGAGGAAAGGCGTCTCAATTAAAATTATAAATCTCATGAAATTGTAGTAAGTCCGTACTTATCAGTACGAAATGAAACCAAACATATCAAAACATATCAATTTTTTTCAAAAGTGTAAGGTAGAAAAATGAAAATTATTTTTTGAATCTGAAATTTATTTGTGTAAAATACCATTTAACTGTTATACTATCTTATTATCTATCTGAATTAATTTCAGTCAATTTATTTTAGTTCTATGTCAAACTTTAACATATCATTACATATCAATCACTTTACAACCCTAGCATTTACGAAATAAAACATATCATTGTGAAACTTTATAGTCTGTTGTCTGCGACGATGAAACATATCATGGATCTATTGTTAGGTTAATGCGAAACACATATCTATCTAAACCCCCATCAGGTTGCAAATTTTAATGGATATGAATGAGCAAGTTTTAATCAATAAAACGCCCTTTCCTGGGTAGCGTTACTCTCCTAATACCAGGAAACTTCATTTCATATTTGTGCGGAGAATCAAGCATTACGATATGTCATAAAAATACACACTACCACATCATCAAATTGGTTTTTTGGAGCTCGTTTTGGGTGTTAAGGTCACGCTGAGTTGACCTGTAATCTTTAGTTATCATTGGATGTATTTTCTTTGCAACACGAACCAACTATCATGAAAACTGGAAATAGATATGATTATTTTTTTTTGTTTATTTTTTTTTTGTTTAAATTAAGCTGAAAGTTACAGGTTGATTTTTCGATCTTTACCATGTATGTGATTGTTTTGATCCAGGTAGAAACACACAAAAGTGGATCCAGAAATCTGACAACTGTGCAGTGTGCATGCTTTCCGTTTGAATGTATGAACAATAATCGATTAGTAGAAGGGTCATAGTCCCCTCAAGAATCGATTGTTTTTCATATGATCTTATGGAACGAATGCGTCATGCCGAATTGCTGGATCCACCATTGCAATTACAACCGGAGTGTTTAGGGTCTTTCCTAAATACCGCTTCTTATAACTTACTCTTATGGTTGGTTATTTTTTTAGTCGATTCTGGGCCGTCTCACCTCATTTTTTTTTTTTTTTTTTTTTTCCCCCACCAAGTCTTGTGTTGTTTTTGTGGTTATGTTTATTTGTTTATTTATTTATTTATTTATTGATTGATTTATTTATTTATTTATTTAATTTTGTACATAAGAGCCATAAGCTTAAAATACACGTCAGGGGGAAAAAAAAACAAAAAACAAAAAAAAACAAAAAACAGATAAGTACATATATAATAATAATGATGGTTCTTAAAATTAAATTAAGTTTTAAGTATTAGCCCACAACTCCTCCACACTGTAAAGGGCTTTGTTAATAAGAATTAGTCTCAACTGTCCAAAAAAATTATCAAACTCCTCATTTTTAAATAAAAGTTTAAGCTTCTTAGGAATTGAATTAAAAATTTGAACAGCTGAGACTGGAACAGAAGCTCTTGGGGGAACTTTTTTTCCCCCACCAAGTCTTGTGTTGTTTTTGTGGTTGCATTTGAAGCAGTAATAAGTCGATCTTTGTCAATGTGTTTGTTGCGAATTTTTTCCTCAGGATTTAAATAGTTTTGATGCCTATATGAAATGGTACTATAATGGCAATACGCTAGCTTGGAAACTCAAAAGTTGCTCCTAAAACCCGGATAAGCTTTACATGGAGTCAAATGGATTAAAATCACAGTCGTCAAATTTCACATTTATCCATTCGCTAAGAATATCAATAAAGTTGTGAATTGATTTGTTTGTACTATCGGCGAATTAAAGATTGTCGCAAGATTTTCACACATAATCAGCCATGGGTGTGATTGTGGGACTGATCAGCAACGGCTTTCCCAGCCCACCCGCACTGGACTCTCACCTGGAAGGCGAAACCTAGCTCCTGAAACTCTCGCGACGATCTTTAATTTGTCGATAGTACCTATCAGATGCAATTTCTATGACCTTCTTCTGTGACCTGCGACCAAGTTCTGTTGTCGTGGAAGAATCCTTTTGACTCCTTGAGTGTAGTACTATCGACAAATTAAAGATTGTCGCGAGATTTTCAGGAACTAAGTTTGGCCTTCAAGGTTCCGGTTCGGCCACTCATCATACTCATCACACCTAGCAGGCGAGGGACCAGTGCGAGTGGGGTGGGAGAACCGTTGCAGATTAGTCCCACACTCACAATCATAACTGAAAATGTGTAAAAATGTAGCGACAATCTTTAATTCGTCGATAGTACTTACGTCTTACATTTCTAAACTTTTTGGTTGTCTCGTACCCTCACCTCTAATTCCCCTTATACGGGGTATTTTTTTGGAACATTTTCTATTTCATCGACCATTGCTGAAGACATAGGCTGGTACAGGATTTTGTCTTTCTCTTTTTCCTTCCGTTTGAACGTGTGTGTTAGAAAAGGACGGCGATAGGGACTAAAGCAGAGTTGGGCAAAAAATTATTCGGAGATTATTCGGTGTGTCCGGCAACGCCGAGTCAACCGAATTATTCGACGAATAATTCTACAGTTTACCTATACCTTCCGTATGTTTCCCTTTCCTCAACTCAGGTAGCAAACCCAGTTCTCAGTGTTGCCGGAGTCATTCCATTATTTTTGATTATTCGGTTGCCCAACTCTGGACTAAAGTCACGTGATGGGCTCGGGTGCTATCACTTTCTAAGACATTCGTTTAAATGGCCCGAGCCGAGAGAGAAAAAGACAAATCTTTGTACCTGCCCTTGATCAAAGAATCGTCGGTTGTGTTAAAGAAACTGCACAGTGAAATATTGACTAAGGAGCCCACTCCTTTAACCCTAGGAAAATGTCTGCTGCTACAAGTTGAAGATTACTTGTTGTGTCGGTGATTCTCCTTCATGCAACGGAACTTTACTCCTCGCAAAGAAAACTGTTACAAGTAAACGTGTTTCCTTGTTTTTAAAGGCGTGATTTCTCTCACAATCAGTGTATTGTTTTATGACCACACGACTAAAAAAATAAAAAGTCATTGAAAAAATCGGAAAAGAGGTGATTCTCCCGAGCACATAATATATTCATTTCTGGTTGAGAAATAACCTCTGCATATTACCTTTTGTGTTTTACCTGGGCGAGTAAATACTTTTGTTAATTTTTCTTGACGTCTTTTTTTGGCCTGCAAACATTTGATGAAACAAGTGATGCAGATGATTGCAAAATTAGAACTTTTTAAAATTGGTATTAATTCATGGGCGGATACAGGGAATTGTCTTTCTCTCTCTCCTTCCATTTGAAAACGTGCGTTAGAAAAGGACAGAAGAGGGGGCCAAAGTCACGTGATGGCCCCCTCTGCTGTCCTTTTCTAACAAATAAGTTCAAATGGAAGGAGAGAGAGAAAGACAATTCCCTGTATCCGCCCATGCCATCATTTGTATTCTTCTTCGTTGTAAGAGACGGCTCAGAATCCAGCCCATTGAAATCACATTTTTCAACACTAATCCACTAACAACCGTTACTTCAGTAAATCAGGTATTTGTCATTCTCCGTCACGTACGTTTCTCATTTGACAAGAATCATTCTTATATGGAAGCATTTCTTCTTATATTTAAATAGTTTATGAAATTATACCAATCAAATCAGATTATTTTCTTTCTCTGTACGCTAACTACTTATTGATTGTGCATTGTCTTAATTTTATTACATAACTTTATTTTCTAATGTTGTTCATTCAATTATTTTCGTCGAAATGTCAGTCGTTATGTTTTCAAAAGTCGTAGTTGCACCTTGGCGTATTTTTACATGGACGAGGAAAAGCTGTCAGTTCGAGGACACGTCTTTCAAACATGATTGGCGCATTTTGTCGGTTTCAACGTCCTCTTTCAGATGCCGAGACAAATCGAGACCCAGCATAGCATATGCTGTTGCTTCATTTCCCGTGTCGTGGAAGTGAGACAAGTTTCAATGAAAGGCAAATGATTCAAGTCAAACATTACACAGGGTGTAACAAATCTCAGGTTGCACACGTCTGGAGCATCTATATACATTTGAGACCAATAAAAACCTGGAGCATCTATACATTTGAGACAAAAAAAAAAACGTTTCCCCCCCTCTAATCATGGGTTCAAAAGTGCCCCCCTTTACGTTTTAAAACTGTATGGTTTTTATTTTGGAGTAGCGACCACCATTATGAACGGAATGTCATGAAAATTGCTGTCCCGAGGTAATTTCACGTGTAGAATCCATGAAAGACCTCGAGAAATTCAGAAATTAAGTCCGACCGACTTTTTAGGCAATCTTGCACCTTTATCGGCACAGATTTAATTTTACGGATTAAAAATTTTAAAAAATAATTACTGAAACAAGGTGGGAAAAAAACTCTTTTAAAGATATTTGGTGTCGACTCGAAGAAGCAATAGAGTGGCGGGTTGCATATTCACTGCCGCGCACCACGGTAAAAGCGCTGACTTGTCCACATTGTGCAGTAATTTTCTCGTTTGAAATGAGTCGTATCAATACAATTCTAGACACCGAAAATCTTTCTAAGAGTTTTTACATTTTATTTAAGAAATTATTTATCAAATGTTTCATCCGTAACACAATATTTGTGCCGTTAGAGGTACAAGTCTGCCTGAAAGGTATAGTCAGACCTAATTTCTGAATTTCTCGAGGTCATTATTCGATTCTATGCGTAAAATTACCTCGAGATACCAGTTTTCATGACATTTGGCTCAGAATAGCGGTCGCTATCCCAAAAAAAAAAAAAAAAAAAAAAAAATTTAAAACTTTCGGGGCTGTAGCTCAAAAGCTGTAACCAAATCCTGATCATACTGGCTACTACTGACTGAACGTCAGTATCAAGCCAGGGGGTAATGTAATGATAGAGAGAAAAACAAAACACAAAAAACAAAAACGTTCCTGCTGAACCTGAAAAAGGAAACAACCTCCCCCAACAATGCCGTTAGTCTTTAGTGGCTTCAGCTGCCTGTAGAGTAAAGGGGACAATATTCCTATTCAGACTCTTAAAGTATTCATTGAGGCATTGTTTAAACAGGTCCACAGTAACTTGGTCAGATCCAGGGGTAGATCCACTTTTCATTTTACCAACAATTATTTGTAATTGTGCGGCGCTAGGTCCAGCACGGAAAAAAAAACTACGGTGGAAATAACCATACGGATACCTGATTTTGGCACCTGCTAGATGTTATGGTAATTTTAACCAGAAGTATACTATGTTTTGACTAAGTACTAGGTAATGTTACCTGATTGCATGTCAAATTTACTCAAAGTATCGGTAAATGTACCATACTTCTGGTCATGTTTACCATAACATCTAGCAGGTGCCAAAATCAGGTATCCGTATGGTTATTTTCACTAATCTTTTTTTTTCCGTGAGGGATTGACTCGTTGTCGATGTTTGTGGTATCCATTGAATGTGCATCAGCCCCGCTCAGCCCCGTTCAAAAGCTGTAACCAAATCCTGATCATACTGGCTACTACTGACTGAACGTCAGTATCAAGCCGGGGGGCAGCAAAGAGTTCACTCCGAGGCTCGATTCTAGCGAATTCTTTTAGTCCCAGTTGATTACATTTTTTCATTACATTTTTTTATCACGTTTTGATTGAAGTGGAAGTACGGAACATTTTTCTCCGTCCTTGAAAATGCTAAGTTGACTCCTCTCGTCGACCCCCTCTCAGCATGTAGGGTATTTGAGGGTCAAAGATTACTATAGACCTAAAAATGTCGGAAGTAAGACACGTCCTCCAGAACGTGCGGGCCGATCTTTTACTTCATCGTTAAAGCGATCGTTAAGGTTGTCTTTGAGTGATTCTATTGGTCGGAAATAGCGAAACTTGGCCATTGCTATGGTAACCATCTTTAAAGTGTCCGTTCTATAAAGGTGATTCATGAGTAACCTTGAAAAGGCGGGCACTATAACGATGGTTACCATAGCAAAAAAGTTTAACAATTTCTGACCAATAGAATATCACCCATAGACAATCTTAACGATCGCTTTAACGATGAAGCAAATGATCGGCTCACTGGACGAGCTGGAGAGTCTCTCCAGCGGTGACGATCGACTGGGCTTCGCGCTTGCGGTATCCTATGGTTCAACGACTGGTTTTCGCACACTCGCTTGCAAAGATCACTGTTTGACGACTGGTAAGTATTTATTCACTGTCACGTATAGTGCTGGCATTACACCACCTCACCGTAGGTATGCCTTTATGCGGTGTCTATGGAGATGAATGAGTTGTAAATCTACTTTTTTCCAAAAAATTGTATATCGCTTAGAGAAACATGGCTCCGTTTGCCTCCCACAATCCTGATCATATTGGTTTCGACTGAGTGAACGTCGTTATCAAGTCAGGAAACCCAGCCTATGCTGCCTACGAGTTCTCTCCCAGGCTCAACTCTAAGGAATTTTGCTTATTATAAATGGGTCTGTTGCAAACTTTTGCTACAACTATAAAGATTGTTTCATCGTATGTAAAATTGCCCGAAAAGTCTATTGGTGGCAGTGGCGTCGCGTGCAACTTGGCAACAATGTATTCTATCCATTTAAACTCATGTAAAAGATCGAATTCAGGGGGTGCACAGTGCACAAGGAAAATTCGATTTATTTAATGAGTTTAAATGGAGTGGTTGCATTGTTGCCAGATGGCACGCGACGCCACTGATTGGTGGCATCAGAAAGTCATGAAATGCGATAAGAAACTCACAAGAGACGTATAATGAAATCCAAGATGGCGGTAAAATATCGAGCAATCTGTATGCATACACCTTTAACATCCAAGGATTGCCAACGTTGACAACCTCACAGCTTCAGAGGTTATGTGTTTATTTACGTTGTGATTGAGTGCGATCGAGATTGTGAGGTTGGCTATCCTTGGATGTTCGTGGTGCATGCATACAGGTTGCTCAATATTTTACCGCCATCTTGGATTTCATTAAACGTCTCTTGTGAGTTTTATACTGCATTTTATGACTTTCTGGTGCCACCAATGGACTTTTCACTCGATTTTACTTGAGATTGAACACTCTATAGCGCTGTAGCAAAAGTTTGCAACAGACCCATTGACCTCATTTTTAATAACATTTTTGGCAAAGTGGAAATAAGTAATGTTTTTTCTCCGTCCTTGAAAATGCTAAGTTGACCCCTCCATAGGTTAATTTAGTGAATTGCAAAACAAACAAAAAACAAACAAAAAAGAAAGAAAATGAATGTAGTAATGAATTTTTTCCTTTGTAAGAGGGAGAGGGAAGGAGAAACGAAATATCACAGAAGAATCACACTATTACCCTACAATTGAAAAGTATAATTACATTAATACATTTTTTTTTTTTTTTTTTTTTTTTTTTTTTTTTTTTTTTTTTTTTTTTTTTTTTTTTGTGTCTTGTGTTTGGTAGTGGTGGAAAATTTACTTCATCAAATTGTGGCACCTTCGTCAGATTCAAGGCTCTAGAGCCTAGCTTTGCTCCTGCTGTTGTTGTTGTTACCCCTTCTCAAGTCAGTTTCAGATTGATTTGTCTCACTTTTTGATTGGCGATTCAAAGCGAAAATTTTTCAGATTTCAATCTTCCAATAATAATTGTCCATGATCCAGATTGTGGTTCCCGAAAACGGCACCAGACGACTTTTGGTGACAACAAAATGCTATGAGAATATGAAATAAAATAGCTGTTAAGAGTAGCAGAAAATGTTTTGAAGAGATAGAAAAGTTCACATACATCCACCATGTGGTACCATTTTGCCTTTGACCGTACAACGTAAAAATTATTTGACATTTTTAACACACACAACACTACTTCTGGACTGACGACTGACTGAACTAGACTGGACTGAAGGCCGTATTGCACGAGCCGCCACTGGTCCTGTACCATTTGGCTTGGCTCCTCTCCACGTAACTATGACTTCTTTGATGATCCATTATTGCCGCACGAAACAGTTGTAACACGGAAGGATAGATAGACTGGACTGAAGGAAACGTCAGAGAGCACGGCAGGTAAATGTGAGTGACACAAATCCCTGCAATTAGCTTTGACTTACGCATTAAGAGGGTCCTTTAATATCGCTGGTGTAAGGGGGAATTGGGGAGGTCTGCGCAAGATCCCTTAAATAGGGCCTCTAGCAGCTCACAAGAAATCCACACATTTGCAAAAACATAAAATTTATGGTAGCAACCAAGAGAGGGAGGAAGAATGGTTTCAGTTAAATGAGTAGCAGAAAATGTTTTGAAGAGATAGAAAAGTTCACATACATCCACCATTTGATACCACTTCGCCTTTGATCGGACAACGTAAAAATTATTATTTGACATTTTTGACACTACACTTCTTCACAAGGCAAAGGACTGGACTGACGACTGACTGAACTAGACTGGACTGAAGGAAACGTCAGATAGCACGTTAGGAAAATGCAGGTAAGCAGGGTTGCTGATTTTCGCCGCCAGGGGCGTCCATAGTTCCCCGGTCAAAGAGTAAATAAAAAACGGTAGGAGAGCGTGGCACTGGCACAATCGAATTATTTTCGAATGTCGCTAGCGATTTGACGGCCCCTGGTTGGCTGGCGAAAGCCTACACCCCCTGGTAAATAACGTCACTTGGACAACCGAGTTTGCCAGCAATCGTTCTCTTTAGAGTTGCCAGTACAGGTACGAGCTGCTAAAAACTGTATTTCACACCACTGCCACTCCACTTGCCAGTATATGGAGAGCGGGGGCAGCACCGTTCACGTTGGGGACAAATCTGAGATGAATCGTTTGGTCGAGATTAAGACCCCAGAGTTCTCAACATCCACCGCACCAGTTCCTTTCATTTCCGCGGCCAGTTTGAATTGTTACGCCCTTCGGGCGACTACGCGCGCTTCGCGCTGCTTTTACCTCCCGCTCGCTTCGCTCTCTCCCGGTCTTTTTTATAATCAAAATTGGGGTTGTCTGCACTAGGAAAAGGGTTTTTTGTAGGGAGAACGACAGCATTTTTCAGTTTTTGTTTAGTGGATCACAATCGGAGTTCGTCGAAATCACGTAGCCAGAACTTCAAAATTGAACGGCCCTTCTATCGAACTCACGAACTACATCGTCTACAGTATCAAAGCATTTTTGTGAATGTGAAAAAAAAAAAGAAATACCGAAAAAATTTCTTGGTATGAATCGAACCCACAATAGTTTCAGCACGGGGCGAGCGCTCTACCAGTAGACCACAGAGGATAGTGCTTTGAGGGACGTAATATCTTTGTATATAAAGGTAGTCCATGCATGACGCACGTAGTTCAAGCTTGTGCGGCCATTTGCCCTCCACCCCTCAATAGTGCACCCACTTTAGCATGGGCAGCATGGGGAGTAGGATTGTTCCTGGGTTTCGGAATGAAATTTTCTCTACCCCCCGTCTGAAAATAGTCATTAATGCTATATATAAACCATTTTTAGGGCGGGGGGTTGCGATATTTTTTACTAGTGACTCAGGAACGCACTTCCTCCCTATGGCGCCCGTGTTAAGTTGGGTGCGCATCCGCGGGGGGTCAGTTACGGGGAATCGTTGATTTCTCTTGATTTTGCGAACCAATATGTTTCAAATTTGACAGAAGAACTTCTGTCGTGTCTTACTTGCCTACGAGAACCCTATAAAACTGTTAAAATACTTCTAAATGCTCAAATTCGCGATGTAAGGAATCCGACCAATCAGAAAGACGACCAAAATGACCACACTGTGGTTTATCCAGTCACTGTATGGGGTCTCAATCTCGACCAAACGTAAAATCCACAAATCTGCTATATGCGCTCATTAACGCGACTTCCTTTGAATTTCATTGGCTTAATTTTCGTACAAAAATCTGCGATTCACGGTTCAACCGATTTTGTTGTTGTTACAACACAATGGGGCTGTTGGACACTTTTGCTTTAACCAATTGAATGGCAAGACTTACGATTCTGATAGTGATCAAGATGCTGCTATGATTGAAGCAAAAACCGTATTTAAGAAACAAAGGGGGGTCCTGTCTAGACGTTAAGACGGACCGAGCACGGGTCGATAGCGCCGCGGTGAAAGCCCGGGAGACCAGGGACAGAGGGAATCTCGTCGGATCGCCCGCGTTCGATTTCATTCAAATGATCAATGCTTCTCACCAGTGTTGCCAGATTGAGGGTAAAAAGCCGTATCGTCCCCATTTAAATCAATAAAAAACGTACGGCTTTTTCACCTCAATCTGGCAACACTGCTTCTCACTCACATGACTCTTAGTGGAAACATTTTCCTCTAAAATTTTTGTTTGTTTCGGTACCAGTCACGGTACCAGTTTAACTATAGCCTCAGATGTGAGAAAACTAGTGCCTGAAGAGTTCAAATAGGTGGTTTAATATCGCAGGTGTAAGGGGGGGGGGGAGAGGTCTGCGCAAGATCCCTTAAGTAGGGCCTCTAACAGCTTACAAGAAATCCACACATTTGCCAAAACTTAAAATATATGGAAGCAACACACAGAGAGAGAGAGAGGGGGGGGGGGATGGTTACAGTTAAAAGAGTAGCACAAAATGTTTTTAAATACTGAAGAGATAGAAACGCTCACATACATCCACCATCCAGTACCACCGTGCCTTGCTTCTTTCGACATTACTATCGCTTCTACTTTCACGATCCATTTTTTACTTGTTTCACTATAGACTGGACTTATCGCAGTTGTAAGGGGGGGGGGGGGAGAGGTCTGCGCAAGATCCCTTAATTATGGCCTCTAACAGCTTACAAGAAATCCACACATTAAAATAATAATAATAATGATAAAAGAAGGTTTATTCTCCCGATACAAAACAATAATATTTTAACAAATAATATAAATTGATGTCGGACAGAAAAAAATATAAGTGAGCGGGGACTTGGGTTTGTCCTATTTGGAAACAACTTTAAAAAAAACAAAAAAAACAAAAAAAACAAAAAACAAAAAACAAACAATAAATAATCGAAAATAGTGCGTAAAACTAAAAATAAGATTTAAAGAGAAGAAACAAAAGCCACAACGGCAACAATTGAATGGTTTTTTTTTTCCAATTTTCTTGCGAATTCTTTGGCTTGCGTTTTTGAATACGCATTTGCAGGATATTTTCTTAATTATTAGAACCGTAAGTCGGAAGACAATCCGAGATATCGAAGCGATACATCGACCACGTGACATAACTTTTTTTCTTCAGGTTATGAAGTTTAGTTCTTTTGTAGAGCTCGTGATAAACTAATTTAAAATTGTTTTATTTCTTCAAGTTTCATTTCGACTCATTTACCGTATTTGAACGGACGCCATTGGCAATTTTCATCAAATTCTTTAGTTGTAACACAATCGAGGTATCGAAGCGATACATCGACTGCGTGACGAAACCACTAAATTCATTTATAGGTCATGGTGTTGCCGTAGGGTTATGAAGTAAATTTTGTTTTGAAGAGCTTGTGTTAAGCTAATTGAATATGGTTCCTTTTTAAGCGTGCCCTGATAGGGCATGCTTTTTCGAATCGGTCTTGCCGGCCGGACCTACCTATTACAGCCACGCCATTTTCCATTTGATTTCATTAGTAGGTTTTTTGAGGATGACCGTTCATCGCCGTTTTTTGTGAACAGTTTAAATTTGGCACGTTTATTGACAATTTGCAAGGAATAAAGTTTGGTAGCTGCTATCCTTAAATTTATTTTTAATTATTTTTGTTTTCCTGTGAAGTGATTTTTATTCTGTTTATTTTTACATTCAAGATCGAACAAAACAGCAATTATTGGGGAATCAAGAATCGTTCATAAAAGAACCGTTTGAAACCAATTTTTTTCACTAGTTCATTTCAAGCAATTGAATTACTGCTATTAATTGGCAGAAAAGAATCGTTCGTAATAATACAGCGCGAATCAGAATTAATTGTGGAATTAGGATCTGGCCGCCTGGCGTTTTAAGAGTGCTTCACTAGTTCATTTTAAGCAAATGGCGCCGCACCGAGAACACAACTCTCATCAGGGAAACAGCTGACTTCACTCCATCGACCATTGATATATCTAGGTGGAACACTCGCCCTCCGTTTGAAATAATGTGTCCGTTTTATGCCTCTTATTTATACTGTTGATTGATGATGAGGGACTTCAACCGTAGTTCACAAGTTGGATTAGCTGTTATTCGAACGATACTTGTTATTCTCTATGGGTCAATCATGCGTTATGAGCATTACTATCCGATCGTTTGATCTATGTATTCATCAAATCTTCAGCATGTATTCAACATAACACGTGACTCATTCAACCGCCAAGGGCCTTTTACCGTTAGTTTAGTTTTCAGCCACCAAGGGTCTGTTATCATTCAATACTTATTATCATTCAGCCATCAAGGGTCTGTTATCATTCAACCACGAAGGGTTGTTTTGTTTTTTAGCCATCAAGGGTCTGTTTTTTTATATTTAGTTTATTAGTTAACAGTAGGTGATTTTTGGCTGTTGTTTTGATGCGTCCTGACTACAAATGAGCTGTAATAGAGAACATCCTTGCTGGTCTTCATATTAACCTGTTTACCCATGTGCTTTGAGGCAATTCCAAAGTGGGCATCATTACAGAGATAAATATACTCTTATTTCAAAGTTTGCTGCAGTTGTTCATTTTCTAGCTTCATTTTGGTTGGAACTTATTGGAACTACAGTCAATTATTGCCTGCTGTTGACTGATGAATGTGTGTTTTGCATGCACCAGACAAAACTTGTCTTTGTTTCCGGCAACGTGGGCCAATCACAGCCTTTTGTTGTGCTTACCACTCAACGGTAGGCAATGTTTATTGTTGCAGCCGGTGTATTTTTGTTTTTGCACCATTATTTGCCATAGCTTGATATTTACATGCCACTGGTTGGGTGCAAGGTGTGCTCTCCGGCCAATCATGGCTGGTATTTTGCTTCAACTAACCACAGATGCCGACATTCGTGTGTTGAATTTTATAAACGTCTGTGATTGGTATATGGTTTTGGAAACTGTAAAAGGTTTTTTCTTGTGCATAATAGTCTCAAAAAAAAAATTACTCCTAAGCATAGCAACAAAGGCACGCTTTTCCAACACCTTAGTGTTGGAACCTGGCGACTTGTTTAAGTTTCATTTCTACTTTATCAGCGTATTTGCAGTGGCGAGGCGTGAAATTTGGCAACAATGTATTTTCTCTATTTAAATTCACCAAAAAGGTCGAACGCTTCAGTCATCGGCGATGACCAGGCATTTCGACCTTTCTAATGTGTTTAAATGGGTAAAAAGGAACGTTGCCAAATCGCACGCCTCGCCACTGCGTATTTTAACTTACGCCATTGGCTATTTTATTCGAATTCTGTAGTTGGAAAACAATCGAGTTATCGAAGTGATACATCGACCAGTGGCGCACCGAAGGGGGTGGTTTTAGGGTCAAAACCCCCCCAAAGCATCAAGATTTTGCCCTAAAAAAGCTCATCTTCGGCCAAAATTCCTTTCAAACCTCCCCCTAAGGCCTCAGAAAATGGAAAATTTGCCGTGACCCCCCCCCCCCCCCCCCCACCAAACTAAAGTTTTCGGTGCGCCACTGACATCGACCATGTGACATAACCACTGTACGCGTGTATAGATTATGAATTCAATTTTATTTTGAAGAGTTGCGATAAACTAATTGAAAAAAAGGTTCTTTTTTCAAGTTTAATTTCTACTTTTTCATCGCATTTGAACGTACCTATGCTATTGGCTATTTTCATCGAATTCTTTAGTTGGAACGCAATCGAGTTCAAACTTTATATCTACTTTTTCATCGTGTTGGAATCCACGGCATTGGCAATTTTCATCGAATTCTTCAGTTGGAAAGCCATCGAGAAGCCATACATCGACCACGTGACTTGACCACTAAATGCGCGTATAGGTTATGGTGTTGTCGTAAGGTTATGAATTCAATTTCATTTTGAAGAGTTTGCGATAAACTAATTGAAAAATGGTTCTTTTTTCAAGTTTTATTTCTACTTTTTTGTCGTATTTGAATCCACGTCATTGGCAGTTTTCATCGAATTCTTCAGTTGGAACCAAGGCTATAGATTAAGAGGTATGCTCATCTGACTTCGCGCCACAAATTCAGTTGCGGGCCGTTTAAAATCACTGCAGGCAAGATGGCCGACAAAAGCAGAAAACGGTTCTTCTTGGCTGAAAACATTGGGTTGTTTTCTGCTTTCCTGCAGAGGGTATCCCAATGTTTTCTGCAAAGAGTTTACGTTTTCTGCTTTTGTCGGCCATCTTGCCTGCAGTGATTTTGAACGGCGCGCAACTGAATACGTGGCGCGAAGTCAGATGAGCATACCTAACCTTGAGTTGCAACACAATCGAGGTATCGAAGCGATACATCGACCACGTGACTTAACCACGAAATGCGTGTATAGGTTATGGTGTTGTCGTAAGTTTATGAATTCAATTTCATTTTGAAGAGTTTGCGATAAACTAATTAAAAAATGGTTCTTTTTTCAAGTTTTATTTCTACTTTTTTATCGTATTTGAACCTACGCCATTGGCTATTTTCATCGGATTTAAATACAGTTAACCTAGCCTCTTCGGGCAACGTGTTGTTACCGAGTATTGAAGTGGTGGCACGCGACTCTTACATTGGAACTGGACTCATGAGATCCTTGAAGAAACGAAGTAGCGTCGGTTGGGAGGCGAATCCCTGCAACGACTCTGTTTGCGCCCACAATTTTGAGTGCATCCCAACTTTTAACAGCTTTTTTTGCAACTGCTCGGAACCCTATTACGGACAACGCTGTGAGATTTTTGAAGGTAAGTAGAAAAGTTTTTCCATCCGGACTGAAGTGGACTTACGTTTATATTCAGCTTTCTACATACAGGGTGTTTTTAAACTAGAGTTAACATTATATCATCTTATTCTGCAGGTCAAAATAATTGAATCAGTCAGGAATGGGGGTCTTGCAAACTTTTGCTGCGAGCAAATGACTAGTTCAATCTGATGTATAAAAAATAGCAAAAATCACGGAAATCACACTTAAAAAGTCTCAAATTCAGCAGTAAACTAAACTCACGCAGCTGCTACAACGGCAAGTTTGTAATGAAGGTTCAACGCAGGAATCGTGCGTGAGATTTCTGTCTAATTTGTCTCTTTCTCTACGGATACACAGAGATATGTCTCAATTTAGACGGGAATCTCCCATTTTACCTCCGTCTCTCCGCCATTAAGCCCGACTCTGAGAGTGAATTTCGTGATTTTTTAGTGAACTCATCGTCATTTTTACGGGTTTTAATGCAAGAATCAACTCTTGAATCCCCCGGTGCAAAAGTGTGCATTAGTCCCATTACGACTAGCTGGACTTTTTGGCGGAGTTGGGCAAATTGAAGTAGGGCCAGATGTAAACGATTACCTGATTACCCAGTAATCGTAACTGTCGGTTTTTTGAGGGCGATTTTGCGGTAATCAGTGCTGTTTTTTGACAAATCGCCTCTCAGTTTATTTGCAGAATAGTTGGATCAAATCGAAATGATTCTTGTTTGTTTTTCGATGTGGACAAATGGTGTGGCCAGATGTAATCGATTACCTGTTTACCCAGTAATCGTAATCGTCGTTTTTGGTGCGCGATTTTATGGTAATCAAGGCTGCTTTATGACACATCACCTATCATTTTAATTGTAGAAGAGTTTGATGTAATCGAAATTTTCCTCAAGTTTATTTTTAATTTCTGAAGATTACTTAAAATTCCTTACCATCCAAAGTCTTGGAGATTTTTGAATCCTCAGTTATCATGTAATGGATTACACCTCTTTGTCCGATTTTTCAGGTGCTCTTGTACCTTTGATGGCAAAAATTTTATGCGTTGCATGATAAATTTGAAAAAAAAAAAAAAAAAAAAAAAAAAATCGAAACAGAAACATACTGGTTTGAGTCAGATAAAGAGAACCCTTAGAAATATTTCTGAATATTTTTGATCCGACACTTTTTAATCGAGATAATCTCATTGCAGGGTGGACAAGTGAGCGTTTTCACAACGGCGGGCGGGATCAAAAAAGCGGCAGTGGAGTGCGCAGGGAAAAAATAATGTTTAAGATTTTAAAAAAAATATTTTTGAATGATATGGATAAAAGACGTATTTTAAAATTGAAAATAAGTTTTGTTAAATTAAAAAAAAAAACTTTTCATCAGATCAAAGCACCAAATTGTCAATTAAAAAACAATGATTTTCAAGTTAAATACAGTTATTTATACCTTTAAAACAATTAATTTTAGTTTAAAAGTATTCCTTACTGTCATATAATTCAATTGGATGTTTTTAAAATCTAAAACCTTTTTTTTCTCTTTGTGTCAGACTGGACTGGACCCGCCCTAGAGGGCGGGCTCTAGCTCAGCTGGAGGGTATTTTTGAACCCGTGTTTACAGGGGGGATAATCAGGAGTCGTTCCTGATTTGTAGATTCAGAGGTAAGAAGTTTTGCCTCTAGTTTAGAAACACCCTGTATAATAATAATATGTGCACGATGTTGAGTTTTGTAAGCCTCTGAATTAAATAATGGTTTTCCGGACTTGCTTCTTTTCTTGCTTTCCGAGAACGCAAATCAAAGTTCAGTTGAAAAACGGATCACACTTTTTATGCTTTGTTTCAGCAACGACACAGTCGGATACAGGAATTTGTCTTTCTCTATCTCCATCTAGTTGAACGCGTGCGTTAGAAAAGGATGGAGAAAAGGGCCTCCCCCCACCCAGCTTTCCTTTTCTAATACATGTGTCTCGAAGGCCGGAGAGAGAGAAAGACACATTTTTTTGTATTCGTCCATGCAGAGCTGCCGTTTTGCGTATAATGGGGCAGTTGCACACTTTTCCTTTAAGCGATTCAATAGTCGATTCAGGTGTAAAAACCTCCAAAAATAACGATGGCAGCACCAAAAACTTCCGAAATCCACTCCTAAACTCGATAAACGCTTTTCCTTGCGCGGGCGTAATGGTGACTGAGGGTAGTAACAATGGGAGATTCCCATCTAACAATACTGTTACTCCATCAAGAAGTGACCAGTAAGAGACGACTTTCATTTATTGACACCGGTGTCACTAGGTGTTGCGGTACCATTCATCGGATGTGGGTCATCACTCTGATGACTAATTACTCTGTGAATCATCCTTGTCAGCATAGAAAGAGTGACGAAATTAAGTTAGGAATCTCCTATTGTTACTGCCTTCGGCCACCATTACGCCCTCGTAAATAAAAGCGTTTATTGAGTTTAAGAGTGAATTTCGGAAGTTTTTAGTGCTGCCATTGTTATTTTTTGAGGTTTTTACACCAGAACCGACTGTTGAATCGCTCATAGCAAAAGTGTGCAACAGCTCCATTAATGATATTTTACAAGTCACCGATGATTCCACCGGTTGAGAAAAGATTACACAGTTCAGTTAAGTGTATGCTTGTGATGCACGAAAACACTCGCATCTTTAAGCTTTTAACAACCGGTGGAGTTTCCGCTGACTTTGAAACAACTTGCGGATATCTTAATAATTTAACAGCGATTGCACCGAAAAGAAAGTACCCAGGTCTAAATTCTCATGGTTAAAAATATGTCCTTTATTTTCAACGAGACTTTCGATTTTTCCTGACGTACTTAAATCGGGCGTTCTGATAAGTCCTTAAACACTTGAAATCCGCAAAATTGAATAAAGATGTTAAAACTTAAACCTTCGTTATAAGTGGCGGTAGCCACCCGGCAAGTAAAAAAAAAAGACCGCCTGGAAACAGAACGAGATTTTACACGAACACATACTGATAATACTACAGTCACGGACTCAGCAACAACTACGAACATAAACAATGAAATGAAATATGGCGGCGAGCTTCCGTGAGCAAAGTGGTTGGCGGCACTGCACAGGTCTGCGTAGCTGTAGTGCAAACATGCAAATCGGTCCAAACTTGACGACGAAATGACGCAATAATGACGTTATTTTCAAATGGTTATATCTCGCTTATTTCTGAACAGATTTCGATGGAATAACAACCATTGTTTTTTTCTATGCAAAATCTATAAGAATCGAGCATCAAAAGTCGATTCTGTTGACAGTGCAACTGACCTACAGCAACAGTTTGTAACAGACCCACTTTGATCGTGACGCCATGCCATCAATAAATCGGTCTTTTTGTGCTCTTACACTAATTCGTCTGACCGTATTTTTTTTTTTTTTATTTTGACACCAGATGATCCCAAGGATCAGCACGTGCTCGCACCGATGGTAATTTACAATTCGCCGGTGAGCTCAGGAAATTACATCAGATTCTTCATTTTCGCCAAACACCTCGGCGAAGGCTTCCTCGCTCGTTTCGAGTCGGACTCCGGCTTTCAAATCGAGGTTGACGCCAAACATTTCGTGAAGTACTCGGTCTCAGCTCAAGAAGTCTGCAGAATTAGTATCAAAAAGATTGTACCTGATTTGGATTTAAGAATCTGCGACACCCTATTAAATGGTAAGCTTGGGCTATGTTCTGTGCCCGTTTCTTAACAGTTTGACATCAGTGATAGGTGATCTGTGCAGTTTGTCTTTTTTGTGTTCCGCTCTTATCTTGAAACTTTAGTAACGAGCTTTCCGACGCTCAGTACCGCACGGTCTATCTCCTAAGGTGATTTGGATTTCTGGGTCCAACTCACAAGAAATGGAGTCTGCAGGCTCCTCGTCCAAGGAATGATTTCTTTAAGGTGATTCTATGGCAAACTCCCGGAAATAATCCGATAGATGGCGTTACTTGTCGCTAGCTCCGAAAATAGCCGTTTTTTGACGGTTTTTGGCTGTTTTCTCTGAACAGTTGAAAAATAGACAAAAAATCGGAATATCAGCACCTGCTTAATTTTTTGCTTGATTTTTGAGCCATAATAACGGGCCAAATTGGTTCTAAAATAAAGGCGTAACTATGCAAAGAAAAAATCATGTGTAATTTGGAGTTGTATCAGTAAAGATTACAGGTGAAACAGAAACCTGTAATCTTTGCTAATGAAACAGAAACATGTATTCGTTACTGATACAACTCCAAATTACTAGCGAGCTGATCTGGCGAAAATGCTGTGTTTGAAGCTAGCTACTAGCTAGTTCACAAGATGACTGCTATGAGGTGCTTCCGCGCTAGGTTAGCGTACGGTGAGCGATGACCGCGGTCTTTTTGAATTATCAAATGAGTAATTTCCCTCTTTATTCCCTCTTTCTGTCTTCTTCTCTTGTCTTCTCTTTTGAAATTTATTTCATTTTAGGGGAATCGTTACGCCCTTCGGGCGAAAACGCGCGCTCCACGCTGCGTTCACCTCCCGCTCGCTCCCGGTCTTTTTTATAATCTAACTTGGGGTTGTCTGCACTCGGAAAAGGGGTTTCTTGGGGGGGGGGATTACAGTTTTTTCCCGTTTTGTTGGTGAACATAAATCGGAGTTCGTCAATGGTTCGTCGAAATCACGTAAACATAGGTTCAAAATTGAAAGTCCGCTTTTTTGTGCATCACTGGAGATAATAAACGATGTGCAGAATAAATTGTTATAAATTGATACTAATTTAACATTTTTTTTAATTGGGGAATGGCAAAAATGAGTGTGCACGAGCTAGACTCGAACCTGCAATGTCACCGCTATAGGGCGAGCGCTATTCCTCGAGGTCACCGCCTACTGATAAAGAAGGAAGACAAACTTTCAATATAAAAAGAAATCACATGCGTCGAACCCGCCGTTTGTCTCGCACCAGCGCTCTGTAGCGGCCATAGCTTGAACTAGCTAGCCGTTCACTTACAGCATTTTCGTAATGGTGTAAACACCCCAAATAGCACATGATTTTTTCTTTGCATAGTTACGCCTTTACTTTAGAACCAATTTTACCGGTTATGGCTCAAAAAATTAAGCAGGTGCTGACAAGCCGATTTTTTATCTATTTTTCGTCTGTTCAGAGAAAACAGCCGAAAACCGTCAAAAAACGGCTATTTTTGGAGCCAGCGACAAATAACGCCATCTATCGGATTAAAATTTTCGGGAGTTTGCCATAGAATCACCTTAGAACTCAAGACTTTTCAATGTTCGCAATGGCTACTTCAAGATACCGGATGCCCTATACTCTTACGCAATTGCCATTTTCCAGCTGACCGCGAATCTTCTCTAATCGCTCGATTTGAAAACATTCGCTGTTCTAGAAACTGGCGATTGCGTAACAGTACATATAGAACATCCGGTATCTTGAAGTAGCCACGGCGAACATTGAAAAGTCTTGAGTTTTAAGGATTCCATTTACGTACCGCGTAATAGAGAGTACATTCTGGTAATGTGAACTAATCATTAATCATCGTTGGAAAAACACTGGTGAATTCTATTGCACAATCAGTTTCGAGCCATCCATCACTGGCATTTTCTTTGTTTCGGAAGAGAGGCGGCTCGTGCGATTTGGCATCAAGGCATTTTGTCCATTTAAATCTAGGAAAAATAATCGAATCTTCAGGCTGCTGACAGCCTCCTGGAGAATCGATTATTTTACATTCGTTTAAATAAAGGTAAAGCAATGTTTCCAAATTGCACGAGCCGCCACTGTTTCGAAGGAGCCCTTAACTTGAGGTTACTTGAGGAAGTTTTAAAAGTTTTCGTTTTTTCCATCAGTTTTCTTATAATATTTTACCGTCGAATCAATCATATCTGCTTTCATAGCAAAATTCCGCCACATACCCATTACAATAAAATCAAGTAAACGACAGAATTTTTATATTTGCAGAAAGCATGCATGTTACGAAAATACCATTTGCCCTCATTCACACAATCGCGAAAGGAAACCTTTCCGAAATAGCTCACGATAACTATGCAAAGGGAGTCCTGCAGACGAACCGTGGAACTCTGCGAATATTCACTGGTAATAGAAGTAAATCGGAGTTCGAAGCCCACTATCCATTTATCACTAACATCACCGTGCCTCAGTGCAAACTCATCGTCACCGTTGAAGGATGGTAAGTAGCTTTATTGATGATAAATTCGATAAAGCGAATCTTTGGGATCGAGTGTGATTATCCAACAATACCAACCTAACTTACATATTCAAGGAAACGCAATGGGGCTCTTGCAAACTTTTGCTGTGAGCAAATTAATAGTCCATTTTGATGAATAAACCAGCGAAATACATAAAAATCACACTTCGAAATTCTAAAATGGGGCAGTTGCAAGGGTCTGAAATGTTGTGTTTTTTATAAAGAAAATGAAAGTACTTGATGAGCTGAGAACAATGGTGCCTTTGATTTTTCTTAAGTGTCCCGGTTTTGGAGATACACGCGTGTAAAGGTGTAAAGAAGCTTGTGTGTAGTGACGTCACTACGCAGAATTCCCATTTAAAACAATGTATTTTGGGCCAAAACTTCTTCTCCGGAACAATGGGACTTAATTAGAAACCAAAGACATCTTTGTTTTCAGCTCATCAAGTACTTTCATTTTCTCTATAAAAAACGCAACAATTCAGATCCTTTCAACTGCCATATTCAGTAATAAACTCACATAACTGCTCTAACGGCAAGTTCGTAATGGCGGCTCAACGCAGGTATCATGGGAGATTCCTGTGTATTTTGTCACTTTCTCTACAGTTACACAGAGATATGTCTCAGTTTAAGGAGTCTCCCATGATACCTGCGTCCTTCCGCCATTAAGTCCGACTCTGAGAGTGAATTTCGTGGTACTTTAGTGTACTCGTCGTCATTCTTACTGGTTTTTATACAAGAACCAACTCTTCGATCCCCTATAGCAAAAGTTTGCGAGAGCCCTATTGCGTTCCTAGATGTTTTTGGGGCATCGATGTCATCAATTCGTTTTGAATTCACCTACGGACTTTAATCCAAAACCGATGCCTGAATGAAAACATCGAAAAAGGTCGAAAAACACGATTCTGTTTCGTGTCATCCACTGTTGTCATGGTCATGCGTAGGTTGGCAATTATTTTGTATAATTCTGTTGGATGTGTTCGTCGTGAAAATTCGCTTATTATCGCACATCAAACATTAGGTGTTGGTGACTGGCGAAACTAGGAATTTGTTTCTCTCTCTCTCTCTCTCTCTCTCTCTCTCTCTCTCTCTCTCTCTCTCTCTCTCTCTCTCTCTTTCTCCCCCCCTTTGATACGCACGTGTGGAAAGGGAATAAAGGAGCGAGAGTTAGTGGAGGACCCTGGACTAAATCAGAGAGAACTTGGAACTATTTCCTATCACAAGCACCTTGGGAGTTCTGAGTAGACACTATGAATATGAAACTTCACAGAACTCATCGTTTGTCTTAAGTTCAGTTTTATTGTTAACAATCGAGGCAGTTTATTTTGACTCTTCATATGTAGACTAGTTATTTAGAAACTTATTCTATGTGTTCACTTAAAACTACCTGAGACCTGACCCTGACAAATTCTCTCGTAAAACGGGTTGATAGAGTTATGTATTTGAATCGGTGTCAGTTTGTCTTAAGTTCAGTTTTATACAGACAGTTGAGGCAGTTTATTTCGATCCTTCATAGACAAGCTATCTAGAATCTTGTTCAATGTGTTCATTTAAAGCTACCCGACACTGACAAATTCTCTCATAAAACTGCTTGACAGAGTTATGTATTTGTATCGGTGTCAGTTTGCCTTAAGTTCAGTTTTACGCTGACAATTGAGACTGTTTACTTTGACTCTTCATAGATTAGTTATTTAGAATCTTGTTCACCGTGTTCACTTTAAAACTGTCTCTGACACTGACAAATTCTCTCATAAAACTGGTTGATAGATTTCTGTAATTGTATTGGTGTCAATATCGCGCTCTCATGAGCTATCCGTCTTCTTTTCTTCTATCTCATGGAAATTCATTAGCTTTGGTTAAAACGGTTTTATTAACGCCGAAGCTTGTTTTTCGTTGAGAATAATATCACAACCGCAGAAATAACAAAAAACACAGGCAATGAGAAAAGGAGACAAGTAATACCAAGAGACGAATACATTTTTTACGCTTCTGGCAGCTTGAAAATTTTTACAAGCGGTCGTTTAACCTCGGAAGTCGACGTACGCACGATTATTACCCGAACTATGTGATCGACCCGGGGGTCCCGGGGTTGGCCCTCGGTGATGCGTCCCATTCTCCATCAGGTGGGAGGGGTATTGTCATCAGCGACGATCACGATTTTTTTTTTCTTCTTTTTTTTTTTCTTTTTCTTTTTGAGTTTCCTCCGAGCAGTAACCCAGCTGCTTGGAGGGAGTTTATTTATACATATATTTAAAACATAAGAAAGTAATACATAACTCACTGGGCAAACGAAACTAAACTATACGACTCATATGACTATATTGAGAGGGCATGGAGAATCAAATGGTACTCATTTCTCACTGACGAGAGCACACCCTGCATATTTAGATCAAGACTACAAAATTTTAAAGGCACTCTCACGTGCTTAATTTTCCACGAAATCTGATTATCCCCCAACAATAAGCCCTTGCCCCCCTTCAAAAGTTCCTGCTTCGAGGGAAAAAACCACTCTGCCTCAAATCGGGATGGTTTTTTGACACAATTTTCAGCTGATTGCAAAATAGATCTTACTTGTTTTCCGTTTCCTGAGGCGGTATGGAGATCTTTTGGGGGGGGGGGGCACAAGAAAGAAAGAGAAACGCACACCGAAAGCACAACCGAAAAACAGAAAGGGAGGAAAGAAGAAGAGAAACAAGAGAAAAGGGTAGAAATTTAAATAGGTAATAGGCATTTGAGTAAATAAAAGATATACATAAAATAAGTAGAAAGTAGTAGTAGTAAGGGTTCAATTTAATTTGATTTTTGTTCTTTTTATTGATTTCGAGTTCTAATTTTTAGGCTATTAATAAATGTACAAATAAATTCGTCATCTAAATAACCCGGGAGTGAAACCCTATAGTTCGCGTTGAATCATCTTGGATTATCCCGAATCACCGTTGGATGTCAGGTGACCTCTCCTTTAGAGTTATTTATTCTCCTAAGTGTTTTGCTCTGCCTATATCAAAGCGTTATTGTCCGATCAATTAATTAATTAATAATTAATTGATTGGACTGCTGGAAGGCCCCCAGTGATAGTGAAATTCCCGAAAAGCGGGAAAACTATCGTTTCATAAGATAGATGAATAAATAAGATACATGAATTATATGTATATAAAGATGAAATGAATAAATAAGATAGATGATTTAAATATAAAGATAGATGAATAAATAAGTAATAAATCATTAGTTAAAAATTAGGGATGAATGGATCAACTATAATTACATTTTTTTTTTTTTTTTGGTTTGATGAACGGGCCTTTTCCTCGGTCTTTGCAATCATAATTTAATGGGGGGGGGGGGGGGGGGAGAACAAAGAGATGATTCTTTCGTTCGGAATGATAATAGCTTCAGAGTGGGTGGGTGAGTAATCAGGTTATTACAAGTATTTATGTTTTTTTTTGTGTGTGTTTCGTCTCATAGAAAAGGAAAGAAGAAAAATAAAATCATAAATTAAATAAAATAACAAAAATCAAAATATAGTTTTAGTAATATTTATCCCTTTGTCATCTTTCAAAACGATGACATTCAATGTCATCTTTCAAAAATGATTGCGACAAAATACAACTCTGAAAATGACGCTGACTATTAATTGCAAAAGTTTGTAAAGGATTCACACGAGAGGCAACAACATTGGCGTTCTGTTTGTTCATCCTGTGTTTACCTTCAAATCTAAGGGTCCACAAGTGGACACTTGGTCTTAATTTCGTTAAATGTCGTGGATAATGTGTCAGATGGTGAAATTTGTTTTTCAGTGTAGACCGAGAGAGCTCTAGATATGATGAGTTGAGCTCTTTAATTAAAAATCTCAGCAACTTTGAACAATCTTTCTGTAAACAAGGAGCGATCAATAATTCGTGGAGATTTTTAAGTTGCAAGTACAAATTCCAAACGGCATTCCCGGAGGGGATTAAGTCACCAACAATGAGAGAAAAATATCTGACAAAAGCCTGCATTTCGGATGCTGAAATTTTTAATGTCACCTTCAGGCAGCATCTCCCACATTATTTTGAGGAATAATTTGATGGATTTATTTAATATTCAGAAAAAAGAGACAAACTATTTTAGAAGAGAAAATCGGTCGAAAAAAGGCCTCTGTTATATTTTAGGTTAGTTAAAAATTAAAGAGAATTAGATAAAATTTAAAACAGAAAAAACAGCTGTTGCATGACTGCCAAGTTTCTTTGGACAATAACTTCAACTTAATTTGCTTGTGAGTTTTTTTTTTTTTTTCTTTTTTTTTTTTCTTTCTCTCTCTCTCCATAATCGGTCCCATCTAAGGCCTTTCAGCAGCCTGACTCTATGCCTGGCTCCACTCTTTTCTTCATAGGAATCATTCCAATAATTGGTCTATAACAAGCTGATGCAGGAATCTAGACTCGAAATTACGGAGTTCGAGCGTTTTCTGGCTGTCACCCGGCAACGAGACCCAGCAAATAATTTTATAATACGCCGTTGACGGCGTTGACATCGTTGATATCGATGTTTTCAGCGTTTGTTGTCCACTTCGAGCGCTGTTGCAAGATGTGCGAATAGTCGCGTGACCATTGTTGCCAAAATATTTGCGTAGTTTGCTGCATTAATTCCCAGCGATTGAGACGGTTAATGTCTCGGACAGCCCTGCTTCTATGATTGCTTGGTCATACGTAAACTTATGTGCAAAGCAGTATGTTAGTATTAAAGTTTTCGTTACTCCTATTTTAGCGATTTCGAACCAAGTGCCTTTGGCCACTGATACTTTTACATCTCGACCAGTGGCGTAGCGTGCAATTTGGCAACGTTGTAATGTGTCCATTTAAACCCATTAAAAAGATCAAACTATTGGGTGTTCGGTGAACACCTTCGCATTCGATATTTTACGTGGGTTTAAATGTGCACAATACAAGGTTGCCAAACTGCAGGCTACGCTACTGATCTCGACCGTTCTCATGCCGTTTTCGACACCGGAAGTCGCTTAGCTCGCGTCGAGAATAGTCTATCGTCATTGTCGCTTCACAATCAGGACACTTTTTTGTTTGTGGTATTCGTCCGGTTATGTATAAAAACTCTTTGCGGGTATTTACATTCGCACATTGCATAGCCAGTTGATAAAGGCTTACGGGCCGCACTTTCACATTGTCCACTTCCATATTAACTACACAACAGTGGCGTAGCTAGGAGTTTTTCAAGGGGGGCGGTCCGGGGTTCGAAAATTGCCAGGGGTGGGGGGGGGGGGTTCAAAGATACTAATTTGGTCAAATTTGTCTAGAAACGCAAAAAATTACCTTTTTTTAGGACACATTTTGGTGTCAAGGGGGGGGGGGGTCCAGGCCCCCTTGAACCCCCCCCCCTCCCCCTAGCTCCGCCACTGCTACACGAACTCATAACGATCGGTAACACTTGAATAATTGTCAACTCTGGAGAATACGAGTTTCCACTTGTATATACATCCCACTATGTCACAACGTTCGGAAAAACATGTCACTATGGCACAAGAATCGGAAAAACTTTACTTTTTGTGAACGCTGGAGCAAATGACGCAACAGGATATGCATTTTCTAACAGGTGTGTACTGTTGACTATTTTATGCAAAGATTACACGGCATTACTTTCCTGTTTTCCATTTTTTCCCGCAAGCGCTAATCTATCCCAAGGCCCGTTTTCCTCACGCGTGCCTCGGACTCCACGATCGCTGCGTGCTGCTTCTCCCCCCCCCCCCTTCAGTTTATTTTTATCTTTTTATTTTCCAATTGAGACATATACTTAATGCCTCAAGGGCTAAAGTAGTACAAGTCAAAAAGAAAAAGAAATAATCGCTATAAAGTTGAAATTACAAATGATAAAATATAATTAAATTAAGCCTCCAACAGCTCACTCACTTTATAAAAAGCCTTATACAGGAGAAGGCAGAGCAAGTCGTTTAAAAATGTATGCTGTGAGAGAAGAATGCAATTTGACGAACCTCACAGAAACGGTCTCCTGCCACGAAAGAGAAATGTTCGTTGATAAGTTTTTGCTGAGTTTTTTTGGACATCTGCCGGTTAACGGTTAGAATTTACTGGTTAATCCGCCGCTGATTCCAGAGAGGGTTAAAGAGACGTTCTTTTCCTTCTCTTTGCACTAAGGGCTCCTTTGTTTTATGTAGGGTTTATTGGTTTATGCTCCTGATTAGAGCCTACGGCCACCTATAGACAAAATGAGAGAAAGGAAAGTGTTTTGTTTATTGTCAGAAGACACCGGAGACTTGAAACATTCATACTCAGCACTCAGATTTCCACTGGATGCATACTCTCGTCCATGAATCGCTTTTATCTCGTCTGCAACTTTGTACTGGGCTCTTCCCCTGTCTCTATCATCGTTGGTTTTCGCTCCTTCCGCGTTTCCTGCGGCCTCAAGGGGGAGGGGAGTTTGGGGGGTGGGGTCCGGTCCATCGGCATATTGCTCGGCACGGTCTACTCAAGACTGATTAATTTCACTTCTTTATCCCACGCTCATTTTTGTTGTAGAAGAAGTATTCGAAGTCCGCACTCAAAGTTGGAAAAAATAATTTTTACTGTAGGGTTTATTTTGCTCCAAATTAGCTGATTCGCACAGCTAAGGTAAAATAAATTTGCACAATAAATTTTTTGGAAAAATAGCACTTGAAAATATTCTAAATCCCGCATCTTTACCGTGGACCCACTTTTAAGGAGATTGAGCGAGAAGACCGGTGAAAAATTTGCTGCCTCTATCGGGATTAGAACCCGGGACCTATGGATTGGCAACCACTAAGCCACCGAGGCCGGCCAGGCCACTGTTTTAATATCCGTATTTGTAAAGTAGGCTTCCACGTTGTAGACCTACTTTCATGAATCAAGAGTATGTAGACCTTTTTATCAATTCGACGTTTTTTAGTAACATACTTCTTATTTGTGGACCCAATAAATTAGACCTTACCTCATTAGACTTACTTGATTAGACCTCATGACTGTCAACCATTTTTTAGTAGACCAACTGATCTCAAACCAATGAGTTATACCATCAGAGGGAATGACGCGCGTTTTAAGTCCTATCCTAAAGTGTGGTAGCATAGATGACCTGATTCTAATTTGTTTGCCTCATTTCTTCTAACGTTGCATCAATAATGGGTCTGTTGCAAACTTTTGCTACAGCGCTATAGAGTGTGCAATCTAATGTAAAATCGCCTGAAAAGTCCAATGATGGCATCAGAAAGCAATGAAATGCAACAATAAACTCACAAAATGCGTTTAATGAAATCCAAGATGGGGGCAAAATATCGAGCAATCTGTATGCATGCACCACGAACATCCAAGGATAGCCAACCTCACAATATCCATCACAACCAATCACAACGTTAATAAACACATAACCTCTACCTGCAGTGAGGTTGTCAAAGTTGGCAATCCTTGGATGATCACGGTGCATACATTCAGATTCCTCGATATTTTGCCGCCATCTTGGATTTCGATAAACGCCTCGTGTGAGTTTAATATTGTATTTATTGACTTTATGATGCCACCAATGGACTTTTCAGGCGATTTTACAGTAGAGTAAACACTTTTTATCGCTGTAGCAAAAGTTTGCAACAGACCCATTCAGTGGAAATAGGTTTTAAATGAAAAAGCAAGTGTTTTGGAGTAGCTATCTGGAGTCTGGACACAAAATTCCAATTTAATTGTCCTGGTTAGAAAATTTTCTTGTTTCTGTGATGCATCAGTTTCTTTACAGTGCAAATCCCTCCAAAAGAACCATAATTTCTGTGACCAGATAGCCACTCTAATACACTTGCACTTTCGTATTAAAGCAAGTCCAAATGGATTCGTCACAATTTTTTTTTAACTTTAAAAGTTCAAAAAATGAGGCAAACTCGACACCTAATGGGTTTGTTGTGTACATGTACTTATGCTACAACAATATAGCAGTGGCGGCTAGTGCAATATGGCAACAATTTGTTTGTTTGTTTTCACCCCTCAATTTGATTGTACGTAAAACAACCGATTTGAAAGTGAATCAGCGCTTCACCAGCAATCAATTGTTAAACGTAGATTCAAATAGAGCGAAGACAATGTTGTCAGATGGCACGAGCCGCCACTGCCATATAGAACTTTGATTCTTACGTAATATTCGGCAAAAATAACGATGCGCTCATTTAAAAGGTTCAAAAACCATTCATTAACCCAGAAAATCACTTCAAGTTCCAACAGCCTTCAGCGCTAATTTATGCACTTTTTGCACCGGCGTTCTACTGAACGTTAATAAATTGAAAAATTGTCGTGTTTCTAAAGGTAGAAAAAGTAAAGTACCCAACCTTAGCAGGAGCATGGCTCTTAATACTGGATAATTTCAATCGTTTTTCTTGCTGCAGTAAATTTTTCCTCGCGAACTAACAACTTGTTGACAAATATAAAATCCAAAACCCTCTGGGTTTAAAAAAAAAAAGCCGGTCTAGTTTAAAAGAACTTTTTCTTAGGGATTGATAAAAAAAAAAAAAAAAAAAAAAAAAAAAAAAAAAAAAAAAAAAAAAAAAATGCTAATGATATATGCTGCGATCAAGTCTCAGGTTCTGTTTCATCTTTCTTCAATATTTCTTGTGACCACAGGTGTCATTTTGGGCTTTACATTGCGTTTTACCGTCCAAACATTGAAGATCGGTCGTGTGTGTGTGTGTGTGTGGGGGGGGGGGTCTGCCAATATTAATCGCTGAAATACGTTTGATATCCGATGCGATCAAGTCCCAAGTGCACTCTCTTCCTACCACTTTAATCTAAGGTGCCCTTTAATAATGGGGGGAAAAAAAAAATTGAGCCGGCAATTTTTTTGCTCCTATTTCTTTGCTGATACCAGCGCTGATCTACGGAGGAATGTTAAACTGCGTTTTCCCGATGCAAATTAATTAATTAAGTAAAAGTAGATTCAAGTGAATGCTAAGTATGATCGTTGACCATATAACATTTTTCTGTTCACGAGAGAAGTAGGACCATTTAGGGTATCAAAATGTTCATTTTTGCCTATTTTGGTTCAAGGTGCTCTTAATTAAGTTTATTACAAGAATTTATGGTACTCAAGGATATTCATTGTACCATTTGAGTCATAACCGTGATGTTTAAATGGTTCATAACCAATACTCCAGTAAGCGTCACTCCGATATAGCCATACATCCATACTACATGGAGAATTGGTTGTGGACCAGTATGGACCATTATACTGGGGATAGCATATCCTCTGTTCATCAACGGTTTCTTATAGGTAGGCCATCTTCCACTCGTTTTCTTTAAAGCCATAATATGTTACAGTTATTACAAATTGTTGAGTAGACTGGTAAAATCTTTGTCCACCTTTTCATTTAATGAATCACGGGTCGACGATACGATGTGAAATTGAAACGGGATAGACGAAGGAAGCAAAAAAATTGCCGGCTCAAGTTTTTTTTCCCCCCCATTATTAAAGGGCACCTTAGATTAAAGTGGTAGGAAGAGAGTGCACTTGGGACTTGATCGCATCGGATATCAAACGTATTTCAGCGATTAATATTGGCAGACACCCCCCCCCCCCCACGCACACACACACACACGACCGATCTTCAATGTTTGGACGGTAAAACGCAATGTAAAGCCCAAAATGACACCTGTGGTCACAAGAAATATTGAAGAAAGATGAAACAGAACCTGAGACTTGATCGCAGCATATATCATTAGCATTTTTATTTTTTTTTTTTTTTTTTTTTTTTTTTTTTTTTTTTTTTTTATTTTTTTTTTTTTTTTTTTTTTTATTTTTATTTTTTTTTTTTTTTGTATCAATCCCTAAGAAAAAGTTCTTTTAAACTAGACCGGCTTTTTTTTTTAAACCCAGAGGGTTTTGGATTTTTTTGTGACATATCAAGCTGATTTTGTAGTCAAAGGTTTTGTTTTGTTTTTTTTTTTTTCATGGCATTCTTTGAGCAACGACAGAGTCAGAGGCGGCGCGTGCAACTTGGCATCGATGCCTCCCGATTTGGGGCCAAGGCCCCCCTGGGATGGACCTTTTCGGTCCGAGACTCCTCAGGCCACTTGAAGACCTTCATCAAAATAGAAAAAAATCATATCCAACTTCTCATGGCGCATGCTAAGTCCATAGAAGTCGACATTAGCGGATTTCAGTGAAACCAGTGCTTATTCACGTTCGATCTGGCAAGACCGCGCGCCTTTGAAAAATCGATATCTCGAAGTAGAATCGCTGGATTGCACTGCGGTTTGAGGCGGTAGCTATAGCTTTTTGGTACTTACTAAAACAATTACGGATCCAACCAAGTTGATTAATAGATCCTATGGGACCTCTAACGGCCACAGTTTGGGACTGTCGATGATCGCTATTTGGCCGCCATGTTGGATTTGAAAATTATTAAAATTGGACCTCAGATTCGGTTTTCTCGACCGCGAAAACCCCTGGAAACTAATTTTCACTTAAATCCGTTGATAAACAGGATGGTTATTGAGACTGCCAATAAATCACTATTCTGCCGCCATCTTGGATTTGAAAATGAGTTAAAACAGCTCTCAGATTCGGTTTTCTCGACCGCGAAAATCCCCGGACCCAAAATTTCAGTCAAATCCGTTCATAAACAGGATGCTTATTGAGATTGCCAATAAATTGCTATTTGGCCGCCATCTTGGATTTGATAATTAGGTAAAACGGACCTCAGATTCGGTTTTCTCGACCGCCAAAACCCCCGGACCCAAAATTTCAGACAAATCCGTTGATAAACAGGATGGTTATTGAAACTGCCAATAAATCACTATTCTGCCGCCATATTGGATTTGAAAATGAGTTAAAACAGTTCTCAGATTCGGTTTTCTCGACCGCGAAAATCCCCGGACCCAAAATTTCAGTCAAATCCGTTGATAAACAGGATGCTTATTGAGATTGCCAATAAATTGCTATTTGGCCACCATCTTGGATTTGATAAATAGGTAAAACGGACCTCAGATTCGGTTTTCTCGACCGCGAAACCCCCCGTACTCAAAATTTCATTTAATTCCGTTGATAAACAGGACGGTTATTGAGACTGCCAATAAATCGCTATTTGGCCGCCATCTTGGATTTAAAAATGGGTAAAAACGGACCTCAGATTCGGTTTTCTCGACCGCGAAAACCCCCGGACCCAAAATTTCAGTCAAATCCGTTGATAAACAGGATGGTTATTAAGACTGCCGTTGGTCGCTATTTGGCCGCCATCTTGGATTTAAAAATGGGTAAAAACGGACCTCAGATTCGGTTTTCTCAACCGCGAAAACCCTCGGACACAAATTTCCAGTCACATCCGTTGATAAACAGGATGGTTATTGATACTGCGAATAAATCGCTATTAGTGTTTTAGCCATTTAAGTTACTTTGGCCCATTTGACAGTCATTAATTGTTAAAACTCGAACGAAAACCGTGGGTCAAAAGTCAGAATAAAGATACTTAGCCGTTGTTGATGTTATGCAGTGTTGCTGTTATGTGATTATTGTGATTTGATTTGTCCCTGGTGTCAAGCGGTGATGGTGTGGACTTGTTTCAGGTTTCGGTCTGTGGCAACACTGAAGGGTGGTCTGATTGGCCCATGCTTATTTTCGAGTTTATTTCCTTACAAGTGAATGAAATAAGTTAAACTCTTCGGAAGTATCATCTCCCAGTCATTCTGAATCTATCAATATATGGTTATCTAGGGTTTTGTGTAGGCGTTTACTCTGTGGAGTGACTTATTGAATAATTGGTTTTGGCGGTCGATTCAAAATTGAACCGTAAAAAAGACGGTTTTCTAAAGATTTGTTTTTGCTTGAACCATGCATCAAAAATCAATTCATACCATCTGATAGATCTTTTTGGGCCCGTTCTGGCCATATAGGGGGTTATGGGGTTTTGAGCGACGGTATAAGCGGTATTTAACCGAACATGCGAGAAATCCTGCTCAGAGCCTTTTTCGCGATGTTCGTAAAAAATATAAGTGGTCCCGCTAGCCAACTGCTTCTGGGGGTTTAAACTTGACCGGGGTGGCTATCGCCACTTATAATATAATAGCTGATAATATATAGAAATAGCCGATCTGAAGGATGAAAAGGATCAATTAAAACTTTTACTTGATCCTTTTCATCCTTCAGATCGGCTATTTCTACTTCTGCCTCATTCAGTGCTTCTTGTACTTGAAATAGTTCTTCATCAATGTCAAGCGTACCATGACTGTCGGAACTCTTTCTTTGTTTTGCACACTCTCAGCAACACGTGAGGCCTCTGAAATTTCAGTTGCACTAGAGAGAGACGGTGTCAAGTTCGAGTCACCGTTCACCACTTTCTCTATGATATTGAGTAGGTCCTCTTCGTTTTCATTTGAAGCCTAAATATGGGGTGAAAGTGACCTTGTGCTTAAACCATTTCTGGAATCTGTACCAAACATTGCTTTGTATGGAGTTGTTTTCATGCCCGCATCTAATTATACAGGGTGTAAAAAAAAAAAGGAGCAGCTCCGAATAACTCGAGTTTGGGTTCGAATTTAATAAAACGCTGAAACACGGGTTCCATTATTTTGAGGGGGACATCTTTTAGGGGGGTTGCCAAATTCCAGGCCCCCCCAGGGGGGCGGGTACGGGGGTCACCGCCCCCCTAAATCACATTTCTCAAATGGCGACCCCTAATTTTTATTACATAACTTTGAAGAACATCAAATTCTAAGCATTTTGGCACAAACCGCAGGTCGATATCGTTTTTCGGGTTCGAGATATCGAAAGTCAAAGTTCGATTTTGACCCATTTTCAAAAATTCATAACTCCCACTAAAAAAGTCGGAATTTAAAAAACTATTAGCTTAAAATGCTCTACAAAACAAGTCCTTTTCAGAAAAAAATACAACTGTCCAGGAAATTTGAATTTTAGGCTCCGAAAAAAATATTCAAAATTTTCGAAAATTTTGAATCGGCGATATTCTTGTAAAACGGCCAAAATCGACAATTTTGGCTTAAAACCTGTTGACTGAGTCCTAATGAGCGATGCAAAGCTCTCTAAAGTCCCCAAAACCCCATTAAAGCCCGAGAGAGAGGTGTTTCCTAACTCTAAATTTAGCAGTGTTCTCAATACTGAGTTTGATCATTTTAAATGTGATTTTGAGACTTTCTTGAGCTTTTAAGCGCTTTGCATCGCTCATTTGGACTCAGCCAACAGGTATTAAGCCAAAATTGTCGATTCTGGCCGTTTTACAAGAATATCGCCGATTCAAAATTTTCGAAAATTTTGAATATTTTTTTCGGAGCCTAAAATTCAAATTTCCTGGACAGTTGTATTTTTTTCTGAAAAGGACTTGTTTTGTAGAGCATTTTAAGCTAATAGTTTTTTAAATTCCGACTTTTTTAGTGGGAGTTGTGAATTTTTGAAAATGGGTCAAAATCGAACTTTGACTTTCGATATCTCGAACCCGAAAAACGATATCGACCTGCGGTTTGTGCCAAAATGCTTAGAATTTGATGTTCTTCAAAGTTATGTAATAAAAATTAGGGGTCGCCATTTGAGAAATGTGATTTAGGGGGGCGGTGACCCCCGTACCCGCCCCCCTGGGGGGCCTGGAATTTGGCAACCCCCCTAAAAGATGTCCCCCTCAAAATAATGGAACCCGTGTTTCAGCGTTTTATTAAATTCGAACCCAAACTCGAGTTATTCGGAGCTGCTCCTTTTTTTTTTTACACCCTGTATGTTCAGGGCTGTCGCTAACGAGTATCCAGGGTGTGCGCCGTACACAAGCGGCAAATTCTGAAGAGCGGCAAAATTTAGAAAGAAGAAGAGAAAGGGACGACAAAACGAAAATAGAAGCGGAAGAAGGAGAAAAGGGAAGGGAAAATTTTTGACCATCATTGGACCCATGTTCATGGGAAAAAGTCTTTTTTTGCCCTAAATATTTCTTCTCGAAGTTTGGCACGCGGGTTATGTTACATCCTGTAAACACGATGGCTCCGTCAATGCTGTTTTATGTCGGTGATGATACTAGTGTCCAGTGTAGCGCGGGTTGTTGGGAACGGAAGTGATTTCCTCAGTTACTGATTGAGAGTGGATTTTGAAGGCTTTTATTGTGCGCATCGTTATTTTCTCCGAATTTCACGCAAGATTCAAGGTTCTCTACCAGAGCTGCCGTTTCGCGCATAACTAGTGACATTTTTCAATTCACCGATGATTTCACCGGTTGAGAAAATATTTCAAAAGTCAGTTCAGTTTACAAGCAGAGCCATAAGTCCTGCGTCGACGATTCGACGCAACCCGCATTACACGTTGCCCGAACCTCGCTCGGTCTTGAGAGAACAAAAGAAAAGAGAGATAAGAGAGCATTTACTGTACATGTAATGCGGGTTGCGTCGAATCGTCGACGCAGGACTTATGGCTCTGCTTGTACGTACGCCTGTAATTCACGAAAAGACTCGTATCTGTACTCTTTCCTCCACCGGTTGAGTCGTCGATGTTTTGAAGAAACCTGCGGATATTTTAATTAATCAACTGAGTTCCACCTATGGGGCTGTTGCACACTTTTGCTATAAGCGATTTAACAGTCGATTCTGGTGAAAAAACTTCGAAAAATAACAATGGCAGCACTAGAAACTTCCGAAATCCACTCTTAAACTCAATAAACGCTTTTATTAGCGAGGGTGTAATGGTGGCTGAGATAAATAATAATGGGAGATTCCTATCTTAATTTCGTCACTCTTTCTATGCTGACAAGGATGATTCACAGAGTAATTAGTCATCAGAGTGATGATCCACATCCGATGAATGGTACCGCAACACCTAGTGACACCGGTGTCAAATGAAAGTCGTCTCTTATTGGTCACTTCTTGATGGAGTTACAGTATTGTTAGATGAGAATCTCCCATTGTTACTACCCTCAGGCACCATTACGCCCGCGCAAATGAAAGCGTTTATCGAGTTTAGGAGTGGATCTCGGAAGTTTTTAGTGCTGCGATCATTAGTTTTGGAGGTTTTTACACCAGAATCAACTATTGAATCGTTTAAAGCAAAAGTGTGCAACAGCGCCCCATTGAGAAAATATTACAGATCAGAGTATTTTCGTGCATTCAAGTCATATACTGAACTGAACTGTGTAATCTTTTCTCAACCGGTGGAATCATCGGTTAATTGAAAAATGCGATTAATTATATACGCTAGACGGCAGCTCTGTTCTATACTGCAGTATCAAAAGTACGCAACAGCCCCATCGAAGTTTCTAACGTTGTGTTTTGTCTATTGTCTATCGTCTATATCTATAGCGGTCTCTCTCAAGAATCATCATCCCGTATCAAGCCTCAGGCGGGTGTCTCTATCGGGAGCATGGTTACTCGTGACGGCGATGAAGAATGCATGACTGCGGGGGCGTCCTGGAATCAATCACTCCGAGCCGATGGAGAAGAAGGAATAGGAGGAGAGGGAGGAGAGGGAGGGGAGGGAGGAGAGGGAGGAGATGTGAAGAACGTTTGGATGCTATACGTGGGCAATTATCCATGGCTCTTCAATCCGGACACAGGTGCGTCTCTTAGAGCAAGACAAATCAATAATTCTTTAATCGCTTTAAGTAGCTACCGCGTTAGGCTCTTGAACCCTTGAACCGACGCGATCAATGAGCTATAGGGACATAGAGGCTCATACAGTGGCGTAGCGAGCAAATTGGCAACGTTGTAATGTGTCCATTTAAATCTATTAAAACGATCGAAATATAGGGTGTTCGGTGAACGACTTTGCATTCGACCTTTTACATGGGTTTAAATGGCCACATTACAACGTTTCCAATCAGAACCGGTTGAATCAGAACTATCCCTAGTATTCTTGGGCATCGGCTCTTGTTTATAATAATTTGCACGCTACGCCACTGGACTGATACACGTTATAAGTCCTATCTCAAAGTGTGACAGCATGGGCGATTTGAATCTGGTTTGTTTGCCTCACTTTTTTTTAACCTCAAATCAAAAATAGGGCTCTTGCAAACTTTTGCTGTAAGCAAACGACTATTTTTATCTGATGTAAAAACCAGCGAAAATCACACTGAAAAGATCTAAAATTCAGTTTTAAACTCACGTAACTGCTATGACGGCAAGATCATAATGGCGGCTCAACGCAGGTATCATGGATAGATTCCTGTCTAAAATATAACTTTATCTACGGAAACACAGAGGAATCCCCCATGATACTTGCGCCTCTCTACCATAAAGCCCGATTGTGAGAGTGAATTTCGTGATTTTTTAGTGCGCAAATCGTTATTTGTTCAGGGTTTTATCCCGGAATCAACAAGTAACAAGCCTGTAGCAAGAGTTAGCAACAGCTCAATCGACGTTTAATGTATTTCAACGATTTTTTCTCATTAATTGCATCTATATTCTGCTCCTTAACGACATTGTTGACGTTGATTTCAAAAATGATTTAATTTTCTACTTAACTCCTGATTATTATCCGCATGTTCTACTTGCTTGCATTTTTTGCGATAAAGTTAAAATTGTGGAAAAACAAGCCTATTTCGATGAAAACCATAAGGCCAAATTTGAACTTGGTCAATTTAAGTCAGATTTTCAAGTTTATCACGCGTATACGGGTCTAATCAATAGAAAATCATAAAACAAAAACAAAAAATACATTTTTTTTTTGTTAATTACAAAGACTGAAAAAAAGGGGCGGACATGTATGTCACGAAAATGTAAAAATCTTCATTGTGTGATTGTAATACACGAAAAAATAAAAATACTGGTACTTCCGCTGACCACTGGTATTGGTGCAGGCTGAGGGTGTTTTTTAAGTGTGCTCAGGATTTTCTCTTTGCCTTGATTGAACAGACTTGAAGACGTATAGTATTCACTCGTATACAGTAGCGGCCCGTGAGATTTGGCAACCATGCATTTTTCCCACTTAAACTTTGGTAAAAAATCGATTCAAGCGGAGGCTGGCAACCTCCTCGAGTTTCGATTGTTTTCCATGTATTTAAATGGGATAAAAACACTGTTGCCAAATCGCACGAGCCGCCACTGCTCGTATACTTTCGGCCGTAAGCTAATCACTCAGACTTTCTCTGCTGTAAAATTCTGGACAAATTTGTCCCTTTCCCGGCTTCAGGGAGGAAAAAAAGAAAAAAAAAAAAACATTGCAGAAATTCTTGGAGTGTGCAGTTAGAAGAACTAGTAAATCGATGTCCTCACCGACTATGATAGATGATTCAAACTTTGGCGCCATATCTATTCCTTTCGCTACTGTCATGGTGGCTATACGTCTTCTTGAGATTGGAATACCGGTATACTCTCAGCTTCAAAATGAAATTTTAGCATTTCGATTAGACAATTTTCGTTTTTGCTATTTCCGAGGAATTTATCGCTTGAGTGATGGTAGGTAATCATGTCTTCTTCAAAAATAATGTCTATGGAAGAATTATTTTTCTCTCTTCGGGTTCTTTCTACAAAAGTGCTTTGATCGGTGACGTTTTCTGGGTAATCATCAAAAACAACGTGTACGTTGGAGCCATAGTGAGTTTTGACGTATGAAATGTAGCTGACAAAAATAGCTAAGAACGTCACTTTACGTGGCCAAAGTAAGCGATGTAGTGAAAAAAACCACCACCTACAGTGAACATTCCATTGCTCACATCAATTTTATAAGTTTATGTCGGATAAGATTTGTACAAAGCGGACTTGGTTCCCTTTCGCATTTCTTTTTCGTTGAAAAGTGAGAGTGGGAACGGAGATAGTTCATATATAGCTTTAGGGTGAGGGGAGTAGCATACCTGCCCCCCTGTTTATGTATGGTCACCCTGCTAGAAATTTTCCTTGACATCTGGCAAGGAAATATTTCCATGACTTTCGTGGCAAGGAAAAATGGCCGGGAAATTTTTCCTTGCCAGTCATGGAAATATTTCCTTGCCAGTTATGGAAATATTTCCTTGCCAGTCATGGAAATATTTCCTTGCTTGTCGAGGAAATTTTTCCTTGCCAAGCAAGGAAATTTTTCCTTTTCCTTGCCTGGCATGGAAAAATTTCCTTGCCTCGCGCGGAAAGAAAATAATTCCTTGCCCTTGCTTGGGCATGGAAAAATTTCCTTTTTCTTGCTTGGCTTGGAATGCTTTCCATATCTGGTTCAGAAAGGTTTCATGGATGCATGTGCCTGATTCAGAAATGTTTCCTGAACCTACCCATACACTTGTTGAACCCAGATTCCCAAATGCATCTTCTGCACAGTAAACATTGAAAACTAACAGCGTACCAACTATTTTAGAACAAGCTCTACTCTTCTGATGGCAGGAAAAGATAGACATGAAACTAAATCAAATTAAATTCAATTATATTGTAAAAGAAAAAAACTGTGTCAGTACATCCCTGGTAAAAATGAAGGTAGTACAACGTTGTAACAACGTTTGAGGTTGTACTAACCTTGTACTCGTAATTGGAACCCAACGTTAGTACAGGTTGTTGTAGCGACGTTGTTATATAGGTCTGCTCTGTACCAACATTGTTAGGTCTGCTCTGTACCAACGTTGATAGGTTTACTCTGAACCAACGTTAGTAAGCAGATGTTACTATGAAATTTCAAACAACTTTGGTACAGATTTGCAATAATGTTTGTACATGCAAGGGAGCCAACGTTGTTACAGATTTTCTACAAACGTTGGTAGCACGAGATCTAGCTCTAACATTACTTTCCTCATTCTCATAGCTCTTGCAGAACAAATACAAATAAAGAGAAGAGAAATTATAAACTGTAATGAAGGGGTTTAAGAGTATGCTTGCATGCATGAAGACAATGTAATACTGTAAAAAGTACTCACCATATTTGACGGTTATCCATTTATTTGAAAGTTTTCAAACCGCACAGCACTGATTCACCAAAAAAATTTCAACCGTATAGCCTCACAGCTATTTGATGACTTATTTACAAGATGATTTATCACTAGAGCTTTTTAATGCTTGAAATTAACTCACTAACCAAAAAAACCAAAAACAAATTAAACTGAAATCTCATATTTCCAATTTTAAAGCAATGCGAAGCCAAACTGTTTAATAAAGATTTTCAGTGACTCTCCGAAGATTAATGCCACATACACTTTCAAGAGCAAAAAAGAAATAAATTAAATTATTCACAGCTATGAGCAAGTTGTCGACAGGAATTCTGATGAATCCATTTTGTAGAGATCATACAAACTGAGGTACCAAGCATTCCTTCCATGCGACTCTTGTGCCTTTAGACAAGCTTTCCTCCGTGAGATGATTCAATGTTTCTGCCACTGTCCCTACAGCATAAAACTGGACTTCCATCAGCTTAACATGTTTCAGGGATGTAGCAGAGAACGATACAAAACAGTGTGAAGTCACGTAATTCAAGACAGAAACCAGAGTTCCTGAAAATGTAAATCAAAACTGTAAGTCAGAGTTGTAAGAAATCATTCTGTTTCATAATTATTAGAGCAGACACATGCAGAGAGTTAGGTGCTGACTCGTAGAATAGCATACGTTCAAAATGCATCAAAACACATCGGTGAGCAGTTGGTTAGCAACCAGATAAACTCTTTTGCAACTGCTCACTGATTAGTCAGAAGCGGATCCAGCGGTCTGGCAACTGTGTATTATTCCCATTTGAATGCATGAGAAACAATCGATTTGTAGAATGGCCGTAGCACCTTCAAGAATCGATTGTTTCTCATAAGATCAAATGGGATGAATTCATGGTTGCCAAATTGCTGGCTCCGCCCATGTGATTAGTTTTGATACATTTTCAGTACCTCAACTGACTTATCAGGATACTCAGAAAGCATCTGCTCTAGCCACCAACCTTATGGAAAAATTCTTTTTGGAAACATGAAACAAGGGAGAGTGAAGACCTGCAAGATCTACAGACAAGTAGACATATGTAATGGCTTGGATAAGGACTAATTAACTTGAATTCTTCATGTTCTTCCTTTTTCTTTTAAATTTATTTGCTATTACACCCTGTATGTTCGGAACAGTCCCATGATCACAGAATAATACAATCAGACTGGAAACTCCCATATCGTTTGGTAACTTCTCAAGATGGCAGACGTTTCTCACTGTCTTTTTCACTGCTTGAATTAGGGATTGTTTGGAACGTCTAATCAGAAAATAATGCTTCAAAAATGTTCAAAATGAACCTAAGTTTCCACTGTGATTGTAGTATTTTGAGCTATGCTCACTGAAAATACAGCTTGTTTCAGAAGTGGGAGTGGAGCTCAAATGATGATTATTGGCAGATTTTCAATTTTCATTCCTTCAAGTCAAAACAAAACTTGCCTGAGACTTGAAAATTGCTAGAGCAGGGGGGTGATTACGGAGGATCGTTATCGTTTTCGAGTGCAGCAGTTACTCGCGCTGTAGTAGGCTATCGTCTTATTTCTTCTTCTTCAACACAGTTCTACTCGATAACGATAACGATCCTCCGTGATCACCCCCCAGGACTCTTTTGAGTATCGGGTGCTGACGAGTAGTGGTGCGTGCTACTGAACTGCATCAAAACGCATCGGTCAGAGGTTGGTTTGCGCAGTTTTGACTCATTGCTAGTCAACCACTCACCACTGCGCTTTGATGCAATTTGGTAGCATGCACAGCTACTTGTCAGAACCTAATACTCAAAATGGTCCTGCTCTATTTTTAGCTTCCAATTAATTTCATTCTATTCTTACGTACAATCTGAGAAATAATGATAGCAAAATTCTAAACATTATCAGCCGAGCTCTGCTTCGTCTTCTGAGACGAGCTATACCGATCAGTGCAAGCCCCACCCATCTGCATGTGCCAAGACCGGCTTCACTTTTCTTTCACTTCATGAAACAGCTGTGGCCAGTCGTCTTCTGTAATGTCTTAGGTTTCTACAGCCGCTTGAGGGAGATAATGAGTTCTTGACAGTTACAGACCTTGTTTGGGCGAATTGCTCTAAGGAAAGGCTCTGGTAATGTTACTGACAATGTAAGCGAGAAACAAAAAAAAAAAACATTTACTGCATTTAAAATTGTCAGGAATATCAAGAGGAGACTTTCCAAAAGCAACTAAATATTTGGCTCAAGAAACTAAGAATCTGAGAACTACTCACCATCTCTCATAAGCAGCTGTAGAAACGTTGTACCCTAACCTCAAACCTGCCACTTTCCGGTATGAGGTCCTTACTGTTTTCTTACTGAGAGATCGTGCAAACTCCTTACATACAGCCATGTTTAGGTCTTCATCTTAAATGGTAGGCCAATTTTACTATTAATTGAACAGGATGGGACGGGTAACTCATGATTACTCTCGATTGGTCAAAACTGACCGTGATAAGAGAAGAGACTACTCAGAGTTGTTCGCTTATTCCGTTCCGACAAAACGCACAGACCATGCTGGCTCACCACAGTGAAAAAGTCTGTTATGCAGCATGATTCATGCGCCAATGCGTTTCAATGAGACAAAATATCCTGTAAGAATGTTGCTGGGCCCTAACAGAAAGAATAATCTAGGTCCCAAGTTAACAGGGGCAGCTCATTCTAAATTATGAACAAGAATTATCGGCAAGGAGTTAGGTGGATGAGATTTCAAACAAACGCTGTTTTTAAACATTAGAGCTAGACTAACAGTGGAGTCATCCTTCTGCGAGCACCTTGAATAACACAGTGAAGAAGTTACAAAGAACAGCATGGGACTGTGAATAACGGCCACCTCTATTTGCTCAGAATCGAATATCTACCAAGTGCGACAAGTAATTAATTACTCACCCCGGTTTCAAATCTTGAAGGTGAGGAGATCCAACCAGGAGACTTTGAGAATAATTTGATGAAACTTACTTCGAGAATTAATGAATTACGAGGGATACTTTCAGAGTGTGTTGATCATGCGTCCTTTTTGAGAGCAAAATGGCGGCTGGGATTTCACGAATCACGATTCATGAGTGAAGATGCTATAGGGTGCTTAACAAGTCTGAGGCCCCCGGTGACTTTTGAACGGTGTCAAATTATTATTATTCTTTGGATGGATCGACCACAGAGTATTCGTACCCCGAAAATTTCAAATGTGATTAAAATTACATCGAAATGATATCAAACCAACTGCAAAATTCAATTGATCGATCCGCATCCCAAAGTCCCTGCAAGGAGGGGAGTCTCGGACTCATGGAGCATCCTATATCTGTGATAAACAAACATTAGCAAACTACCGCTTAAATGTCCACAAAAAATCGTAATTTCTTTTCCATCGGAAGCATTCTTTTTTAATTTTTGTTCTTTTCGAGTTTCAATCGAATAAATGTAGTCCATGTACACGTATGCTATTCTGTATAAGAGCCAGGTTTTACTCTGGGATGATTTCGACCCACCAAGGATGCACAATGCACATTGCACAGCTCAGCAGGTATCTTAACCATCTCATTCATTAAAAATTTGTCATCATGCATTTGTTCCAAAATGTCTCTGAACTCTTTAAGAACATTAGTGCTGTGCTCATTTCCCGCTTGAATTCTATTAATCTCTGTCCGTGAAACGGACTACCTACTCTCAAGCAGTCTTCCGAGACTCCTTCTTGTTGGCAAATCTCAACTTAACCTTAGTTTCAAGACTGATACAGATTACAGAGCAGAACAACTTAATCTTACTGTCTAGAGAGAGCTCTAAAATCAGCAGTCAGTCTGCCAATTTTTACAGTGGTGTATGTGTAAAGGGGGACTCACACTGATACAAATCAGTGACGTAACAAGAGAAGTGGAGGCCTGCTAGTAAACTATTCCCGAGGGCCAGAGAGGTAACTTTTTCAGAGCTTGGGCCAACAAGCACTGCGCTTACCTTGCTGTCCTGTTTGTTACACCACTGATAGGTATATTCAAAGATGGTGGGATCATCCAGAGCTTATTATCTATGAAAAAAAAACTAATTCCCAAAGAAAGGAATAATAATCTGACAAATGAGCCCTTATTTGGACCTTCATAAGAGAATCCTCTTCAACAGATGCCACGGGCTTTCGCATTCCCTGCCAGACTCTTGACTCTTGTTTCATGTTTCCAAAGAGAATTTTTCCATGTTGTTTGGTAGCTTATAATTATGAAATAGAATGATTTCTTACAACTCTGACTCGATTTTGATTTACATTTACAGGAACTCCGGTTTCTGTCAAGAGTGTGGTACCTTGCCCTGTTTAGTATCGTTCTCTGCTACGTCCCTGAAACATATTAAGCTGATGGAAGTACAGTTTAGTGCTGTAGGGACAGTCGTAGAAACATTGAATCATCTCACATCGGATAGTTTGTTCAAAGGCACAGGAGTCATGAAAGAAATGCCAGGTGCGTTAGTTCGAAAGATTTCTACCAAATCAAAACCAGGATTGATTAGAATTCCTTTTGGGTGATTCGACAACTTGCTCAGTGTACTTAATAATTGTGATTCGTTCGTTTTCAACTCTTGAAAATTTGTGCGGCATACTTACCTATCTCTGAAGAATAACCAGAAATCTTATGAAATCCGGGCTTTGCATTGATCTACAATTAAAAACAGAGCTTGAGTTAAATTTTTGTTTCTCAATTTTCAACGCATTTCGGTTGGTGAATCAGAGGCGGCCTGTACGATTTGGCAATCATGCAATTTTTCCATTTGAAATTAGGTAAAACAATTGATTCGTGAGGAGGCTGACTGCTTCCTCAAGAATCGATTATTGTTTTATCTAAGTTTAAATAAGATGAAAGCAATGTTACTAAATTGCATGAGCAGCCACTGTGGTGAATTGATTTTAAATACTTAAAAGTTTCTCTTATTGTAAGTGACGTATATTGTGTTATGAAAATGGCTATGAGGTCACAGTTCGTTTGATTTGTGAATCGGTGCTGTTCGGCTTAAAAACTTTCAATTGATTGGATAACCTTCAAATGTGGTGAGTGCTTTTTACAGTCTTACCTTTTTTTTCTTTTAGGCATGCGAGCTTAAACTCTTTCATCAAAGTTGTTAATTTCTCTTCTCTTTACGGCATATACCTCTAAACTGTAAGGTGAGTGCATGACTATTTTTTCCAGTCAAGGGGATTAAAGTTGCAGCAATTTTGCTATGATGTATGATTTTTCTGGTCATGAGAGATTAGTTTGTGAATTCAGCTTTCAAAATGGTTGTAGTTTTACTATTTTCTGCAACTTTACAACTCCAAAAGTAAAATCCTCAAAAGTAGTTAAGACGCCATCTCCAGTTATTCATCAAGAGTTGTCGAAGTCATAAAGGTGCTATTTGACTCCTTGACCAAGAGTCGTCAAAGTTGTTAAGTTACAATACGACTCATGTTCAATATTTCAAGAAAATCGCCGTATGACTTATGGTTCAAAGTCGTCAAAGTTGCAGAGTTGCCATACAACTTACGGTCATCAAAGTCGTAGAGTTGCTGTGGGACCCTGCTTTAAGAGGCGTCAAAGTTGCAGAGACGCTGTGCAACTCGATGGCAATCTTTATACAACTCCATACGACCATTAACGACTGTCGTGCGACTAATTTAGTTGTTAATGATCGTCACTTTTACCAGGAATTTAATTACCGATGGAAGTAAAAAAAAAAATCCTTGGATACCTACAGATGAAGAATTAAAGCATAATACGAGAAAAAAGATAGAAAATGAAATAAAGCTTAACAACATTCTTATTTCAGTGACAGACAATTTTTTTTTTGCTATAAAACCTTTAAAATGTTATAGTATTCCTAAACAGCTTAAAATTGACTCGAGAAATGTTCATCTAACATCATACCGACAGATTTACTTGCTTTAATTTGCATAATAGCATGGCTATTATGAGATCGATTTGAAAATATATCGATGTCGTCGTAGGATCATACCGACTTATCGACCTTATTCAGGTATGAAACTGACTGACTTACCGACATTACAACGACAAAAGCATGCTTACTTGCATACCGACCTTCATGGCAAGTATAAGATCGGTTAAAAGTTATATCGGTGCCAGTATGATGTTGGTGTTTTGTCGATATGATGTCGGTTTATTGTCGATATGGGTCGATATAAAATCGGTTTGTCGGTTCAGTGTCGATATGCATCGGTTAAATGTTAAAAAACAAGTCTAAAACCAGAAAAAAATTGGTATTCCAAAGGTGATAATCTCAGTTTCCTAGTCCCACTCTAAAAATTTTCAGGAGAGTAAACTTAATTTGCAATTCCCCATTTGAAATTTTCTTTCAAGTCCCTATGTGAACATTTTTTGCAAGTCCTAATTTTGAAAAAAAAAAAAAATTCGAAGTCAAACTCGAAAAATTTACGAAGTCTTAATGTGAAAAATTTTGCGTAAATCGAGTTTGTGTGAAATTTCTAGATTTTTTTTTTTCAAAAATAAGTCGAAGAAAGGCGGCGAAAAATTTTCTAAGTCCAAAATGTTAGTACAGAAGAGTGGAACATTCCACTGTCTGTATCGACTGCTCATTCACTGAGATTCTGCACTCCTGCTTCGAGATTTCTGTGATCATGAAAAAGTTACCTCGAACAAAACAAGGAAATGGAATAAGTATTTCCTCGGAAGGCTCAATGGACATGGAATTATTTCCTGGCTGAATACAAGGAAGTATTTCCTTTTCCTTATTGCTCTCAAAATGAATTATAAACATTCCCTTGGAGGTTTCCATGGTCATAGAAAAACTTCCTTGAACAAGGCAAGGAAATGGTAAGATTTCCTTGGAAGTTTCCATGGTCATGGAAAAAAATTTCCCTTTAACGAAGCAAGGAAACATTTCCATTTCCTTGAAGTTTTCCATGAGCATGGAAATATTTCCTTGCCAAGAGCAAGGAAATGGAAAAAATTCCTTGAAAGTTTCCATGGTCATGGAAAAATTTCCTTGAACGAAGCAAGGAAACATTTCCACTTCCTTGAAGTTTTCCATGAGCATGGAATTTTTTCCTTGCCAAAAGCAAGGAAATGGAAATATTTCCTTGCCGAAAGCAAGGAAATGGAAATATTTCCTTGCCGAAAGCAAGGAAATGGAAATATTTCCTTGCCAAAAGCAAGGAAATGTAACATTTCCTTGCCAAAAAGCAAGGAAAATTTCTAGCAGGGCATTTTCAATCAACTCTGCCGGAATAACAGCTCAAAAACAGAATCAGCACTCATCGAGACAGCTACCTGGCGATAAAATCGTATTTTCCCCCATAAGTGTTTATGCTAATGGAGACGCTCTGAAGACTCAGAGTCAATAAAAATGTAAGAACCATGTCACTCTCAAAAAACCACCCGCTGTCAGAAGAGAAGCCATAGGTCACGCAAAACCCGACGTTGCAAAACAGTTCCGTTCACGTGTCCACCATGCTGATTTCGGAGGCCGCTCGGCAACGTCGGTTTCTGCGCAAAGGTTTCAAATTTGGACCCAATATGTAGCATTTTACGTCTACCTTCTGTGGGACGGATATTGTTGCCCGAAAGATTCACGTTTTAAGCACTTTTTTACGCAAAGAAGGGAAAATACTGAAATATCCGATGTCTGCCCTCTGACGGCCGTATTTATGGTCAAAATTATCGTGCTAGGCTTGAAAAACGATTTTTTGGAAAATTGCGAACGTTCCGGGCCTCGAATGCCCGCAAAGCTCAAATTCGGAATCAGCGACCAAAATTACATAGGAATCGACTCCTAGACCTTATTCTCCATTCAATACATAAGGTAAACCCCCATTTGGGTCTCATATGCCTGGCCTAAGGGGATTCTAACCGGAAGAGCAGAGGGGGCGTTTTGAGAGCCCTGCACCTTGGCAGCGATTAAAAACCCACGTAAAAGACGGGTCTGGTCGTTAGCCTGTTTTCCCAATTAAAATAACATTGGCGCACTATGGTCCGGATGCCCCAAATCCTCGGAATAAACCTCCAAAAAAGAGGGTACGGAAATGGGGTTTTGGGCCTGAATTATCATTCACAACCTTCCTACGAACTAGTTTCAAGCATTATTTGATGTTTTTTGTTTTTTTTTCTGCCGCACAATGGCACCTAAACTTTGAAGTTTTGGACAACGTCAAATTTTGTCCATTTTACGAGGAATATTATCGAGTTAAAATTTACCGAATGCATGATCCGATTGAGTTTCCGGACTTAAATTATGTTTCTACAACCTTTTGACTGTAAGAAAACGCATTTGCCGATTGTTTAGACAGTTTGGTTAGGGGGGGTTTTGGAGCCCAATTATTGCAACTCGAAAAACCCTGATAAATGACATATTTGAGAGAAAAAGTAAGTTGGTTCTCGCTGGTTCGCCGATGGAATATGGCTGGACGGTTAGATTAACATATTATCTGATTGGTCAAACCTCAAACGGTCGCTACAAGGCGCACCAATTTGAGAAAAGACTATTTTAAGTTGAAAACCACCTATATGCGTTCCTACGGATTTTTCGTAATTCGATACACGGGAAGTAAAACAATGATGTAAAAATTTGACTGAAACCACTTTGAAGAACTCCTCTCGCAAACATTAATGGACATCAATGGCGAGGTCGTCGCACAATGGCACTTAAAATTTCAACTTTTGAACAAAGGTTTGCAGCTGATTTGTTTGAAAATTAGGTGAAACTTATCTCTGTAAAGCAGAAAGGCTATGATTATTATTTTTCTCAAACTTCTTTCTGCAGAAAGTCAAATAATGCATTTATTGATTTCCTTAATCCTATGTTTTGAGTCCCCCTTTTTCTGGTATTAAGGAAGGACTAGTCCTTAAAATTTTGAGATTTTTTTTTTTTTTTTTTTTTTTTTTTTTTTTTTCTCATTCGCATAGTTAATGTTTATTTCGTGTTTCTATATTTGTGACTGGAGTTGAAAATTGTGTATTGCTAATTTGTTTGCAAATTCTCTGCACGGAAAAAAAAGATTAGTGAAAATAACCATACGGATACCTGTTTTTGGCACCTACTAGATGTTATGGTAAACTTGACCAGAATTATGGTACATTTACCAATACTTTGAGTAAATTCGACATGCAATCAGGTAACATCACCTAGTATCTAGTCAAAACATAGTATACTTCTGGTTAACATTACCATAACATCTAGCAGGTGCCAAAATCAGGTATCCGTATGGTTATTTTCACCGTAGTTTTTTTTCCGTGTGCCTCTCTCATCTTTGTCAATTTTAAGCAGGAAGGCTGTGATTATTATGATTATTGTTATAATTTGTTTTGTTTATTATTTTTATTATTATTATGATTATTACTTTTTTCAGCTTCTTTGTAAAGAGTCATACATTGTTTCTGATTTGTTCCTATTTTTTGAAACTATTCGTTTTGAGTAAATATCTCCAATTTAAGAAGCAAAGTTGTCGATTATCTTTTGTTCAGCTTCGAGCGATTACTTTATTCCAATTTAATATTCATTTATTGAGATTTTATGCTCCGTGACTGTAACGGTTATTTACAAACTTCCTCTGAAATCGGTGTCAGTAGGCTTTCTTCGCATGTTGCTTCTTCCATTTAAGGGGAACTTATAAAAGTCAATATTAAAAAGCATTTTTGGGAGGGTCTATACTCTATAGCCTCAAATGCTGCCCCCCCCCCCGGATGATCATTTAGATTTATAGTTTTTTTTTCTACCAAACTTTTGTTGTTGTAAATAAGTACTTCCGCAAAATGTTAAACATCACGCCAAAGAAAAATGGAAAAGTCTCTGCCGCGGTACAGGTGCAATTATTGGAATTTTTAAAGAAATAATTTTTTTTTCCAGAAAATTGTAAAATTTTGCCCAAAAATTAATCAAATGTCATTTTTGACTCCAAAAATGAAATCAGCGATCCAAAAAACCCCCGTACCCTTAATTTCATTCAAATATAATCAGTCTAGAGGTTTATTCCGAGGATTTGGGGCATCCGGACCATAGTGTGGCGGTGTCCCGGAGGAGCAGAAGGGGCGTTTTGAGAGCCCTGCGCTTTGTCAGTGATTTCAAGTCCACCATGAAGACAGAACTGCTCGTAAGTCTATTTTCTCATTGAAACTAGCATTGGCGGTGTCCCGGAGGAGCAGAAGGGGCGTTCTGAGAGCCCTGCGCTTTGTCAGTGATTTCAAGTCCACCATGAAGACAGAACTGCTCTTAAGTCTATTTTCTCATTGAAACGAGCATTGGCGGTGTCCCGGAGGAGCAGAAGGGGCGTTTTGAGAGCCCTGCGCCTTGTCAGTGATTTTAAGCCCTACAAAAAGACAGGTCAGCTTGTAAGTCTATTATCTCATTTAAACGAGAATTGGCAGTGTCTCGGAAGAGCAGAGGGTGCGTTTTGAGAACCCCGCGCGTTGTCAGCCAATGAAAGCTTTTAAAAAAGACAGGTTTGCTCGTAAGTCTGTTTTCTCATTTAAAAGTACATCGGCGGTGCCCCGTAAGAGCAGAGGGGGCGTTTTGAGAGCCCTGCGCGTTGTCAGCCATTGAAAGCCTTTAAAAAAGACAGCTTTGCTCGTAAGTCTGTTTTCTCACTTAAAATGACATTGGCGGTGTCTCGGAAGAGCAGAGGGGGTGTTTTGAGAGCCCTGCGCTGTGTCAGCCGTTAAAAGCCCACCCAAAATACACGTCTGCTCGTAAGTTCGTTTTCCCTTTTAAGACTACATTGGCGGTGCCCAGGAGGAGCAAGAGGGTCCGGGTGACCCCTTACTTCCCTAGTCAACTCTCTTAATTTCAGGGGGGGGGGGGCGAAATGCATCTTGCCGCGGACCCTCAGAGGTGTAGCTACAGCCCTGATTCTAACCTCATTTCGAACTACATTTCTACGCTATCCGAAGAATGATTGAACTTATCAACTGTAGGTTTGAATGAAAATCACCAGCCTCCATCCTCATGTAGGGCAACTTGATTGGTTAGGAGCAGTAAGAAGCTGATATTTTCATGAAAACCATAGAAGTATCAAAGCCAATTTTTTCTGGGACAAACTATGAAACAATGTTTACGGTCACCAGCGTACTTGCTGGACCCAGCGTGCCACATTGCATACTTTGTAGGAGTGGAACAACACTTACGTATCTTGATACGATATCTCTTTAGGCTTAGTAATCTCTGGGGCCTTCACTGACTGACATCCTGATTAGCATGTTATTGCGGGCTCCTATGTCTCGTGCAAATCGATTCTCTGTCATTGGTATAAACAGAGGATTCGTCGATTTATCGCATTTCACGAGCGCAAACCTTGCGTCTTTATTAGTACTGGAAGATCAGAACAAATTATCGCGAGTGTTTTTTGCGCGGTTTCTCGGAAGTTCTAACGATTTAATCTGAATTGAAGAGGGGATAAAACTTTGAGCGATCTCGGCTTGTAAGTCGACTCAAAACTTTTGGTCGCGAATTATTTATTTTATTTTATTTTGTTTCTTTTCTACCCAGGATTGAGAAATAGGTACTTACGGATAAATCGTGCCGCTTCGTGAATTCCCTCGACGCGCGCGTAGACTTTTGACTTTTTTTTTTTTATTTTACTTCTCGAAGCTTGAAAGTTTAAAGTTACATCTTCTCTCGACTTGATCGCGAGTTGCTACAAGTCGATTAAATAAGTTTACTAAGTGATCGCGAGACAATTTCTCGTGTTCTTTTCGCTCTCTGATCATTTTTACATCGATTTCTTTCGTCTTTATCTCTCCTTCCATTTGAACTCATGTGTTAGAAAAGGAAAGCAGAGGTGGCATCGCGTGACTATTATCCGTATATCCGTCCTTTTCTAACGCACGCGTTTAAATGGAAGGAGAGAGAGAAAGACTAATTTAATTACTGTATCCGCTCATGTGGTAGATTTGAGGTTAAAAGCCGTATACTTATTACTCAGTAATTCTTCTTGTAAAATATACGGTCTAAAGGGATTTCTACGCCTTAACGACGACGTAGGTGTCCGCTCCCCTTCTCTTCCCGCCCCCGGGTGCACCATATAAGGATCCCTAGCTTCAAAAAATAGGGTTTTTTTTCTATTGATTCAACCTACATTTGCGTGTTTCCCTCGCCAATTGCGGTAAATGGACCGACACCGCACACGGGAGCCACGAGTAGGTCTTTTCGGCGGTGCAGACTGCAGATGTTTCGCTGGTTGCCGTCAGGTTGCTCTCCAATCGTTCGTTCTTCACAGTATTCGTTCTATTTGTCTCTGGTTGATGGTTGTTGTTTACGCCTTGTAGTGAATCAAAATCTTTAAACTTTAAAGTATTTAATGTCTGAATGGCGATTCTTGTGATGTTCTTGTAGTGAAACAAAGTCTCTAAGTATTAATAATGTCTGAATGGCAATTAAAATTGAGCTCTTTTCTTCATTAATTGTTTAATTTCTTCCTATCGCACTGTCTCTAGCTCGGGAACTGTTTGATTAAATTTCGGAGCTCGAAACGCTTTTGTTCATGTTGTGTCTTATTTCCTGTGCCAATGCAGTCAAGCTGGGCCTTCTAAATGTATATCAAAATCCTAGGCTGCTTCAAGATCTCAAAAGTTCTTAGATAATATTGCCATTTTGATCATATACTTAACTGAAAGAATCCCCAATACTTCCACTTGAATATTCTTCAGCTCCACGTCGGTGGAAATCTTTCTCTCCGATTTTTCGCTACAAGCAAAACTTGGCGCTATGAATATTTATTGGCAGTTGGGCTTATTACTTCTCAACAGCACTTTGTAATAGTTTTGTAACGTTGAAGGTCTTTTGGAGGATGGAAACCGAAACAGTTAAAACGTTGAAGGTCTTTTGGAGGATGGAAACCGAAACAGTTAAGTGTGAACCAGGTATTCATACCGCAGCACGAGGAGTTTAAGGAGTGCTGGGTTTTTTTTTCTTGTTAAACGGACAAATCGCATGACTGCATCGGACTTTTCCTGTAGCATTATTTGTTTTGTCTACTCTGATGAAAGGTTATAAACTGATCGCAATTGTATCGAGTCGATGTTGGAGCTTGTTTCCGAAGTGAAGGCAAGTTCAACCAATACTCTTCGGAATTTTTCAACACTATTGATCATATTATTTGATAGAATGAAATTAAAATGAATTTCAGTGCTTTGCCTTCTTATTGAAGAGCACTTTGAAATCTCAATGTCAAAGTCTTAGCAAATTTTGTTTCAATTTCAAGAAAATGATGCAGTAAAAAGCTCTCGACCTAGATGAGTTTGAGCCAAATTTCTTTGCCAGTACCTACCTATCCTTTTATGATTCGGGGCGAAAAAATCTTTGTGCTTCCTCCCTTCCTTCCTGCCATTCACAAAAACCTTAAAAGTGCTTTTGGTACATTTCTATAGTATATCCTCCTGCATTTTGTTTTGTTTTTGTTTATATATAATTCAGAGCCTCGAATGGACACCTCCAGCTGAAGGGGTGTCAGGGGTTCCCTCCGCAAAAAATCTTGAATTTATATAGCTCTTTTTAGATGCAAATTTAAGCTGTCCAAAGACTTCAAAGATCTAGCTCCCAAGAAAACTGAATTTTTTGGCAATCATGCGGAGATTTTTAACTATATTTCTGCGAGGGAGTTGTAAGTAGCCTCATTCTTGGTGAATCCACTTTTTCATTCTTTGACAATTATTACTCAGTGCTTATCGATAGCTTTCTGTCCTCCTCATGTCTCTTTCTTCTCTACTCTAATCTTTTCCTCTTCTCCTTTTTTCAGGGTGGGAGGGGTGAGCTCAGCCTCATAGACTGTGCCCATGGGCTCAGAACTTTTTGGCTGGTAGTCAACGTTTTGGAATTAATTTTCTAGAAAAGAAAGTTGCGTCTTACGTCTATCTTTAGTCATTAGGCATTGACAAGGGAATAATTGTCTTTGATTACAATATCAGTTTTTAACAATATATATATTCGAGCACACGAGCGTTGGAAATGTCAACGCAATGTTTTACCTCTGCGGGCAGCTCAGCAGCTGCCCTCTTCGACCCCCCTTAATCCGGGCCTGGGGGTAAGATGGGAGATTCTTCATGAGAGATGTGCAGGGGCATTGATGGGGGTGAAGGGGGGAATTGAGTGCCCTTGTCCTGAGGCAGCAAAATCAGGGCGCATATGCAAACAAAAATGCATCGGATATAGGTACGTTTATTTGTGAGGGACAGCAAAATTGAGGTCTTACCCCCTGTCTCCGGAAATGTCAGCACAGCTCTATGGGTGTGGGGGGGGACCAATAGTGGAGGCCCTCCCTTGAAAAATTTTGAGAAAATAACTTTCCTCCAGCAAAATTTTAAGCTACCTATTTTGGAACAAAACTTCAGCCAACATTGCTATCAAAATCACCAAATTATCTCGTTGCATTAAATATAACTTAATGGAAAATCTAGCAAAACTATGTCTGCATATGGCATGAACTATCCAATCCGAAGCAAGGATATATTCTTTACAACCTGTATAGAAAACAGGCATGTGCAACCAGTGGCGTAGCGTGCAGTTTGGCAATGTCGTATTGGTCCATTTCAACCCATGAGAAATATTGAACTATTGGATGTTCAGTGCACACATTTGCATTCAACCTTTTACGTGGGTTAAAATGGACGAAATACCACTTCGCCAAATAGGACGCTACGCCACTGTGCACAACTTTATTAGGATCGATCCAAGATACTATGATCTGAGATTGTGAAGAGAATATTTTGACCTTCGAAATTCCTCTGATTCAGTTTACTTATTGCTCATTTTAATTTTCTCTTTCCTATTCTTTTTTTCACTTTAAAATCCCTTTTTATTCCTACTATCTGTTTATTTTGCTTTCCTTTTTCTTAATTTCTTGGTTTTTTTAATACCCTCTCCTTTCTTTTCCTTTTTCTTCCTCTTTTCCAATTGGGTGAGGGGCAACCACCCCCTGGTGACACCTCTGGCGCTAGTTTCACAAGTGCAGACAGAGTTTAGAGTTCAACTAACAATCTTTTGCAAATTTTCAATTTTCATTGCTTGAAATCAATACAAATTTTTCTTGAGACTTTGACACTGTGATTTCAAAGCACTCTATCGAAATACCAAAGCTCTCAAATTCACTTTAATTTCATTCCATCATGCAATGTGAGAAATAATGTTGAAAAAGTCTCCACATTCGAAACGAGCTCTCCAGTATTGACTCGATACGATTACAATGAGTTTAAAATCACCCTACTGATTAATGCTCCATCATTTTTGAGGATTTCAAGGATACCAGGAGACAGTATTTAGCAAGTGGCTCGATGTCTTAAAAATTAATCATAACCCAAAGAAAGATTCAGCAGAAAGCAGACTTCATTCTCATCAGAATTCATCCATTAACATATTCCTTCGTAAAAATAATGTTATTCCTTTCTCGTCTCCATAAAGGCTTCCCTGTATTCCATTTGCATTTATAAGTCTTCTTTGATTTGATGAGCAATTCAGGAAAGACGTAAGTATGTTTCGAAAATACCCAATGGGTGTCTTTTCAAGTCTCAGCAAAATTTTCATTTCACTATGGAGTAGAGTAATAAAAATCAGATGAAATTGCAATTACTATGTGCCTTCAATAATCAAAAGAACTTTGAATATATTAAAAAAAAAAAAAAAAAAAACAGGGTTCAGTCTTAAAAAGACTATTTTAATACTTAAAATATGAACGCAATGCGAACAAGAACTCAGAAAATACTGGAAAATACCAGGGAAGGCGAGGATGGCGAGGATGAACTCTGATGTGAAAGAAGACTCTACGATACGAAGGTAAACAAACCCACGAGGCGCGAAAATCCCGCTTGAAGCTTGAAGCACCGTGAGAACAAAGAGTATAAAATATACTCATTGCGTGCGAACGAACGATTGGAGAGCAACCTGACGGTAGGCCTGTGCGATCGATCGAACATACGATCGATCGAAACGAAATTTTTCGATCGATCGGAATTTTCGGAAGTTCCGAGCGATCGAAAAAAATCGGAACTACAACCGATCGAAATTTTTCGAAATTCCGATCGATCGAAAGTTTTCGAAATTCCGATCGATCGAAATTTTTCGAAATTTCGATCGATCGAAAAATGTTGACACTACGAGCGATCGAAATTCGCCAAAAATCCGATCGATCGAAATTATCCGAAATTTCGATCGATCGATAATTTTCGAAACTTCGACCGATCGAAAAAATTTGTAATTTCGATCGACCGAAATTTTCCGAAGTTTCGATCGACCGAAATTTTCCGATGTTTCGTTCGATCGAAAAATTTCGGAATTTCGATCGATCAAAATTTTCCGTGGTTTCGATCGATCGAAATGTGGGAAAATTACGTCCGATCGGAATTTGACGATCGATCGAAAAATTTCAGAATTCCGATCGATCGAAATTTTCAGAAGTCTCGATCGATCGGAAAAAGTCAAAATTTCGATCGATCGAAATACTCGGAGGATACGTGGGTATTCGGGAAATGGAATTCGAATGTTTACCTCTACGGCTCTACTTCCTCTCCTCACAAACGAGTAGTGAGTGACCGAACCTTCTTCTCGTCTCCCTCCTCCCTCCCCCGCCCCATTCGTTCGGACTCTCTCTCCCTCTCTCTTTCTCTCTCTCTCTCTCTCTCTCTCTCTCTCTCTCTCTCTCTCTCTCTCTCTCTCTCTCTCTCTCTCTCTCTCTCTCTCTCTCTCTCTCTCTATTAGCTTAGGTCACATTCTTTCTCTGTTTATGAAACAATAATCAGTAATAATAAATATTGAATGAATAAGAATGGAGCTATGAGACTCAAAAATAGAGGTGAGTGAGTGAGTGAGTGTGTGAGATAGAGAGAGAGTGGGGGAGAGAGAGAGAGAGAGAGGGAGAGAGAGAGAGAGAGAGAGAGAGAGTGCGACAGAGTGCGACAGAGTGAAATAATTACAAAAAGGATCGGTAACTCGTTTGTGAAGAGAGGAAGTAGAGGTAAACATTCGAATTCCATTCCCCGAATACCCATGCAGTGTTGTGCCGACTGTGCCGTGTCCTTGCGTATGAACTCCGCTGTCCACTTACAACGGGGCGGTTGCACACTTTTGTTAAAAGCGATTCATCAGTCGATTCTGTTGTAAAAACCTCATAAAATAACGATGGGAGCACTTTTAACTTCCGAAATCCACTCCTAAACTCAATAAACGCTTTCATTTGCGCGAGTGTAATGGTGGCATAGGGCAGTAATAATGAGAGATTCCCATCTTAATTTCGTCACTCTCTCTATGCTAAGAAAGATGATTCACAGAGTAATTAGTCATCAGAGTAGTGATCCTCATCCGATGAATGGTACCGTGACGTCCGTGACACCCGTGTCAAATGAAAGTCGTCTCTTATTTGTCACTTCTTGACGGAGTTATAGTATTCTCAGATGGGAATCTCCCATTATGACTGCCCTAAGCCAACTTTACGCTCGCGCAAATAAAAGCGTGTTTATTGAGTTTAGGAGTGGATTTCGAAAGTTTTTAGTGCTGCCATCGTTGTTTTTGGAGGTTTTTCTATCAGAATCTGCTATTAAATCGCTTTTAGCGAAAGTGTTCAAAATTCCCATGATAGAGTCAAATCAAGTACTGAATCAACTCGAAACTTTGAACTTAATTATCTCGAAAATGAGCAAATGAAGCGATGGCGCGACCGTTAGGCAGGGAGTTATTAGCGGAATAGCCCCTGCGTTGATTTTTTTTTTTTTTTTTTTTTTTTTTTTTTTTTTTTTTTTTCCCTAAGCAATGACTCATCACATGACAATAATGGGGGGGGGGGAGGACGTAGGACTTGGACGAATGAAATAAGTGAGATTTGCTCATACCCTTTCATGGGCAAATTAATGCTCCTTTGAATTTCCTACGATTCCATTCTATCGATGGTTCATATGTTTTGTTCATTGGGAGCCGACGAAGTGTAATTTACTTATTGAAATTTTGGAAGTTTGCATTTTGCCGTTCAAGTGGGCCGACGGCGACGCGACGGTCGTGGGGCTCATAATCAGTCTACATCCGCAGTGATCCCAATTCTCTTGCCTGCGGAGGGCGAGTCCTCACGTGTTTTACACCCGGGAGTGCAGTTTTCCGAGTTACCTGCTTTTCGCCAAGTTGTAAGATTCTTTCACATGACCACCCACCATGCCTTTCATTTGTCGAATATGTTCACATTTATTCCTCACAAAGGAAAGTCACACACCCTCTTTTCCCTATCTCCTGTCTCCTCTTCAATGAGTTCAATATCTTTCTATTTCCTTATTTACTGCTCTTTTTTCCTGTTCATCCTTATTCACACAAGTTTCCGAGTTGTTTTCGTGGTCGAGAGGGGCTGCCGGCTGAGTAGTGTGTGAAATATATTTGACTGCCGGTTTGACACGAGAATCCACAGTACTTACCTGCAGCTCTCGGCTTTTCTCGCACCCTCTTTCCCCCGACCCCGACCCACTCACCGCGTCGAGTCGTTCCTTTCGTAGGTGCTGCATAGTCTTACAATTAGCTCTTATTTAAGAAATTCTTACGCATTCGTTTTCACCAAAAATGAATAGAATGCTATTTTCGTTTTTGTGAAGGTGTAAGGGTAAGCCGAGAGCATTTACTGACACTGGATTCTCGAGCCAGACTGCATAGGCAGACGATTTGGCTCTGTCAGTACTCGGCTTTGGCTCTATCAGAGGTGCCCACGTAATAGAAATCATACGAGCAACTCGTATACTTCGAAATTGGGGGGGGGGGTGAAGATTTTTTTCCCCCTTTTTTAAGAAAATCAGTATTTTCGCTTACCAATGAACGTTTTCTAATCACTAGCTTCACAAATACTCAGTTTCTATCTCCTTTTTCACCATCTATACTCCACCCCCTTAATCCTCCTTCCCTTTGTACAATTCCCCCCAAGTCCATCTTTTCTATCCACATCCCCACCCAAAAAACTCCCCCCCCAAAATCCTCTTCCTCCCTCTATCGACCCCCCCCCCAATCAATTTCCTTCCAGAAATGTATACCCCTCTCCATTTCGATTTAAAAAGCCCCAAAAACGAATTCTAATAGGTCAAATTTTCAAAAATTTCCATGGGTGAACAATTAGAAGTTGATTCTTTCATTCAATCATCTATGGAGACTCCAAAATGGTTTTCTAAAAAGTCAAAATCCCAAAAATTTTCCGGGAAAAAAATTTCCCACAAACCCCCCTTCTCTGTCAGGGTACTCCATGCTCCCAAAAACCCTCCCTCCTTTAAATATCCTCCAAAACGTATTATAGAGGGTCAAATTTTCAAAAAAAAATCCGGGGGAAGACCCCCGAACTCCCCATTCTACTTGGGGGATTCACCTCGAACCTTCCAGTGGGGGGAGGGGGGAATCCTCGTGATTAGGTGGGTAGCTCGTACGGTACCTGGGGGGGGGGGGGGCTCTAATGACACCAAAAAGTAAAAACGCTAACCTCAATAAAATTGCGAACAGAGCTCGCGACCTGATCAAACGATCGAATTGGGCTGTGACATGACGGCTTTGGCTCAGCATCATTTGGAGAATCACAGTGTGTATAAAGGAATCAAATACCTATGCATCGGGTACGGGAACCATTTCGGCATTTCCTTTCAGAAGAAATCTAGAAAGTGATTCTTCAATCAGATGATTAATCATTAGATGGATTGATATCGTCAAAGTAAGCATATGATGCGAAAAAAGTGAGTTATACTCTGTTCTCGATAAGAAGGCGGGTGAGAATTCAGGTATAGTAACGCACTATTTAGCAACAGTGCGGCTTTGCTGGCTACTCCAACCCTTCGCAGTGGCCGTTGTTCTCCCAAACTCTCTCTTGGCACGGAGGATTTTCAAGAACCGACAGACTCTAAAATTTACACCCGTCCAGTAAAAATTTCAAACGGTCAGTTTTTCGAAAAAAACGGACGAAATTTTCTCCCTAAAGAACCAAAACTCGGCAAAAATAGTCGAGTTTGAATGACTCTCAGAAATTCGTATTTTTCAGCCCGAATTAAAGTCAGGATATTTCGTCTACTATCGAATTCATGAGAGTCATCAATATGCAAACTCGACTATTTTTGTCGAGTTCTGGCCCTTTAGTGCGAAAATTCCGTCCGTTTTTTCGTATTTTGACCGTTCGCAATTTTTACTGGACGTGTGTAAATGTTTGAGTCTGTCGGTTCTTGGAAATCCTCCGTGCCAAGAGAGAAGTCGGAAGAACAACGTCCACTGCGAAGGGTTGGAGTAGCCGGTATAGCCGCACTGTTGCTAAATAGTGCATTTGAATTCTCACCCGCCTTCTTATCGTGAACAGAGTATAGCAGTATAACTGGAGTTCATATACTCGGAAGCGAGACGAATGACACTGGGTATTCGGGGGAGGGAATTCGAATGTTTACCTCCATTTCCTCTCCTCACAAACGCTTGATCGAACCATTTTCTCGTCTCCCTCCTCCCTCCCCCACCCTTTACCTTCCGATTCTTTCTCTCTTTAGATCACATTCTTTCTCTATTATTTAGAAAGTAACGAAGTGATACAATAATAAGGAATAATGACTATTGAATGGATAAGCACGAGTGAAATGATGAATTTTTTGCGGCGTCTAAAAGAAGAAGCAACAGGACTCGTAAACAGATGAGGTGTGTAAATGAGTGAGCGTGAGAGGCAGCGTGTGTGTGACTGATTGTGAGTGAAATAAAATAATAGGGAAGGAATGTGACCTAAAGAGAGAAAGAGTTGGAAGGTATAGGGCGGGGAAAGCAGGAGGGAGACGAGAAAATGGTTCAGTCAAATGTTTGTGAGGAGAGGAAATAGAGGTAAACATTCGAATTCCCTCCCCCGAATACCCAGTGTCGTTCGTGTTCGTCTCGCTTCCTTCAAAATTATGGAAAAATTTGATTATGATTTGAATGTAGGCTATTTTCTCGAAAAACGGTCCAAATCCATAATTTCGGCTCCGAAGCAGTCCGCAGAGGGTAGAATGGCGCAAATTGGAGGTCAATAACGCCCTTCACAACAACGATGACATTTGGAGACTGACCTCCTCCCTCAAAAAAAATCAACTTTAAAAAAAAATGTATAAAAAATATGTAGATTGGCGCAAACCGCAATTGATGCGTCAACTTCAAAGATCGATCGGAGGGGGGGGGGGGTTACATCTGTCAAATCAGCTGTATACAATTTTCAAGCTATTGTAGGTGTATCAAATAATATTAGTAATTTTTACGTGTTTGATGTTATGAACAAAGTGACAACAGATGATAATGTTAGTAAGGCAAATGTATACATGTATACTATTCCTTGCAAAAAATTAGTCAAAGTTACAAAATAAATTAGTAATAAAGTTCGTCAACTATTACTCCTTCGATTAACATTTCATGTTCTTTTTTTTTTATCGTGAAAGGACTATTTTGAATTCCAAGGGGGGGGGGGGCTCTCATGCTGTCATTTACCCCAAAAAAATAGCTGAAATGATCATTTTGGTTTTGTAATTTTTTATTTTCTGCGTCAACAAATGCAAAAATTAAAATCAGCGTGACCTAGATGATCAAGTGAAACTATAAAGTAGATTTTAAAATTTATCAATGACTGTTTCAAGGAATATTTTCAGTTCAATGCTTCGGAAAAATTATGAAATTCTTCATCCGGTCAATAAGAGAGACATCAGTCAACAATGATGATATAGCGCAATCGTCTTGTTCCAACCCTATAATTACTGTTTAAAATTTTGTTACGCCCGCCCGCCTATTAAATGTAACATAGAAAGTTCTTAAGGAGTCGCAGTTGCGCCCCTCGCACCACGAGAGTAAGGTGGGGGGGGGGGGGGTTATCTACATCAATGTGCAATGATGGTCCAACATAGCTCGTAGGATTTTTTGGGCCGAAAGCCTAAAATCAAATTCAAAATCAAATTACGCCCCTGCTTCATTGGGCTAAAAGAAAAATATAGGTTTCGAAATTACTTCCGCAGGTGATTATGAGCAATTGTATCGTAATGCCATCCAGTCAATGATCGAGTATACGTGTTATTCTTACGGATTGTGTTATTCCGATATAAACCCTTTCATCTCTGCGGAAATTAGCTCAAACTAACGAAAAATTTGACACAAGTAAACAACGAAGAAACCATATCGAGCCCCGGAACCCGTGCCGTGTCCCTATATGAATGTGTGTGAGTGTGTGTGGTCGTGAAAGGCCACACTCGACCTTCGAATCTTTCGGGTGTCCTTCCCCATATTCACGGAAACAAGCTACTCAATACTTCCCCCCTCTCTCACTCCCACTTCTCACTTCTTTAATTCGATCTTGCTTGCCTCGCTTTCACACATACCCCTCAAACGCCCAGCTTGCCATGCACGACTTTCTCGTTTACAAAATGAACCCAATAAACCATAACATCAACAGAGGGCTGAACAAAAACCGATGCTATTCAAACGCTCGAAATTGTTCGATCTTTCGATCGAATGAACATTCGAAACATTTCGATCGATCGAGGTTTCGAAATATTTCGATCGATCGAGGTTTCGAAACATTTCGATCGATCGAGGTTTCGAAATATTTCGATCGATCGAAGTGCCAGATAATTCCGATCGACCGAAATTTTTCGATCGCTCGGAATATTGACAAATTTCGATCGCTCGGAACTACAAAAATTTTCGATCGATCGAAGTTACGAAAAATTTCGATCGATCGGAATAATAAAAAATTTCGATCGATCGAAGTTCCGAAAAATTTCGATCGATCGAAAAATTTCGTTCGATCGAATTTTCGACATTTTTCGATCGATCGAAATGCCAGAAAATTTCGATCGATCGAAGATTTTCGATCGATCGAACTTTCAGAATTTTTCGATCGATCGAAGTTTCGTAAAATTTCGGTCGATCGAAGCTTCCGAATCTCTCGATCGATCGGACGATTTCGATCGATCGAAGGTCCAAAACTTCGAAATTTTCGAAAAATTTCGTTTCGATCGTACGACCGATCGATCGAAATCGATCGAAATTTCGATCGAAGGCACAGGCCTACCTGACGGCAGCCAGCGAAACATCTGCAGTCTGCACCGCCGAAAAGACCTACTCGTGGCTCCCGTGTGCGGTGTCGGTAAACGGACCTGCCAAGTTCGAATTTGGCCTTAGTTTTGATCGAAATTTCCTTGTTTTCGCACAATCTACCTTTATCACTAAAAATGCAGTAAAGTAAAATATGCGTAAAATCGGGACGAGTTAGGTAAAAAATTATATCAGTTTTGAGATTTGTGTCCCCAAAGGCAATGAGAAGCGCACTTTAAAGGAAATTGATGAGGAAAATCATTGAAATAAGCAAATCGAAATTAAGTTAAAAATAACACTGATGCTTGGTGCTTTTCGCGGACAGTTATGTCGCAAAGGAGGCCTACTTCAAATGTCTGAAGGCGTAAATCTGGCAACACGTACTCAGAAAGCCAGCAGTCAGTGGCGTCGTGTGCAATTTGGCTACACTGCATTCTACCCATTAAAACTTATGTAAAAGGTCGAATTCAGGGGCTGCGCACAGTGCTCAAAGAAAATTCGATTTATTTAAGGAGTTTAAATGGAGGAGTTGCATTGTTGCCGAATGGCACGCGACGCCACTGCCAGCAGTCTTAAACAAACGCATCGTTGTCGTTCGGCGGCTCGTGTCAATCGATTGTCATTTCCTTCCATTTGAATCAATCAAAGAGTATCGATTTATTCGTAGGTTTCGTCGAACCGCTGATGGTGCTTCTTGAACGGTCGATGGTCGTTTTTCATCCGTTTGAATCAATGCTAGGATTATTCGGAAGTCTAATCGAACCGCTGATGGCGGCTCGTGCAATTTGGCAACAATGTCACCCCTCCATTTGATTGTACGTAAAACAATCGATTCGAAAGTGAAGTAGCGCTTCACCAGCAATCGATTGTCAAACATAGATTCAAATGGAGCGAAGACATTGTTGCCAAGCAGCACGAGCCGCCACTGGATTGTTGTTTTCCTTCAATTTGAATCAGTGTAAGAGTTTCGATTATTTGAAGGTTCAGTCAAATCGCTGACGGCTGTTTGTGATCAATCGATTGCGTCGTTTTCCTTCAATGTGAATCAATGCAAGAGTGTCAATTATTTGGAGTGGGTGTCTATTGAATGTTGATACAAGGCAATGTCCAAAAATGCATCTATTTTGACACTTACTTTGTAAATTTTATTTTGAAGTTTTTAATTCCACGAATTTCGTAAGTTGAATTGAAACTGAGTTCCCACTAATTAGGAGCGAGGATTCGCAACTTTGGGTTGAGAACAAAAGCTACATTTTGTTTCGCCATCGGTATGACGATCGAGTGTACCTATCTTGTTGTACTTTAATTTTGTTTGCACGCTCAAAATCAGGTCACTTGGATTCGGTTTTTGAACCGTTTTATGATCATGTGGTTGTTCAAACGGCAATTTCCGAATTATTTGGATGGCAAGTTTCGGTGTTTGATGGTCATCGCTGTTGAAAATCTTAGGAGGTGCTCAACTGTGATGACAATCAAACGCCGAAACTTGGCATCGGAAGTATTCAAAAATTGCCGCTTAAAGGACTACAAAGTTCACAGTGGTCCAAAAGCAGAATCAAAGTGAGCAAATTTTGAGCATGTTAGCAAAATTAAATTACGAAAAAAAAAAAAAAATTCCAGCGCGATTTCCAAGCAAAGTACGACCAGGACCGTTCGTATCGAACATTTGTCAGGCCTCAGGTTACGAGTCAAGAGAAAACTAGAATGCTTTCCCATGTAAATATGATCGGACTCTAATTTAGCGATTTTTGCCACTCAGGTTCAACGCCGAAATTGAATTCGACCCAGGTCTCCGATATTTTCTCCATGGACTCTTTCTCTCTCGATGTCGGAAATTATACCTTGTTTTTGAAAGTTCAAGCCAAGTTTAAAAATTATGAAATCTCTAACACAATGATGGTATGTTCAACTAAATCACCTACTTGTGCTTTTTTGTAAGATCAAATGAATGCTGCAAGTAAATCTGTATGAATTATATTCCTATTAATCTCAGGAAATTAAGGTGATTCCATGCGAATCTTTTCCAGTTGTCAATTCGATGGGATAGCGCCACTAATCGCTTATGGGAAAAGTCGTGTTTTTCGCATTTTAACTCTCTAAGGGCCAGGTTATTTCAAAAGCACGCTTTTCTTTCGTTTATAAAGGATAGGCAGTTAACTGTTCGTACTTGAGGGAGTTGAAATTGCCTATACAACGAATTGAAGGATCCCGAAGACATTTAAAACGAGTATACTCGGGTTTGGTCCATAAAGAGTTGAATTTTACTGAACTTTTACGATCAAAAATACGCTTATAGAGAAAAATACATTGAAACAGAGTTTGCTTGGAGCCAGGGGGCCGATCATTTACTGAATCGATAAGCCGATCGTTAAGATTGTCTAGTAATGCTATTGGTCCAAAATTGTGACTTTTGACTGTTGCTATGGTAACCATCGTAGAAGTGCCCATTAATAGCCTTTTAATAACGGCCATTTCAACGATGGTTACCATAGGAACAGCCAAGTTTTACAATTTTCGACTAATAACATCACTCAAAGACAGTCATAAAGATCGGTTTTATCGATGAAGTAAAAAAATCAGCCTCCATCTATATGTCCTCGGATGGCAATCGATACGATATATCGCTCTACTAAAACAGTTTGTTTAGAGGCGAATTTTCGCGACGAATATATCCAACAGAATTATACAAAATCATTGCCAACCTACGCATGACAACAGTGGATGACACGAAACTAGATCGTGTTTTTCGAACTTCTTCGGTGTTTTCAGGCATCCGATGGCATCAATTCGTTTTTGAATTCAAGTCCGGAAGGTAATTCAAAGTCGAATTGATGCCATCGATGCCCCGAAAACACCTAAAAACACAATTGAGTTTCCTCGAATATGTAGGTTAGGTTGGTATTGTTAATCATATTCGATCGCAAAAATTCGCTTAAGAACAGCATCCATCAGTGGCGGCTCGTGCGATTTGGCAACAGTGTTTTTATCCCATTTAAATACATGGAAAACAATTGAAACTCGCGGAGGCTGCCAGCCTCCGCTTGAATCGATTTTTTTCCTAAGTTTAAGTGGGAAAAATGCATGGTTGCCAAATCTCACGGGCCGCTACTGGCATCCATGCTAACCTGCGGGCCGATCTTTGAAATCATTAGATAAAGCTGGTAGACTGAATTAATGAAGCGCTGCCATTGGTCCCTCTAAAGTGTTTATCGAAAAGAAGAGCTCTTTAACCAATGATCGCTCCGCTACATTCGATAAGCTATCGACTTTTATCGGCATGTTTCAAGCTGCCGATAGCTTATCGAATGTGGGGAAGGGATACTTGGTTAAAGATCTCTTCTTTTTGATAGACACCTTAGGGACCAATAGTATAGCGCTTCATTTATCCAGGCTACTATAGCCACAGAATGATACAATCAGAACGGAAACTCTGTCGGATTTTGAAGCAAATTCATTTCGCGTCCGCCATGTTGGGATATAGGATGTGGAGCGTGCGGAGAACAGAGGACCAGTCCGTTTTATAGGCGTACGAACAGTCTTCATAAAGACATACAGCGGCGGTTGAGATTGAATTCAAATGTGCAACAACTTGACATTGCAATGTAACTTACTGTAACTTGGATACCAAAACTGCTCTCATCGAGTGCTAACACCTATTCTATCTTGAGCTCCATAACCTAGAACCTATTGCATGGACCTTGGATGGATGCTATTAGGCCTGTGCGACCGATCGAACATGACCGATCGAACATACGATCGATCGAAACGAAATTTTTCGATCGATCGGAATTTTCGGAAGTTCCGAGCGATCGAAAAAAATCGGAACTACAACCGATCGAAATTTTTCGAAATTCCGATCGATCGAAATTTTTCGAAATTTCGATCGATCGAAATATGTTGACACTACGAGCGATCGGAATTCGCCAAAAATCCGATCGATCGAAATTATCCGAAATTTCGATCGATCGATTATTTTCGAAACTTCGATCGATCGAAAAAATTTGTAATTTCGATCGACCGAAATGTGGGAAAATTACGTCCGATCGGAATTTGACGATCGATCGAAAAATTTCAGAATTCCGATCGATCGAAATTTTCAGAAGTCTCGATCGATCGGAAAAAGTCAAAATTTCGATCGATCGAAATTCTCGGAGGTTTCGATCGATGGAAATTTTCCGAGGTTTCGATCGATCAATCAGTGTTTGCCGACCGGATTCAGTACTTGATTTGACTGTAGCATTGTAAGTGGACATCGGAGTTCATACGCAAGGACACCGCACGACACTACGTGGGTATTCGGGAAATGGAATTCGAATGTTTACCTCTACGGCTCTACTTCCTCTCCTCACAAACGAGTAGTGAGTGACCGAACCTTCTTCTCGTCTCCCTCCTCCCTCCCCCGCCCCATTCGTTCCGACTGCGTCTCTCTCTCTCTCTCTCTCTCTCTCTCTTAGCTTACGTCCCATTCTTTCTCTGTTTATGAAACAATAATCAGTAAATCAGTAATAATAAATATTGAATGAATAAGAATGGAGCTATGAGACTCGAAAATAGAGGTGAGTGAGTGAGTGAGTGTGTGAGATAAAGAGAGAGTGGGGGGGAGAGAGAGAGAGAGAGAGAGAGAGAGAGAGAGAGAGAGAGAGAGAGAGAGAGAGAGAGAGAGAGAGAGAGAGAGAGAGAGAGAGAGAGAGAGTGCGACAGAGTGCGACAGAGTGAAATAATTACAAAAAGGATCGGTAACTCGTTTGTGAAGAGAGGAAGTAGAGGTAAACATTCGAATTCCATTCCCCGAATACCCATGCAGTGTTGTGCAGTGTCCTTGCGCATGAACTCCGCTGTCCACTTACAACGGGGCGGTTGCACACTTCTGTTAAAAGCGATTCATCAGTCGATTCTGTTGTAAAAACCTCATAAAATAACGATGGGAGCAATTTCCCGATGGGGATTTTTTTTTTTTTTTATTTTTTATTTTATTTAGTTTTTTTCAATTTTTTTTTTTTTTTTTTAACTTCCGAAATCCACTCCTAAACTCAATAAACGCTTTCATTTGCGCGAGTGTAATGGTGGCATAGGGCAGTAATAATGGGAGATTCCCATCTTAATTTCGTCACTCTCTCTATGCTAAGAAAGATGATTCACAGAGTAATTACTAATTAGTCATCAGAGTAGTGATCCTCATCCGATGAATGGTACCGTGACACCCGTGTCAAAAAAAAAAAAAAAAATGAAAATCGGAAAAGAATGGGTAGAAAAATCGTGTTTTCCGAAGTAACGCTGATGTGCCTGAATTGCGGCGCCTATCTCGGATCGGAAGCCGGATGGTAGCGTGTTCTCGCTCGCGTCCAAGACATCACAGTTTCAATTTCAAATCCCGCCGCTGCACCATGGTTCAAAAGCGCAATGCAGCTGGCCGTAAATACTAGGAGCACCAAAACTGATCTTTGAGGCAAGTTGCCCTCGTGATGTTTGGTCACTGAAATCGATTTTGACCTCCAAATTCCAAAAAATTCATTAATTTTCCGTTCAATGTAAGATTTCTTAAATTTTACTGTGAAATATGGTAAAAGAGAGATCAGTGACAGAGCGTTCACTCTGACAATGTTGCATTTGGTCAACTTAAACCCATTTCCGTAAAAATTAGACTCCTAAAGTGCTCATCAAGGCAATCCCTCCCTCCCCCATTTTTAAAATGGATCAAATACAACGTTGCCAAATTGCGCAAAAAAGCAAAACGTAATTATGATGTTTTTGGCCGCTACTCTATAAAGGAATACAGTATTTCCGTAATGCATATAAGAGGGTTATCGACCTCACTTCGACTGAAGATAGCTTTTATTTCATAAAATTAACTAAAAATAGCACCGACACATCAAATTGGGGGAAAAACATTGCTGTTCATCTTTGATTAAATATCCCAATGACTAATGCTGAAAGAGTAAGACTCAAGTAAGATACAAAATTCGCAAATAGTGTGAGGTTTTCATATCATATAGTGAAATATCACAGAAAAAGAAACAAAAAGTGCAATAGCGGCAAGGCAGAAAGTCTTATCTTAGAGCTAATTATTCTGAAATAAATGTGCTAGTAACTCAAATCACAAAGTGTTATCAAACTATTTATTAAATCACAATGGCTCTTGGGTGAAAGGTGTTCATAAGGTACCTTGCATGTGCTTTTCAAAGACCACCTTTCAGCCAAAAAAATGGGAATCTTACTAAATTGAACACAATATGCAGATAAAATGAGTAAATTTTATCCATCTAGCTGTCTAAATGATACAAATTTGTCTACAAAGTTTCTATAAGTTTCGTAACTTTTAACGAATACATGCAAGCTACTTTATGGACACCCAGCGTCATCAAAATAACTAGAAAAACATCTTTAAGAGTCAGCATCAAAGAGTAAACAAGAGTCGCAATTGAATGGAAGGCCTGCGTGGTCAACGTAGATAAGGGATCCGAACGCGGGCTGGCCTGGGCTGGCCTCTGATTGGCTGCAACGGGTGGAGCAAAAATGACTCGGGGTATAGGGAAAATAACACGGGATTTTCGTTCCGGGGCGTTTATCTCGAAACCTAAGCAAAATCGTATATAAACAATTTATACGAGTCGATTCAGCAGATTTTTCCGAACAATTTGATAGGTCATAAGTGCCACTTTATTGCAAATTCGAAAAGACTGTTTCAGTTTAAAAGTACGCACAATAGTGTGATTACATGCTTGGCGTGTGTTCGAGCAGTGTTTGAGTAACTCACTATTGTGCGTACTTTTAAATTGAAACAGTCTTTTCGAATTTGCAATAAAGTGGCACTTATGACCTATCAAATTGTTCGGAAAAATCTGCTGAATCGACTCGTATAAATTGTTTAGGTACGATTTTGCTTAGGTTTCGAGATAAACGCCCCGGAACGAAAATCCCGTGTTATTTTCCCTATACCCCGAGTCATTTTTGCTCCACCCGTTGCAGCCAATCAGAGGCCAGCCCAGGCCAGCCCGCGTTCGGATCCCTTATCTACGTTGACCACGCAGGCCCTCCATTCAATTGCGACTCTTGTTTACTCTTTGGTCAGCATCAACCTCCATAAAATATATTTCACCATGATATCAAAATCTCAGTCCATTTGCGAATTTCGTATCTTACTTGAGTCTTACTTTTTCAGCATTAGTCACTGTGGTATTTAGTCGAAGATAACAGCAATGCCCCCCCCCCCCCGAATCCAATGTTCCGGTGCTATTTTCAGTCAATTTCATTCAGTAAAAGCTATCCTCAGTCGAAGTGAGGTCGATAATCCTCTTTCATGAATTACGAAAAGTATGTATTCCTTTATAGAGTAGCCCAAAACCATCATAATGACGTTTTGCTTCCTTGTGCGATTTGGCAATGTTGCATTTGATCCACTTTAAAAATGGGGGGGGGGGGGAAATTGTCTTGATGAGTAATTTAGGAGTCTAGTTTTTACGAAAATGAGTTTGAGTTGAGTCAGCGGCGTCATTTCGCGTTTGACTTGCGGGGGAGGGCAAAAATTTGATGACCTTTTTTCTTCTTTTTTTGCTCATTAATATACTTCGTTTCCGTTTTTGAGCCTGACTTCAAATCCTTGGGGGGGGGGGTGCCCCCCCCCACCAAATGACGCGACTGAGTTGAGTGAATGCAACATTGGCACAGTGAACACTCTGTTATCGTTCTCTCTTTTACCATAGTTTACACTCAACTATAAGAAAGCTTAGATTGGACGGAAAATTAATTACATTTTTGGAATTTGGAGGTCAAAATCGAATTCAGCGACCAAAAATCATGCGGGAACCACGTCTCAAATGTCAATTTTAAGGCCCAAAGTAATTACGGTCAGCTGGAGCATCCGGACCACACTGCACAGATAGACTTAAATCATCAAGAAAAAGCGTCAGAATCGCGCGACCTTGGTTATTAAAAAAATTCATGACTCGCACAGGTGCACATATGTTGGGTAAAAAGTGGCTATGGCTCGAATCTATAGGATTGAAGCTAACTATTCTGGGTTGTCAAATTGCGTGCGCAAGTGCGCGTTTTTCATATACTCCATCAAAGTTGCAGTTTTTAATAAAAATGTACTACTTTCATGTGCTCTCTTTATGTCGCAGTTTAACCATCAAAAAATTGTTTTAAAAAAACTTAATAGTACGTAAATTATTCATTTTTTTATGTACATTCAGTTACTTTCATTAGTTTTTCATGACGATGAATGGGAACGTAATAAAAAGGGTTTTTACGCAGCAAAAATCTAGCGCGCATAGCAGAAAAAAAATCGTGGCACATAAAGTTCAAACTTTAAGTCGTTTTCACACAAATTGTGGGGGCGTAAACGGACATTTGAGGGTAGATTCCCTCGGTGAAAAAGCCTTTAAAATGAGTTCCCGCAAACAGAAACATCGAATTTTGACTTCGAATTTTCGGTTTTCGGCCGGCTGCATCGAGCTTTTGAACCATAGTGCGCTGCCGGGGACTTTTTGTGCACTCATTTTTTTTGTTCTATTTCAATTGTTTACACGTTTGCTCTCTCGAACAGTGGCGGCTCGTGCGATTTGGCAACCATGCAATTTTTACATTTAAACTTAGGTAAAAGAATCGATTCTTGAGGAGGCTGACAGCCTCCGGGAGAATCGATTATTTTGCATTGATTAAATGGGAGGAGTACACTGTTGCCAAATTTCACGAGCCGCTACTGCTCTCGAATATTTTAATGCATATTTTTTATAGTCTGTTCAATTTTGGAGGATAGGTGGAGGAAATCAGAAAATGTATTTGTTAGTGCACTCATGGCAACTGCGCGGATGGATTTTCGGCAGTGAAAGGTCTCTCTTCTCGTCGCCTCTTGTTGTTCACTATAGCAATACACGTATACCCCGAGCACACGGTCAATGGTCCGCTACCCGTCTTCCTCTGCAGAATTCGCCCTAAAAAAAAGCTAATTTTTTGCGTTTTCAGACAAATTTGACCAAATTAGTATCTTTGGACACCCCCCCCCCCTTGACGATTTTCGGACCCCGGACCACCTCCCCCCCCCCCCCCCCCAGAAAAATTCCTGGCTACGCCTCTAACGAAGTCCTTATGCAAGGAGGAGAGAAAAAAGACACGCAAAAAAATGCTAGAAACTGCTACCTATAAATTATGCAAATTTCCGTTCTTATTGCGCGTTAATTCAATGCTGAAAAAGATGTATTAAATATTCGAGAGCAAATGAGTACGCAATTAAAAGAGAACAAAAGCAATGGAGAGCACAATAAGTCCACGGCAGCGGCGGGATTCAAACCTGGGAAGTCTAGAGGGCGAGCGAGAACGCTGCCACTCGGCTTCCGCTCCGATATGGGAGGCAGTGCCACGATTCAAGCATATATCAGCTTGACTTCGGAAAACACGATGTTTCTACCCATTTTTTCCGATTTTCATTTTTTTTTTTTACAAAATGACTGCCCATTGGCGCAAGCGACTAACATTTCTTGGCGAATTTTCCCTGTACTATATGTATGTTTTTGAACCGAATCGGTGTTCCACAACTCATATCCTCTCCTTGTCACGTCTGTATGACCTTTGCTTTCCTTTCGAACCATGTATTACTCGATCGGGTAAATCTAATAAAATACCACAGCCAGAACGAAGTCGCTTACAAGAATTGGGGGAAAGGGGGTGGATTTACCCATTCGGCCCAAAAAGTGGAAGGTGAGGGGAGATGCAGGGGTAAAAGAGCGAAAATAAGAAGATGAGGTCACTAAGTGTCGAAAAACCAAGTTCGCCTCCCCCACCCCCCGACCGCAAGGGCTTGATCCGCCACGGCAACTGTATGATACGCAAAAATTACGGACAGACAAAATAACTTTCTTTGCTTGTCGTTTTAACAGTCATGTTAAACGGGTGAGCTCAATATTCGGATGTTTTGGAATTTTCGACTCGAAACATTTGACGATAACTTTCAAAACAGCATGGAATATCATATGTCATGATTTTGATCTTTTAACATTCGAGATGTTGCCATAAATGAAAAAAATAGTAAGCTATCGACGCATGGATTGCTCTCATAGGCGGACCTTGATAAAAGTGGGGGGGCTAAAAAGTGATAACCAATTATATTTTTTTTAAGCGTGCCGTGTAAGCACGCTTCTTCCTTTCGTTTTGCTGCTTTCATTGAAATCATGTATACAGGGTGTTAATTAAAATAGGTTCCACTCAAGTTATCTCGAAAACGGTTGCGAATTTAGAAAATCGCTCAAACACGTGTTCAATTATTTCCAGGGGGACACCTTTTAAGGGGGTCGCCAATTTTGGGGCCCCCTCCGGGGGGCCCCTAGGGGGGGCACCACCCCCCTAAATCCAATACTTCAAATGGGGACCCCCATTTTTTATTTGATGATTGAAAAGAGGACAAAATTCTAAGACTTTCAGCACAAACCGGAAGTCGATATCGTTTTTAGTTTTCGATATATCGAAGTTCAAAGTTCGATATGGACCCATTTTCAAAAACTCACAACTTCCTTTTAAATTATCCAAATTTATAAAACTTTACGTTCAAAATGTTCTACAGAGCAAGTACTTTTCAGAAAAAAATACAAACTTTCTGGAAAATTTACCAAAAGGGGGTTTCTGAGCCCCTAAATTTTTTTGAAAATTTCGAACTTTTCAGAGGCTGTAGAAAAAAAACTACTTCAAATTTCAAAAAACGCTGAAACATGGGTTCGCTTATTTTATAAGCCGAGCATTTTGGCGCAAACCGGAAGTCGATATCGTTTTTCGTTCTCGAGATCGAAAATATTCGAGCGAATTATTGACATTTGATCAACATCGAACTTTGACCTTCGATATCTCGAGAACGAAAAACAATATCGACTTCCAGTTTGCGCCAAAATGTTTGGCTTAAGACGTGCTTTCAAATGATGTATCACACAATAGGTTTTTATGACATCGTCATTTAAAATTGTCAAATTTGGGGGGCCGTGACCCCTGCTCCCGCCCCCCCTGGGGGGCCTAAGAATTTTTGACCCCCTGAAAAGATGTACCCCTTAAAATAAGCGAACCCATGTTTCAGCGTTTTTTGAAATTTGAAGTAGTTTTTTTTCTACAGCCTCTGAAAAGTTCGAAATTTTCAAAAAAATTTAGGGGCTCAGAAACCCCCTTTTGGTAAATTTTCCAGAAAGTTTGTATTTTTTTTCTGAAAAGTACTTGCTCTGTAGAACATTTTGAACGTAAAGTTTTATAAATTTGGATAATTTAAAAGGAAGTTGTGAGTTTTTGAAAATGGGTCCATATCGAACTTTGAACTTCGATATATCGAAAACTAAAAACGATATCGACTTCCGGTTTGTGCTGAAAGTCTTAGAATTTTGTCCTCTTTTCAATCATCAAATAAAAAATGGGGGTCCCCATTTGAAGTATTGGATTTAGGGGGGTGGTGCCCCCCCTAGGGGCCCCCCGGAGGGGGCCCAAAATTGGCGACCCCCTTAAAAGGTGTCCCCCTGGAAATAATTGAACACGTGTTTGAGCGATTTTCTAAATTCGCAACCGTTTTCGAGATAACTTGAGTGGAACCTATTTTAATTAACACCCTGTATAATGATACAGCTGTTTAATACAGATCAAATGGCAGCGGATCGAGGTGGGCATCTTAGATTTGCGGCAGAGTCTTTTATTCGTCTCCTGTTGTAAATTTAGGGTTATTATTTTTATAACAGAATTCCCCGATTCTGGTTTATTTACGTATGTAATTTTATGGCATTCCGTTTCTTCATTGTTTTTATTTTGTTCCATAAGTACTATCAGCTTGAGAGGTGTAACGGTTCGTATCGTTCGGTGTGGTGTGGGCTTTTATTGATACCAACTGTCATTTTATTTCAATGGCGGACACGCTGCTGCGTTTCTTGTAGATGTTTATATTCTGGGTATATTTATATATTTTCCATGGAATTCTTAGATGTATTCTTTGTACATTGTTTTTATTTATTCTATGATCTGTTGAAGTCGCGATTATTGATAGTAGTGCTGCGTCTTTTTTAATTTATTTGTTTGTGATGAGTGTCGTATAAGTCTGCAACGTTGGCAGCTGTGAGCACTGCCACAGTCTACTTTTCTCTTTGTCCTCGTTTCATCAGCTGATTCGGCGATTATTTCCATTGGCATTTTTTTTTTCTTCTTTTTTGGGGTTAATTGAAAGAAATTTGTTTTATAAGTTCTTTGACTATGCATAGGGTGTTAGAAAACTCATGTGTCTTGCGTACACTGGGTGTATCAAAACTTATTTGGGCGCCGAAGTAAGTTTTTTTTTTGTTTGTGATTGAGTGTTCAAAAATGCCCCTTTCCCCCTTCTTTGCGCCGAAGTTCCCATAAAGCTTTAATAAATTGGCGGTTCTTTTGGGATGGCGTCCGCAATTTTATACCAATAGTCAGGATAGTTGGTGGCCGTGGAAAAAAGGTTTGTTTATTAATAACTAAACGCTGTTGGAAAAACATTGTTTGGACGGTTTTTGGTCACTAGACGTTTTTCTTTTAAATCCCCCCTCCCCTCCAATTTTTTACGTTCTTTTTTTTGGCTCATTGAAGTAAAAGAGTTGCGGTTTTGGCTATTTTCAATCATTATGTTTCCGGAGGTCAAAACCCCCTCACCACCTTCCTGGGCCACCCCAGGGGGGCTATCTCGAAGGCGTCAAATGTTAGACTCAATCTTGTGGTGCTTCGTTCGAAAAGGTCTTATGTTTTTAGTGTTACCATTCTAAGCGATGGAAGACATTTTTGTATCGTATTTGGTTAAAATTCCAACTATACCACGGCACGCTTTACCAATACATACAATGTATTGAAGGTCCACTGCTTGTGTGTTTTTTTTTTTTTTTTTTTTTTTTGCTTCTCCTGTCTTAAGTGATGAATTTTTCCCGATTTTTAGCCCCTCCGCCCAAAAAAAGTGGGGGGGGGGCTATGGCTCCTCCTAGCCCCTGATACGGTCCGCCTATGATCGCTCTGGAATGACATCGTTCGCATCGTTGCTACGTCAAGGGAAGTCACGTTCCCGTTCTCTTCATTGACTGCAGTGTTCTGCAACTAAAATGGGGCCGATTGATTATGTAACGATAGTAAAAAAATTATGACAAACCCAACGAGATACGATTTGAACTTCTATAGCACATTTTACATCGAAATGAATGCTAAAATAAATCAAAATCAAACCATAGGAGGATCCAGCAATATGGGAACTTCGCCTTCTTCCCATTTTAATAGATGATAAATAATCTATTTTTGAAGGTGCTATAGCTTCGTGACTAATCGATTATTTATCATGCATTCAAATGGGAAGAATATACTGTTGTCAGATTGGTGGATCCGCCCATGGTTTGATTCTGTTCTTAATATTTAGCAACATCTCGATACAAAATGTGTTACAGAGGTTCAAATCGCATCTCGTCGGGTTTGTTACATCATAAAATGCGGCCCCATTGTCCGTCCATGAATCCACTGCACTTATTTTCATCATTGAGATCTGTCCAGCCAAGAGACTGAACTTTTCCGAAAAAAGTTTGTACTTTCCGACAGAAAAATTGTCTCCGCAGATTCAAAACTGGGATGGAATCGAATTATTGAGCTCTCCGATAGAATACGACAGATTTAAATAAAAATAAAAAGAAGAATGTCATTTGAAGATCTCAATTAGAACCACAGCCACCCCCTACTTATTTCTATGAAACGAATCTTTGTGATATCGCCTCTTGCGTCAAGGCGAATTCAAAGAAAAAAAAGGAGGGGAAAAAAAAAAAAAAAAAAAAAAAAAAAAAAACCATTGCAATTTTAATATTAGACTTTGTCCAGTTAAAAATTGAACTTTTATGTGAAAAGCTCGTACTTTCCTGGTCGAAAATTTCATTCTCAGCTACAGAACTCTGACTAAACCGTATTATTGAGCAATCCAACATGATCACAAAAAATTTCATAAAATCTGAAGAGAGGAATTTTCGTTTGAAGTTTATCACGTTTGAAGCTTTCGATTTAGGATCACCAACACTATCCCCTCCCATTTATTACAATGGAAACAAGCTATGTGCTATGGAACCTTGAATCGCAAATTTCAAACCAAAAAAATGAGGGGGGGGGGGAAACCCCAAACCGTTGCATTTATTTTCAACATTTAAATTTGTCGAGCTACAAATTGAACTTTTCTGACAAAAAAAAAAAAAAAAAACCTACTTCCCTAATCGAAATTGTTATTCTTAACTCTGTTTACATCGTATTATTGAGCACCATCCGACATCAACAACACAAAAAATGTCATAAAAACTGAATTGAGGATTTTTTCTTTGAAGTTTATTAAGTTGGAGCTTTCGATTTAGGATTACAACAAACATCCCCTCCAATTATTTCTATTGAACGAAACTTTGTTATATCGATCCTTGAATCAAAAATGTAAAAAAAAAAAACCCAAACCGTTGCAGTTATTTTTAACATTGAAAGTCTGGCTAGAAATTGAATTTTTCCAAAAAAAAAAAATATAATACTTTCCGAGTCAAAAATGTTATTCTCAGATTCGGAACTCTAATGAAATCGAATTCATAGGCGGACCGTATATCAGGGGCTGGGGGGGGGGGCTGTAGCCCCCCACTTTCTTTGGGCGGAGGGGCTACAAATCGGGAAAAATTCATCTTTTGAGACTTGAAGAAAAAAAAAAAGAGCATCAATTTTTAGCCCCCCCCCTTTTATTGGTCACGGTCCGCCTGTACGATCGAATTATTGAGCTATCCGACAAGATCACAACAAATTTCATAAAATCTACGAAGCATAATGGTTATTTGAAGTTTAAAGTTTGAAAATCTCGATTTTGGATTACAATCACCCCCTACTAATTTCTTTCGATAAATTGTGAGGTATCCAAGGTATATGGAGAACAGGTATGGACAACACTCTGAGGTTGGCTCTGATTGGTTGTGAAAAAAGCGACTCCGTCGCCATTTTTCTGACCGCGCGATTCAAACTTAGATTGCACATCTTGAAAAGGAAAGTGAACAACGTAATTGATGCGATGTTAATCCATTCTATAGTCACAACATTAACATTTAAAGATAAAAATTACATTGCATTGCTCAAAGAAATAAAGTATTGCTTCAGATAAAATTAGGTAGACTCCTCTGCAGAGAGCCGTGAGATTTTTTTAGGGATGACAAAGAAACCGTAAACCGCTGCTGCAAATTCGGAGCTCCGGTGTTTCTGATGCCTAAAGAGCCGTGAGATTTTTTTGGGATGACACAGGATGACAGAACTCGAGGAAACCCGCATTTTGCTGGCAAATTAGACGTTTTGTACAAGGTAGATTAAATCTTTAAATCTTTAATCTACCTTGCGTTTTCTACGGTGCCTACGTTTTGTTACGACTTTACGTTTCTTCTGACTCCGGATTACTAAAATAGTATACTTGTCTTGAGGGACTCTAGTCTTGACTCTTGACACAGAATACTTGCTCTTGAGTATACTCTAACTAAAATACGATGATTATTTTGTGTTATTTTACATCTAGCTGCTGCTGTCAATCATGGATAAAACATTGAAAATACTGTTAGGAAGTACATATATTTTCAAATTTTCATGAGTGAAATCCATTGTGAATTCAGTTGCGATAGCGATCGATTGTAAATTTTCCCAACACACGTTAGAAAGGAAAATAATTACACGACGATATGAGATTTATGAATTGTTTGTCATCCCTAAAAAAATCTCACTAAATCTTACGTAAAATCTTGAAGATTGTCAAAATTAAAAGGAGTGAGTGAGATTCGAACCTCTGACCTCTAATCAAGCCATTCACCGGCGCGTCATTGCGCTACCGCATGCGCCATGACATCTCCCTTCAAAATCCGTCGAAAACATAATACATAGGGCAACACAATGGCACTTGGTAGTTCAGACTTCCGCTGCTAGGTGTCACGCCTGTTTATGACCACCGTTGAGCAAGACAGCACACATCGTCGAAGTTTCTGTCATCTGTGTCATCCCAACTTTTTTTTCACGGCTCTCTGCGTATCGTAAAAACCGATAAAATTCCCCTTCAAACCTAACCACAAACAACAATGCGAAATACACGGTGTAAATCAATGAGCTATAACTTTAGAGTGGCAGCGGGCTGGTCCACCTTGTGCCACACAGGGCAGAAGGAATCCCGGGAAAAAGCGGAATTTGGACGGCAGATTCCGAGTTTTGAGGTTAAATTTTGTAGGTCGTTCAGAATTTGGCGGGAATTTGGCGGGAATTTGGACGGCAGATTCGTAGGTCGTTTCCGGCGATGCCCGAGTTTGTTTACGAAACGATCGGAAACAACCTACAAAACTTAACCTCAAAATCGATTTTTACGGCAAGATGGCGGCGCCCTAGGTGACAACAATGAACCAGCGGAACGTTCCTTGATGTGCCACTCTAAAGTTATAGCTCATTGGTGTAAATAGGAGACAAGATGACGGCGAAGTCGCTTTTTCCCAAGTGGCCACGCCCCCTGAGTCGAGTGTTGTCCATACCTGTTCTCCATATACCTTGGAGATATCGCTCCTTGCGTCAAGGCGAATTTATAATAAAAAAAAAAAAAAAAAAAAAAAAAAAAAAAAAAAAAAAAACACCAATTGCATTTCTTTTCAAAATTGACATTATTTTGTCGAGGTAAAAAATGAACTTTACTGAAAAAAATATCGTACTCTCCTAGTTGAAAATTTCATTTTCAGATTCGAAACTCTAATTAAACCACATTATTGAACAATCCGACAAGATCACGAAAAATTTCATAACAACTGAAAAGCGACATTTTCGTTTGAAGCTCTCGATTTAGTTACACCCTCCCTCCTCTCATTATTATCGAACGAACTTCGTGATACCAATCCTTGAATTCAAATTACAATTCCTCTCCCCCCCCCCCCCCCCAAAAAAAAACCCAACCATTGGATTTATTTTTATCATTGAAATTTTTCGAGTTAAAAATTGAATTTTTCCGAGAGAAAAAGTTAATAGAACTTTCCAAGTCGAAAATTGTATTCTTAGATTCGAACCACGGATGAAACGGAACATTCTTCAGCTATCCAAAAAGATCACATAAAATAGGAATTTTCGTTTGAATTTTAAAGTTTGAAGCTTTCAATTTAGGATCAAAATCACCCCTCCCCCACTCATTTCTATTTAACGAAACTTTGTGATATCACTTCTCAAATCAAGGCAAATTTTTACCCAAGATGATTCACCAGTTAGTTGCAGAGATCGGCAACATGGGCCTATATTGCGTCCCTTTTTCGAAAGGTCCGAAAGTGGCAGTTAAAGGTAATATTTAATCAGTTTGAAATCGAGGAAAAATAAAAGCTAATATGAAACGATGAAACGAGAATAAAAATAAGTATTACTAAAACGCATATGAATTGAGGCATGGAAAATAAATGGAAATTTAAGTTCGTATAAAACTAACCTTTGATCATCAGGCGAATCAATGGAGGAGCTGGAGCTTCTTCTCTCTGGAGGCGGGTTTGAGGAGAGGTCATCTTGCTCCAGCAGAATAACTCCCGAAGCTAGATCAGGACTATCAAATCAAGGCAAATTTTTACCCAAGATGATTCACCAGTTAGTTGCAGAGATCGGCAACATGGGCCTATATTGCGTCCCTTTTTCGAAAGGTCCGAAAGTGGCAGTTAAAGGTAATATTTAATCAGTTTGAAATCGAGGAAAAATAAAAGCTAATATGAAACGATGAAACGAGAATAAAAATAAGTATTACTAAAACGCATATGAATTGAGGCATGGAAAATAAATGGAAATTTAAGTTCGTATAAAACTAACCTTTGATCATCAGGCGAATCAATGGAGGAGCTGGAGCTTCTTCTCTCTGGAGGCGGGTTTGAGGAGAGGTCATCTTGCTCCAGCAGAATAACTCCCGAAGCTAGATCAGGACTATCAGTAACTTCACTTTCAATTTCGGACAATTTTAAATATTCCAGTGTATGGTGTGTCTTTAAATGAGTGGACATTCCGCTCGTCGTCCCTTGGGCATTTGATATTCCCGTGCGGTCACACAAATTACAGGCCTCCGTCTTCGGTGCCAGTCTGTCTGTTTTCACTTCTTTTGTAAAATGCTTCCAAAGCTTTTTATTCCGTTTTCTCTCCATTGTTACTCAATTTAAAGGGGGAAAAAAACGAAATGGGGGGAAAAAACTCCGAACTCGAAATCGCGAAATATACGTTTGCCAGTTCCTCTATGAGGACTGAAAAAGAACTGGTCACTGCTTCAACTGCTTATTTTTTTGTATGCAATGTCATATTATGTGCGCAAGCGCAAGGGACGGTTTAGCCCTAGCGTTAGAGAGTTTAAGCACGGGAAATGGCAAATGGAAGAGGGAGGGCCCAATCAAAATCACTTTACTCACATTCACAAGAAAATCCTCAGTTTTAATTAATCAAAGAAACGAAAATACTATTGCAAACGGACTGCCCCCAGTCCCACCCTCTACCCGTCGATGACAAATAAGGAAATAATGCACGATTTATTTTCCTCTGCTTACCCTCCCCTCGATCCATTGACACTTGCCTTACTTTACTTACCTGAATCGAGTATCACTTCCGTTAGCTCTTTCTCCTGTTTTTCGTTTCTCTGACGGCCGCAGATCTGGATGGGGACACAGAATACAAATATGACAGCAAAGCACTTATACACACTAACACTTTCACGATTTTCGTCGGTTTACACCTGAGGCTGAAGGATGGCAAATCGATGAAATAATTTCGATCAGTCCATGCAGAATGTTTCACATCCCATTAGCCAAAAGACAAGAGAGCATATTAATTTGATATCAAAATAAGATCTTTGTCTTCTTTACAAATGCGCACGGAAATGTCATCCTTTGCACCCCCCCCCCCCCCCCTTCCACATTTCAAGACATGATTGATAGTTGATTAGTTGGCTCATTCGGGAATGCTTCCAAAAATTTCGAACCAATGCAATACCATGCCACACTTGCATTCAATCCCTTTTAAGTTCATTATGATACACAACATCAATATAAATATCGGTATCAGTAGCAATACGTAACATACACCGGCAATCGCGTATCGGACGTGCGCGCGATGTTTGTTCCGCGCGTCAATTTGAATTTCGCGCCGCGGCGCACCGCACTGTCGAGCGAATTGATGCGTTTTTTTACTCTCCGGAATCCGCACCGGTGCAATAACCCGGAGTTTACGGAGCTGCTCCGAAGCTGTCTGGTGCAGCACCGGTCACGTGTTGAAGCTCCGGAGCTCCAGCTCCGGTGCATCGGTCTTCAACTCCGATACACTGGAGCTTGCACCGGAGCAGCTCCGGACGCATCGCACCGCTAATAAAACAACACTTCGGTGCGCACCGGTGCTGGAGCCTCGGAATAAAAAAACACTCCGGAGCACTGGAGCTGCACCGGTGCGCGCTCCGGAGAATAAAAAAACGCATCAAATCTGTGTGGAGGTCGGACATGGCAGCATACGCTTCCGTTGCACTGTCGTAATCTAGTTCATTCGGTCTTGATCAAACGTTACCACGTACATTTTAGTCGTAGATTTCATTAATTGCAAGATTGCATTTTTGCCCCCCCCGGGCCCCCCCTCTGGAAACCACGGCATGCTCCTGTCCTTTTGTCAACAGTCAACAGGGCAAGGGATCTTCATTTGTTTTCCACCTGTTCCTCTCAAAGTCTCAAGTGCCTCTTAAAATGGAACTTTCTTTAATTTGAGGAAAGTAATTTTTTTATTTATTTTTTTTTCATGCAGATTCGTTCTCAGCATGAAATCCTGTCAAGATTGCCACTCAAAAACATTCGGAGAGTTTGATTTTAACCCTAGTTACGGAAGAGAGTGTGAAAGTGAAAGTGGTAAATCACTTTCTCCTCCGTAAGAAGGGTTGTAATCAAACTCGCCGCATGTTTTTGAGTGGCAATCTTAAGAGAATTTCACGCTGAGAAGTGAGAACGAATCTGCATGAGAAAAATTACTTTCCTCAAATTAAAGAAAATTCAATTTTAAGATTAAGAGGCGTTTGAGAGAAACAGGTGGAGTGGAAAACAAAGAAGGATCCCTTGCCTCGTTGACAAAAGCAGGTACGGACTCAGGACGATCGGAGTCCGAGACAGTAGACTCGTATCTCGACCCGGGCACTTCGGCGTTGCCACTCACGATTTTCGTCATTTGAGAAAAGCGCCTAATCAAATGGAATGGAGTATCAGTATAACTGACTATAGAGAAAAAAAGAAATTGGAATTGTATGGGTGACCCACACCTAGCGAAGCATAGAAAAGCAAATGGCTGCCTGACGCTTCGAGAAGGTTCGAAGCAGTGCGAGGTAGATCAGCTGATTGGTGACCTAGATCCCGAGTGGTAACGCGGGTTGCAGACTGGCGCCGTGAAGGCGATTCTTCCGCGGTCGCATTCGAGCGGCGGTGCAGTAACTGACATTACGTTCCTTCTGATTGAAGGCGCGACTAATGTGTTTTCGGCCGTGGCCGTGTAATCGGCGGAAACAGGATGTTTACATCTGGATTCGCGCTTGAAAAAAGCAATATAGGACATGATCCGCGAAATTTTCATTCTGAAATGCCATTAGAATAAAAGTGAGGCCAGAAACTTAAGATTTCTTTTCAGAGTTTATAGAAATAAATAAGTTTCAACACAAACCACACTCGTCCGCCATGTTGGGATATAGGACCACAGCGTTGTCTATTGGTGCCGTCAAATTCCAAACTTACTTCCATTGGCTCTTACGGGTCCGTTCTGATTGTATTATTCTGTGCTATAGCCTTATCTAATGATTTCAAAGATCTGCCCGATGATCCCTGGTTTTTAAATTTCCCGCTCATCGCTGAAGCTGTATCTTGTTGCGTTTGGTTTGTTTAGTGTTGGTTTAGGATAGTCTCCGTGCCGATGGTTGCTAAGATAGTCGGTGGAAAGAAGCGGACGGTGGATGTTCGGCATCGATTCACGCTGGATGCCACGCCAACAACCGATCCAGGGACCGACGAAGGGGATACGCGGTATCCGATAACCTATCGATGGAGCTGTAATATCACCTCCTTAGAAATTTGTGATACGTTTGAAACAGAAGGTAAAGATGACAGCACAAAAACCACACACTCTTGTGTGTGGGTTGTGTTCTTGTAACTACGTATTCTAGAGGTTAAAATAAAATTACGTTTGTTTGTGTCCTTTAAGTATGTGTCCGAAAACGCCCCCCTTTTTGAGATATAGCCCCAAAGTTTTAAAAAATTGATGGTTTTTTTTTTTTAAACTTTGGTGGGCTGTATCTCAAAAGGGAGACGTTTTCGGACACATGTTTATAGGAAACAAAAGTCTTATTTTGACCTCTAGAATACGTGGTGAATCTAACACGTCATGTTTTTTCATGAATTATTTTTTTGTAAACACTGTCCTCGTCATTAGCACTGTGCTTAAACCCTCTTATATTCACGGAAATGAATAACTGACAGAGTTTACCATCTGCATAGGTGCTTTTAGAGTCGGCTATCAAGTATGGTAAATTTTGCCAAATGATGGTAAAAAGCACCAACAAGTTAACTTAATTTACCATATTGTACGCTGCATTTACCGTCTAAGAAAAAAATGTATACCCCGACCCATGTGGATGTAAATAAATATGAAAAAAGAAGTAATGAGTAAATAACGAATGGGGCTATTGCACACTTTTGCTATAAGCGATTTAATAGTCCATTGAGGCGTAAAAACCTCAAAAAATAACGATGGCGGCACTAAAAACTTCCAAAATCCACTCCTAAACTCAATAAACGCAGTTATTTGCGCGAGCGTAATGGTGGCCGAAGGCACTAACAATGGGAGATTCCTATCTTAATTTCGTCACTCTTTCTATGTTGACAAGGATGATTCACAGAGTAATTAGTCATCAGAGTGATGATCCACATCCGATGAATGGTGCCGCAACACCTAGTGACACCGGTGTCAAATGAAAGTCGTCTCTTATTGGTCACTTCTTGATGGAGTTACAGTATTGTTAGATGGGAATCTCCCATTGTTAGTGCCTTCGGCCACCATTACGCTCGCGCAAATAACTGCGTTTATTGAGTTTAGGAGTGGATTTTGGAAGTTTTTAGTGCTGCGATCGTTATTTTTTGAGGTTTTTACGCCTTAATCGACTATTAAATCGCTTATAGAAAAAGTGTGCAATAGCCCCATTAATCAACCCCCTTGATAGCTGACTTCAAAATCATCGCAGATGGTAGATTCTACCAGTCTTTTTTTCCGTGTATACTATTCATATTCTTTATCAGTGTTAGATGGAGAAAAAAAAAACGTACATTTTTAGGAGCGCCCTTGATCGGATCTAAATCAGTGGCAAAGCGTGCTATCTGGCGGAATGGCATTTTGTCTATATGAACCCGTTTGGTTATCACCGATTCTTTGATAGTTCGATATTTTCCACAGGTTTTAATGAGCCAAATGCAACGTTGCCAGATTCCACATTTCGCCACTGATCTAAATGTCGTTTTGTCACATTTTCATGGTTTGGAATTTCCGCAGATCCTGTCTACGTATTGGGTCCAGTTTTATCAATTGGTGTTGTGTACAATTTCACCCTACGAGTCTCCTCTACAAGTCCATTCTCCGGTCCTGCGGTTACTCACCAAGTCGTGTATGTTCGCCGCCTCGCATCCGGATTGCAAATAACACAAATGTAAGACAGCATTTCTAAACTGTTCATCGTTACGAGGAACTTCGTAGCTGGGCTCTTGCTAACTTTTGCTGTGAGTAAATGAATAGTCAAATCTTGTGTTAAACTCAGCAGAAATCACGAAAACCACACTAAAACAGTCTACACTTCAGTAATATACTCACGAAACTGCTATAACGGCAAGGTCGTAATGGCAGAGCAATGCAGTTGTTAATTTAGAGAGATTCCTGTCTAATTTGTCACTTTCTCTGTGGAAAAATAGAAATGTGTCTCAAATTAGATAGGAATCTACCATGATACTTGCGTCTCTCCGCCATTAAGCCCGATTCTGAAAGTGAATATCTTGACTTTTTAGTACGCAGTTATCGTCATTTTTACAGGTTTTTATGCAAGAATCAACATTTCAATCCCCTATAGCAAAAGTTTGCAAGACCCCTATTAAACGTGGTGTTGGTTTGATGAATGAATTAGCGAGGGGGGGTGGATTATAATAGAGACCAATTTAATCGACTATTCAAAGTGGCTATCTGATTTAAACGTGAAAGACTGTACCAATTTAAGTAGATTGTTTGGTTCATAGCCATCATATTTTTACGGGCGGATACAGGAATTTATCCGTCTCTCTGGTTCATAGCCATCATATTTTTACGGGCGGATACAGGAATTTATCCGTCTTTCTGGTTCATAGCCATCATCTTTTTACGGGCGGATACAGGAATTTATCCGTCTCTCTGGTTCATAGCCATCATATTTTTACGGGCGGATACAGGAATTTATCCGTCTTTCTGGTTCATAGCCATCATCTTTTTACGGGCGGATACAGGAATTTATCCGTCTCTCTGGTTCATAGCCATCATATTTTTACGGGCGGATACAGCAATTTATCTGTCTCTCTCTCCTCCCATTTGTTTATGTACGTTAGAAAAGAGGAAGGTGCCAAAGTCACGTGATAGCCTCCTTCTTTACTATCCTTTTCTAACACATGTGTTCAAATGGAAGTAGAGAGAATGACAAATAGCTGTATCCACCCATGCGTCCTTTAGCTCTCTCACTCTTCCAACGATCCTCACTGTAGCTATCTCTCTCAGCTACGCTAACTAGACTCTGGGTCCTTTGCAAACTTTTGTTCCAACTATTAAGACGGTCAAAATGATGTATTGGAAGCCTCAGAAAGTTCCAAAATTGACTCGCAAAATGAATAAAATCGTTCTACGAAAGGGTTACCACTATCCAACATCAATACATATACCAACATCAAACGGTTAAGCTTTGGGAACGTGCTTTGCAATGCAAGTTCAACGATAGGTGATCGTAGGTATGCGATCTCGATCATGCGTAATTGGTTGTTTGCTTATCCCGAATTTCACATTTTACTGCGAAAGGTTTGTCTCTCTCTTTCTATTTCTCTCCTCTTCTTCTGTTCTCTTTGGCTTTAATCGTTTACTCTACAAGCGCTAATTCAGTACAACCAAATGTGCCAATTTTAGGGATTTTGGCGTCTCCATCACTGAAAAAACAAAGTTTATGTACAGCCAAAGCAGCTTTTTAAAATAGCTTCGCAGAGCAAAAGTTCAAGCTTTACCGGAGAAAGTTACTGGTGTACCAGAGCACTACTTCTTTAGAGTAACAGCATCCTTTCTTGCTTTGATTCTACCGAAGTAGTGCTTCAGGACAACCGCAAACTTGCTCCGGTAGAGCTAGGACTTTTGCTCTGCGAGCTATTTTAAAAAGTTGCTTCGATTCTACGTAAACTTTGTTTTTTCAGAGTAAGCTCCAAAAAACATTGGCGGTTTTGGATCGGACCCTTTTGAGAATTTGTAGTTTTGAATTTTTCTCCACGAAAGAGGCTTACTCAAAGGTACAATTTCCCCCCTTTCCTCAATGAATTTCAACTGTAAGTACTGCGTGATTGTTAGCTTCGACGGAATTTAGCTGTTTTGATCAGCCTTTGTCAAAGCTCAGAATCGAAACGAAATTGATGAGATTCTTGATCAGGTTTAACCCTCTCCAAACCTCTATTCAAAACAAAAATATCACCTGGCCTGAAGAAGGAATTAAAGACTTCTAAATTCTTAAGCTGTTAGAGAATTCCAGAATCAGAGACATTACCTGCCCACAATTTATCGGGATCAAAAACACCCAATTTATAACAGTTGGTAGAAGTGGCAACCATGGTATTCAAGTATAATGGGTCTGTTGCACACTTCGGCTACAGCGTTTTAAAGTATCAATTCATGTGTACAAAGCCGAGAAAATAACAATGGCAGCATCAGAAAACACTAAAACTCAGTATTAAACTCACAAATTGCGAAGAACACTAGACACTATTCACCCCTGTATCTTTCCACCACGTGCACGATATTTAGCGAAATTAGCGCGGCACATTCAAATAATCACGGCCGACTGTCATCACAACTGACTTCATAAACAAATAAACAGTAAACGCACTGACGGCATCTGTTCTAATTCTTACGTTTCAATATCCTCAATTTCTCACTGAAGGTTGTGATTGGTACGGAAACCGATATTTGTGTCGAAAACTTATCAAAATGAAACAATAACTCACAGGAGTTCCTCAAACTTCGATCATCATGCTTGGAACTCCTGTGTGTTATTGTTTCATTTTGATAAGTTTTCGACACAAATATCGGTTTCCGTACCAATCACAATCTTTTGTGAGGAATTGAGGTTATTGAAACGTAAGAATTCGAACAGACGCCGTCAGTGTTTACAGTTTATTTGTTCATGAAGTCAGCATTGGGTTTTTTGTGCCCGCTGTAAGTTTGTCATTGAAATCTGAAGTAACGCTTTCATTATCGGGACCAAAAACATACTTATAATTAATCACCGTCGGTAGAAGTGGCAACCATGGACTTAAGTAATTTCGTTTGTCATGCCCACTGTAAGTTCGTCGTTGAAATCTAAAGTTAACGATTTTACTATCGGGACCAAAAACATATAATTTATCACCGTCGGTATAGAAGTGCCAATCATGGGATTTACGTAATTGCGTTTTTTTGTGCCCGCTGTAAGTTTCTCACTGAAATCGAAAGTTTATGATTTTATCGATAAATAAGTACTAAATAGGTTCCATCCCATGAGGTTATGACCTTGTTTTCTCCTCCTGAGACATTATGACATTATGATAAGAGTTTGTTGAATCAATCTTACGGCCACCTTGGACTTAAGATGGATAATGTTGGTTTTTAAAGTAAAATGAACTCTCAATATAATGTTGCCTTTTTTCGCATGCAATGGCATCCTGCATACAAATGTATAATCCATAGTTGTCTCTACCGATTGATTCGCAAATTACTCACTCATATCAGTTACTAATTCAAATATTTCTGGCCATATGTATTCTTTGCAACTTAACTTTGTAATCTTTGCTTCAACGTTTTTTATCCATGGCTACCGTTTTGCGTTTAATTAATCGCATTTTTCAATATACCGATAAATCCACCGGTTGAGAAAACATTACACAGTTCAGTTCAGTGTATGACTATAATGCACGAAAATTCCAACATCTGTAATCTTTTCTCAACTGGTGGAGTCGCCGATGACTTTGAAAAAACTTGTGGATATTTTAATTAATTAACGGAGTTTCCACCGATTGAGAAAAGATTCCAGATCAGCGTATTTTCGTGCATTTCAGTCATACATTGAATTGAACAGTGTAATCTTTTCTCAACCGGTGGAATCATTGGTGAATTGAAAACTGCGATTAATCATACGCGAAACGGCAGCCCTGGTTTTATCATCGATTTATTGTGATAATTAATGTCATCGAAATGCACGCTAAGTTGCAGCTCTGCCCTTGACTTGATCTTTTTCTTAATACTCTATACCTGTAATCTTTGCTTCGTTTGGTTGAATCTCTGATGGATTGTAGAGTGCTATGGATGGCCGAGCATGCATCTGGCAACGTTGCTTTTAGCTCATTAAAACCCATGAAAAATATCGAATTATCTTGGGATCGGCAATGAACACAGAATTCGACCTTTTTTCTATGGGTTAAAATGGGCATTGTTGTGTTGCCACACAGTAAGCTTCGTCACTGATACTCTGTAAGATAAATTATTTCAATTCATCGATCTGCAGATGCATCGACACTTGTGACGAGTTCGTTAACCCCACTGAAATTTTAACGCTTCAAGTTTCTTCTCAAGATCCACAGAATTGGGACCCCGGCTGGAAGTTCAAATGGACTTATTCCTCAGTTGGTGGTGGTTTTTCCGACATCAATAGCATTAGTCAGCGGAACACCCCGTTTGACTTTCTCATTGTAAAACCGGATCAATTATCACCGAACACATCATACATTTTTAACGTTCAAGGTAAGTTTTGGATTTCATTATTTTGAACATCAGCGTTGGCAGAGTATCTAATGTGGTTGGCGGGGGGGGGGGGGTTATAAAGTGACGAATTTTTCTCTTTTTTCATCGTTCGCACCAGAAATTCAACCAAAAAGTTTAGCCACTTTGAATTGAATTTCCTCGTTTGATTCCCGTAGGGGAAACCCGCCCAGTGTCGGACACGTAAGCCTTTTTGATTGTAGCTTCAAACAACCTATGATCATACACTTCAAAAGAAATACTTTTAAAAACATTGAGTTTGATTGAGTCATAAAGTTCCATAAACACGTGAGCCTTGAAGGTTTTGGTTTTTCCTTCAACGATGCCTTCGAATTCATAGAATCGATTGGAGCTCAAATAACTGTCATCAGCTAACTTAAATTCAAAACTAGCGCAAGGGATTCCACGATTTCCGGCTTTGTTCAGACGCATTTCCATGTCAGAATTGATGAAAGAATGAGTCGAACCGGTATCTATCTACGGAGGAAAGGTGGATGAGTTGACCGTAATGGGCACTTGAATTTGGTCGGAATAGGCCCTTTCCATTTTCCTAGTCGTCCTAAAAAGATCCTCCAAATATTCCATTTGCTGGCGTCGCGTCGTTCTAATTCACTCAAGTAGCTCAAATAATCATAACGAGGAATCAACCTACCCTTTTCGTCAATTTCGTATTCGCCACATTTAACAGGGTCGTCGCACTTTTCTTTTTTACTTATCTGACAAGTAAATTTCTTCGTTCTAGCATTTGCCGCACAAAATTTTCGAACTATTTCCAACCAGCTGCTCCATTTTTTTTTTATTTGGACAATTTTTTTTCACTTCGCTGGATTGAGGTTTCTTCGGTTTAGATTTTCCGGCAAGATCTAATCCCGATTGAAGTTTCCCGGACGTTTACCACACCCACATTTCACAATGATTACTCCTTCTTTTCCGCACCCGTAGCATCGGAGGGAACTGCTGTGCAACAAGTTCGTTTCTGTAAGCTCTTTTAGCAAGCTCGGCTGCGCAGTATTCCGGAAGGGTCTTGTAGAACACTGCAGCAACTGCAGCATCGACACTTAGGACCTGGAACACTTCTTTCATGGCCCTGTAGAAATTGTCAGTATTGCGCCTCAGTAATGCATCTCCGAAAACCTCTGACTTTGCCTTGGACATCATTCCATTTTTTATTCTTGACATGATTTTGCTTCGGGGGTTTGGTACTCTTGCTTTTACAACATCCCAAGGACTTGCTAAAATGGACATTATGCCTGTGTGTTTGTCTTTTTGATTGACTGTTGTGTACTGCAACTTGTTGAGTTGCTTGTTGGTATGTAATGAAAATAATGTTGTAATGTTTTGATAAATAATAAAATACTTAATGAGAAACAATAAACTAATACCTCTGGAAGCAATGATTAACAGATGCGATGCTGAAGAGGGCTAGCCCATGATGGATTTGAAGCTGTATGATGAAACTGATGAACAATAATGTGTAGCGATGATAAGAAATTAAATCGAAGACGAGAAAATGAAACTAAGAAAAATTAACGATTATTTAAAATAAAAACGAGATCGAGAGAGAGAAAATAACGGGAACTCCGTCAAAATTCGAGCGGACGTTAAAAAGTTACTAAAAAAAACTGACCCACGACTGAGTGCGCTGCCCGCGTTTGCGTACGCGTAACGCGGGTGAGCGGGAAATACAAACAGCGCGGTCTTGACATTCCGCCCACCCGAAATTAACAAAAATTTTGAAAAATAAACTGCGGGGACGGTAATAAGGTTGAGCGGAAAGAGGGAGGAGGAGGTGGGAGTTGGGAGAGAAAGAGGAGATAGAGGGGGAGAAAAGAGGGGGGATGAATAATTATTGAGATGGGAGAGGAATAACTTCCCAGTGTATTGTATCAGGGAGGTTTCAAAAGAGGTATATGCAGTCAATTCGTCTTTAGCTTCAGGAGTGAAGAAACCAGACATTGTTGGAAAACCCGGCCATTAGCACGGGGGCAAAGCACTCATTCAGGATTCTAGATATTGTAACACTTATGAAGTAACAATTGGTGACGCACAGCAGCTCTAAGCACCTCCATACTGCCATGAAGTAACAAACTAATGGACAAGCACCGCTCTCTGAGGCTCCTTTAAAGAATCCAAATATTGTTTAAATTTGCTCGAAAATTGTTGCAAACCATCTGTTATGTTCCCTGTCAGATCTGGCAAATATCTTCATGGGAAGCAACACCTCTGATCCCTCACAAAACGGGCGTTTTACGATTATGAATTTGATTGACGAAACCATTCTTTTTGCATCATCGATTTCAGCTGATAACTCAATCCATGTTTTCACGGTGAGCTCCATATGGCCATCTGCTGTTTCCTGAGCATGATTCAGGCCTAATTCAGGATCAAACTCTATAGCTTGAACTGCATCGTTAATCAATACAGCTGTGTACGCCCCGTCTGTGGGTGCTATCTTGTTTTGTTGTTTGGCCAACCTAACGTAGTACAAAGTCAACCGAACATTGATCAAGGTATCCATTAATCCTGTCCATCCTTGGAATAGGCCATTTGGGAGGTCGCATGTTCGTAGAAAGCCCCTTTTACATACCGCAGCCTTGATACTCCCCCATATGCTGTTTATGGTCAGCCAGCCAGGAGCATTAGCAGTATGGATGATTTAGTCATGGTGATGGGACCAAGCCTGTCTATCGGCACTCGGACTCCATCTTCTTACATTGTTTGATATTATGAGTGATAGGTGTTTGGTGCCAGGTCTTGTTGCAAACTTCACATTATCAAATGAGGATTCTGTGTGCACAAATCCCTTTCTGCTTGTAACACCTGGGTACAAATTAGCTAATGGTTTTGCACATCTATCTGCCATCGAAATTAGCTCCATTGTAATGGCGTCTCCAGACCATGTTTCACGGACCTTCTGTCCGCTCTTGGTATTCTGAGACTTTGCTGCAATTGCAGCCACACGATCCCATGTATTTGTGTGAGTCTCCATGCGTCTGAGTATTTCATTTCGGCTCATTAAAGGTGTCAGGTTTGGCGCATGATTTAGGGCAAACAAGAGCTCATTTCTTAAGTCTCTTGATCGGGTATTGTAATTTTCAACTGTCCTGTATTACTCTCCTGAAGGGTCCACTCTGGTCACATCACCAGCTTCATAGTACCGTGTTGACACTGATTCCTGGAATGAGAAGTGATGATAAATCCATACTTTTCCCCATTCGTCTTCTGGCGGCATTTCTACAGTTCCTTTAAGGCATGACTTGAACCACTGGCTGTCCTCAAAGCCATAATCAGCAACTGTTTTATGCTTAGGCATTTCCTTTATTTTTGCAACAAGCTTTACAAAATCCAATGTTTTACCATATGTATGCCATGAACTTCTCGAAACTGTCAGGTTTTACTTTCCTTGCATTAAACATGAGTGTCTCTGCTCTGTCAAAAAGTGACCTTACTTCCCAGTTCGGGTGCCAAATTTCTAACGGAGGAAAATCAAGTAACAGTATGAGCTGCGAACCGTTTAGGAATGTGCCGGATAACTTACAGTGGTGTTCCTGGATTTATGCGCCGGTCTTTCCATTGAACACAAAAAACAAAACAAAAAAAGGTTCCAAAGTAAAAATAAAAAATATAGAAAAAATTAGAAGAAAAACAAAACAAAAAACCTAAGCGTATGCAGTTCCTTCGCGAATGCTAATCAACGCGTGCTCCCGTCTGCAGAACTGCAACACGTCCCGAATTAGATAGATCGAGTGTTTTTGTGAAATCCCCGAATCGATACACCACAGCCCCATAGCTCTTCAAAGCTTAAGCGCAGAAATGAAATTTTCACGTTTTTCGGAAACTCGCTTATTTTTGTTTACACTGCGCGGAATTCGCGACAGAAAGGGTTAAAAGGAAAATTTTTATGTGCAAGTACATTAAAATCAACTGACAACTGTCAATATTGGTGCTGCCACCTATCGGAGCTCCTCAGAATAGCGAGTGTCTGATACTATGCGGGCTTCCCCTAGTTTGTGTCTGCAAATAACATAATTATTGGTTGGTAGATTTTGAAAAACTTCGGAAATTTCGCTACAAGCTATAACGCTTTCACGTGAAGTTATACACATATGACATTTTTTGTAGCATGGGATTCAATTGAAGTCAAAAGGAATCATTGCAAAAAATGGTGTGACTCATCAAAATTCTTAGAAAATTGACCTCTTTTGAATGGTTTAAAAAAATCTTTATAAATAGTCAAATCCCAAAATGCGTGCATGAAAGGGTTAAAAGCCGTTTGTCACCTCAAAATCAGCTTATAAGCTTCATTTCTATAGAAAATACATCTTTTCAATCGATGTTATGATTTTCAAACAAAATAGAGCTTGCCCCAGAAAAGATTGGATTTGACACTTCTATGGTTTTCATGGAAACATCAGCTTCTTACTGCTCCTAACCAATCAGGTTGTCCTTTATTATGATGGAAGCTGATGTTTTCATTGAAACCTACTGTGTCAAGTCCAATAATTTTTGGGACAGCCAATAGCATAACACATCGGTATCACTGATGCCAAAACATAATACAGCTATATTCAAGTGATTTGAGACAGGGCAATAATGGAATCAAAATTTAAAAAGTGCTCATATTCACCCCCCCCCCCCTCTCTCTCTCTCTATCTCTCTTGCATCCAGGAGGCGAGCCTTTGGGACAAGCTGAGTTTTCATTAACCACGGCTGCTTTTCCTGTGAAGGGATCTTGCATCGCGGAACCATCCTCAGGACAAGCAATCTCCACTGAGTTTACTTTCAAATGCAGTCATTTTGTTAATGGTCACGTCAACGGGTCCTTAAATTACAAATTCTACGAGCTTTATTCCTCCGATCCCGAAGATGGTAATTTTTTGTGTAAAAAATCCTTGTTTACTGATATAGAATGTTGTCCTGTTGAGTCCTTTGGACGAGGCAGTTTCGAGGGTCTCAATTTTTGTGTTTTTTAGTAATCAAATGAAAGTATTCGCTGAGCTGAAAACAAGGATACCTTTCATGAAAGTTAAAACACGTATGCTAGTCAAGAATTGACAAAGGAAGTGAAAACCCCCTGAGGGGTAAAGGCCATATTTGCTCTGTAATGGCGGAGCTACGCAAGTGTAATATGGTATTTCTATCCAATTTGTCACTCGTTCTATCGGAATAAACAGAGGAAAGCCTCAAATGAGATAGGAATCTCCCATGGTACCTGCGTAGCTCTGCCAGTACGTTTTACTCTTCTAAGTCATTTTGTGACTCTGTGGGTGAATTCCGTTACTTTTTTATGTGCTCATTGTAATACTGCCGTGTTACCGAAAAGAGCAGTAAGTCACAAATTTTTGAAATTGAGTTTTATTCAAAATTCAATGTATTTTGGTCTGTAGAATCTATCGAACCTAAAGAACGTTGAAAAATATGCCTTTTTCGCAATAAACGAGAGCTGTCGAAAAGCAGTAAGTACGTGAAAAAAAAAAAAAAATGCTGCTAAGTTAAGCAAGAGAGCTGTCAGGCTACGTTATCCTGCAAGACAGCAGTGAGTTGCGCTTCAGCTTGCCCCTGCCATGTATTTCGGCGTATTCCACTGTCACGGAAGAGAGCAGTAAGAGCGCGAACGCAGCGCCATCTACCTTGACTTTTCCATTGAGTTTTATAGGACTTACTGCTGTCTTGCGTAACATGTAAGGAAAAACGTCATTTGTTTTATAGTCAAAGACAAAATCCGTCGGTTGTTGATCATCTCAACGATTTCAAACACCCTGAGTGAGTGAGTGATGTTTCCTGAAAGTTAAATAAAAAACGGAGGATTTTGAACTCATTAATTTTAGGTTTGATTCATAGTCAGTTTTCTCAAAATGTCGATTTTGCGCATACTGCTGTCTTCGGTAACACGGCAGAATATGCCTGTTGCAAACTTTACTACAACAATTAAGAGTGCTCTGTCTGATGTAAAATCGCCTGAAAAGTTATGAAATGCAATAATAAACTCACAAGAGGCGTGTAATGAAATCCAAGATGGTGGAGAAATATCGAACAATTTTTATGCATGCACCACGAATATCCAAGGATGGCCAACTTTGACAACCTCACTGGAGGTAGAGGTTATGTGTTTTGTTTACATTGTGATTGGCTGTGATCAATATTGTGAGGTTGGTTATCCTTGGATGTTCGTGGTGCCTACATACAAATTGCTCGATATTTCTCCGCCATCTTGGATTTCATTAAACGCCTCTTGTGAGTTAATTATTGCATTTTATGACTTTCTGATGCCACCAATGGACTTTTCAGGCGATTTTACATTAGATTAGACTATCTTAATAGTTGTAGCAAAAGTTTGCTAAAGACCCATTCTCGCTGGTTTTTATGCTAAATTGATTTTTTGATTTCTTCAATTGCGGAAAGCTAAAGTTCGCCATTCCATCAACGACTAATCGACACGGAATGTGTGAACTTTACAAATATTGCTGGGTACAACCAGGAATTGTTATCCGCTTAGAATGGGTCTGTTGCTCACATCGGCTACAGCGTTTTGAAAAATCAATTGAATAAACTCGCACATTGCGAAAAACACCAGACGTTGTTCGCCTCTGTATCTTTCCACCACGTGCACAATGACACACAGAGTTTCAAGGATGATGATTGAAGTTTGAATCATACTTGAAACTCCTGTGTGTTATTGTTTCATTTTGATAATTTTCCTACACAAATAGTGGTTTTCGTACCTTTCACAACCTATTGCGAGGAATGGGTCTGTTGCAAACTTTTGCTACAGCGCTATAGAATGTTCAATCTTACGTAAAATCGCGTGAAAAGTCCATTGGTGGCACCAGAAAGTCATAAAATGCAGTATAAAACTCACAAGAGACGTTTAATGAAATCCAAGATGGCGGTAAAATATTGAGCAACCTGTATGCATGCACCACGAACATCCAAGGATAGCCAACCTCACAATCTCGATCGCACCCAATCACAATGTAAATAAACACATAACCTCTGAAGCTGTGAGATTGTCAACGTTGGCAATCCTTGGATGTTAAAGGTGTATGCATACAGGTTGCTCGATATTTTACCGCCATCTTGGATTTCATTATACGTCTCTTGTGAGTTTATCATCGCATTTCATGGCTTTCTGATGCCACCAATAGACTTTTCGGGCAATTTTACATACGATGAAACAATCTTTATCGTTGTAGCAAAAGTTTGCAACAGACCCATTGAGAACATTGGGACGTAAGAATTCGAACAGATGCCGTCAGTGTTTACTGTTTATTTGTTCATGAAGTCAGCTGTGATGACAGTTGACCAAGATTATTTGAATGTGCCGCGCTAACCCCGCGAAATCTCGTGCACATGGTGGGAAGATACAGGGGCATATAGTGTCCGATGATTTTCACCAATTTGTGAATTTATTAATGAATGTTGGTGTTTTCTGATGCTACCATTGTCATTTTTTCGGCGTTTTACTCATGTATTGATACTTCAAAACGCTCTAATCGAAGTGTGCAACAGACCCAATTTTTTTTTTTTATTCCATTCCCGCTCTTATCTGGATCATTTGACCAACTTTTGTAGGTCTTTTGCTGGGAACTAGTCAGTCCGGCGTAAGTTTCAAAAAATTGCTTACGTCGACCAGTTTGTTGGCTCGAGTAGAGGGCGAGTCTGGAATGTTCGTAGACGTCAGATTCGGTATTTCGGTAATTATCCCCATTTTTTACTTTTCTGAGCTCTGCCAGATTTGGTGAGAAACATCAAAATCTAATTACTATTTTGCAAAATCTTGCAACATTGATTTTCCATTTGTCTAACACATGCGATCAAACCGGGCGGAGAGACTGAAAGAGAGTGAGTGAGAGAGACGGTGAATAGGAAAGAGGAAGAGAGGGAAAAATCGCAAATCCGCTTCACTTCTCTGTGACGCAGTTAGAACTCACACATGATCTGTTAAAATCGCCTTCAATTCGTGATGTATGCAAAAACATATCCGGCGAGTACGAACAGTTAACTACCCGAGAAACAACTCGCGCTTGCCCGCTTGTTTCCAACTAATGAATCCTGAGTCATTAGATATTTGATTTGATCCTGAAGTGGCTGCTGCAAGCTAAGTAAAAGTTGCAAAAGACGTAGATTTTACTCTTATCACGATAAGAAGAAACTTGGCGAGGCAGGTAGCAACGCACTTCGTTGCAACGATGCTCGCTTTGTCGCACTGAATATTTGAGTTCTAGAGCCGGGTCGCTCACTTGGCCGTTGTCCGACTGGACGATCGCGATCCTCTAGGAGAGAGCAATATCTAGAATCGGCTGACTATTAATGTTATCTGTGTGCAAAAGTCAAATTAAAAACCGTTACAGATACGACGAAATGTATAAAATTTATGCCCAAAGGGCCATAGTTCATCAAAGTTAGTCTAGTCCCCTTCGGATATTTATTTACAGAGAAATAATTTTGTCAAGGTTTAATTCTGTTGTGGGTGATTTCATGGCAACGGGAATGGTTGAGGTTTCAACTCTTAACAAGGGCGTTGCCACGATATTGCCTTTTTTTCTCTCTCTCTCTCGGCCCATTTGAACTGATGTGTTAGAAAAGGATGGATATAGGCCTATAGGGGCTATCACGTGACTTCAGCCCCCGTTTCTGTCCGTTTCTAACTCATGCAATCAAATAGGCTGAGAGAGAGAAAGGTAATTTCCGGGCCACGGCTATGACTCTTGATACCATTCTAGCCCCTCTAAAACACTTGCTCTTTCGTTAATAACCAATTGCCACCGAAATAAATACAACTTTTGACTTTAGACTGGAAAAGGCAATGCAAACAAACCAGAATGTAATCGTCCGTGCTGAATACTTTGGGATAGGACTTAAAACATAGCTTAGATCCTCTTTTGGTTGCTCGTTGGTTCCGACAAACGGATTTACCAGTGGATCATACCTCGGCGGACTTTCATTTTAACCCTTTCGCTCACAGTGTTTAAGGAACGACAATTTACTTGGAGCCTTATGGAAATTCGAAAATATTGACTCGCACATGAAATCACAAAAGAAAAATTCGTTCAGTTTAATGGTATAGGTTTTCGAGATTACAGTGACACTTTTTTTTCATTATTCGGATCGTGTTGGAATAAAGGTTTTCATTTAAATGGTTATGTGTTTTAATGAGTGAATGAGTGGAAAAGAGAAAAAGACCTAGTCAGCAGTAGTAGTTGCAATGAACAACTTCGGATTTAATCTGATCCGACCATAATTCTTAATCTAAGGGAAAGTTGTCTGGTCAGTTTCGCATCCCTTTCAACTTGAAGGGATGGTAACCCGCGGTAATTTTATTCAACCATCTTGATCGTAGACTCATTTTGTCTCTTTTTCAGTCTCTTTCGCACGAATCACCCAGTGCTTCTGTGATCGACAGAATGAAAAAGGAAATTCGAAAGTTGACCAAATCGGGGAAAACTTCTCGTAAGTAATGGTCGGTGATCCTTGTTTTTGCTTCCTTAAAACTCCTAATAATTTATAACAGGCCTACCTATCTGCAAAGGATCTCAGTGACACTGTAACGCCCCCTCCCCTCCCAAACCGAAAGATGTTGAATAGCGGTGTACTGAAGGAGTTGAACATTTTTCTAGAGTGGCTAGTTTGTTACCTGCGTAACCTTCAAAGGGGATTTTTTTGTATTTTTTGTTTGTCCCCCCCCCCTATTCAACTCATATGTATAAAGTCGAACTATCGTAAGGTCAAACTATCGTGGGTATCAATCCAATCAAGAAAGTTCCTGCACTTGCTTTTAACCGGATCGGAAATGCCAAAGCGACTCTGTTTAGGACGGACCTACGTTTCAATACGTTACACAGTTTTAGTACAGTGATGCATCGTACCGATTGCCATTTGAAGACCTCTGGATCCAAACCAGGGTTGCCGTTCTGCGTATAATCAAAGCTATTTTTCTATTCACCGATGATTCCACCGGTTGAGAAAAGATTACACAGTTCAGTTCAGTGTATGACTGTAATGCACGAAAATACTCTGATCTGTAATCTTTCCTTAATCGGTGGAGACTCCGTTGATTAATTAAAATATCCGCAAGTTTTTTAAAGTCATCGACGACTCCACCGGTTGAGAAAAGATTACAGATGCGAGTATTTTAGTTTATTATAGTCATTCGCTGAGTTGAACCGTGTAATCTTTTCTCAACCGGTGGAATCATCGGTGAATTGAAAAATAGCATTGATTAAACGCTAAACGGCAGCCCTGATCCAAACCAACTCTCCCAGTAAACATTTCCGGTCTTACGAGCATCTTGAGCTGATCTAAGGCAATTGACTAGATAGTCTAGAAGTTCTGCATTTTACCTTCAAATGTCCGCCTGTTTCGGATCTTCTAGTGATCCGCACAGATGATCTTGACATGGTCTGGAGGATATCTGAAGACGACAGCCTGGATAGCTTTTCAAATTGTATTGCAGACAACTGGGAGAGGTTCCCAAGTTATTGTTTTTCAGATATCTTCAAGACCATGTCAAGATTATCTGCACGAATATCTTGAGCATATCTGGAAGTTGTCTTGTGCACAACTGGGAGACTGACCCGGGTTGATGACTATCAGATATCCTCCAGACCATGTAAAGATTATCTGCGCGGATCGCTAGAAGATTCGAAACAGGCGGACATTTGCAGGTAAAATGCAGAACTTTTAGACTATCAAGTCAACTGACTTAGATCAGCTCCAAGATGCTCATAAGATCGGAAATGTTTCAAGATTATTTGCACGAATATCTTGAGCATATCTGGAAGTTGTCTTGTGCACAACTGGGAGGCTGACCCGGGATGATGACTATCAGATATCCTCCAGATCATGTCAAGATTATCTGCGCGGATCGCTAGAAGATTCGAAACAGGCGGACATTTGCAGGTAAAATGCAGAACTTTTAGACCAAATAAACAGCGCACTCTGGGTGGTGATTCTTGTAACTCACTATAAAGTTATTCCGTCTAGATTGGTACCACATGTTGCAGAGTCCTGGATAGCACATTACACACATATTATTAGCTGTAGAAGAGATACATTGAAGCAGGGACGTGCCGTGGTTTCCAAAAAGGTGGGGGGCAATAATGCAATCTTGCCATCCTCCGCGAACAAAATTAAAAATTAAATGACCCTTTTTAATTTTTTTTTTTTTTTTTTTTGAAATTTGAACTTTTTTTCTTCCTTTTCCTTTCTTTTTTTCTTTCTTTTATTTCTTTCTTTTTTTCTTTCTTTTTTTTCTTTCTTTTTTTTCTCTCTTTTCTTTCTCTCTTTTCTTTCTCTCTTTTCTTTCTCTCTTTTCTTTCTTTCTTTTCTTTCTTACTTTTCTTTCTTTTTTTTTTCTTTCTTTTTTTTTCTTTCTTTTTTTTTCTTTCTTTTTTTTCTTTCTTTTCTTTTCTTTCTTTTTTTTTCTTTCTTTTTTTTCTTTCTTTTTTTCTTTCTTTTTTTTTCTTTCTTTTTTTCTTTCTTTTTTTTTTTTGGTTGATCACCCTGATTTTGCCGCCCCCCGAAAGGCAAGGGTATCCAGCCCCCCCCCCCCTCTCGACACGCCCCTGTATTGAAGATACATACACAGAACATACACAGAAAGAGGTGACAAAGTATACCAGAAGTTCCGAGATTTGAACCTGGGCCGCTGCGGTGGAAGCCAAGTACTTTACTCGATGAGCTACGCCGGCTCGCGTAGGAATGGAGCAAATTAAACATATTTAAAGGAGTGGAATCTTCATACTCGTATAATATCTGGAGAGTATCTGGACTTACAAGTCCAGAATTGAATATCTTCAGAATATCTGGAGAGTATCTGGACTTACAAGTTCAGAATTGAATATCTTCAGAATATCTGGAGAGTATCTGGACTTACAAGTTCAGAATTGAATATCTTTAGAATATCTGGAGAGTATCTGGACTTGCAAGTCCAGAATTGAATATCTTCAGAATATCTGGAGAGTATCTGGAATTACAAGTCCATAATTCAATATCTTCAGAATATCTGGAGAGTATCTGGACTTACAAGTTCAGAATTGAATATCTTCAGAATATCTGGAGAGTATCTGGAATTACAAGTTCAGAATTGAATATCTTCAAAATATCTGCACCGTATCTTAGTTAACTTGTTAGATGTTGTATATTGAGAAGACAACTTCCGGAGCACACAGAAGCATGTGCCGTATCAAGTTGTCTCCAAAAGAACTGAAAGTTATCTAAATTTTATCGTGTGTTTACCAACATCTTGCAGTTATTTTGCAGATATGTTACGGCGCGCATATTATCTTGGAGTCATCTTTCAGACATCTTTCATGCCCAGATATTCACAAGACCATCTTGAGACCGGAAATGTTTACTGGGCTGGTTCAATCCCCCCCCCCCCCCCAAAGCGCATTTTTGACATTTTTGAACGGAAATTTAGGCCTATAAATATAAAATAATTGATGCGACCCTTTTGCGATTATCAATTCTACGTCTTCGAAAATGCTTTTTATATCATTCCTGGTTTCTTGACCAGAACTGCCGAATTCAACGTGATATTTCAGATTAAACGATGCATTTGGAGGTTGGAATCACCCAAATGTTATTGCTATTGTTGTGGAACGGGCGGAAATCTGGTGAAAATTCGGGTGATTCCAACCACCAAATGCATCGTTTAATCTGCAATATCTTGTTGATTTTGGCAGTTTCAAGTCTTGTAACCAGGCATAATTAAGAATTTTCGAGGACGTAGAGTTCATAATCGCGAAAAGGTAGCATTGTTTGATGTAACTCTTGAATTTCTATTCCAAAATGCCCTCATGCGGGGGATAATACATCGAACCAGAGGTCATTGAACGGTAATCAATGCGTTACGTCGCTGTACCAAAACAGTTAATTATGGGTAAATCAAAGCCAGATTAGAACTTAGCGCCAGTTTTTATTCGAGAACCCCCCTTGTCTAAAAAGAGCTCATATTATTTTCCGACTCAGTTTTTTCGTGACTCAGTGAGCCGTAGGGGCGTAGGTACTATAACTTTCATAAGAAAGTATCCTAGTACAAATTTTTACTTTTCCATTTTTCGACCAGTTTTAAATTTGTGTCCAGTTTTCAGGTATTCCAGAGTCTAACAGCATTGCCACTTGCGAGTATGCTGGAAAAAAATGTAAAATTCTTCGGAAAATGATGGATAGCATTAATAAAGACCGTTTCGATGAGAAGACTTTCTTTTGAAGGTCATAGTACTTAGTACTTACCTATAATCGAGGACCAAAAGACTATCAAACGACTCCTTGGATTTGGTGTTAGATAGGCCACCTGCAATGCTTAAACTCATGGAGATGGGTTTTACGGGTAGCCTACCTCTAGGATTTGTCTGGCATTTTTTTTGGCCCCGATAGTACTTTTATTGGATTCGAGCTCATTTTGCAAGATCTTCTACCATCAATATGTTTCATTGTAGAATAGGTCTGTTGCATGCTTTTCCTACAGCGTCATGGATGGTTGATTCTCGTGCAAAATCGCGTGAAATCTTATTACGAGCATCGAACAGTCTTGAAATCCACTCATAAATCCACAAAATGAGTTTTTTTTAGGATTTACTAAGATGACGGTTGATCGTGCGAATTAACCCTGCGTGCATGCACCACGGTCCACGAGCACCAAAATATGGCCGATGCTTGACGGCATTATAATATTGGTTAGAATCTAGACAATCGTCTTTCTTCCTCTTAGTAAATACATTTTGTGTCATACTGTGTGTTTTTCCTGTATACATTTCACTCTCTCGTTCTTATTTGTGATTACCATGTTGAATATATTACAATGGGTCTGTTGCAAACTTTTGCTACAGCGCTATAGAGTGTTCAATCTGATGTAAAATCGTATGAAAAGTCCATTGGTGGCATCAGTAAGTCATAAAATGCAGTATGAAACTCACGAGAGACGTTTAATGAAATCCTAGATGGCGGTAAAATATCGAGCAACCTGTATACATGCACCACGAACATTCAAGGATAGCCAACCTCACAATATCGATCGTACCCAGTCAAAACGTAAATAAACACATAACCTCTGAAGCTGTGAGGTTGTCAACGTTGGCAATCCTTGGATGTTAAAGGTGCATGCATACAGATTGCTCGATATTTTACAGCCATCTTGGATTTCATTAAACGTCTCTTGTGTGTTTATTATTGCATTTCATGACTTTCTGATGCCATCAATGGACTTTTCGGGCGATTTTATTTACGATGAAACACTCTTTATCGTTGTAGCAAAAGTTTGCAACAGACCCATTACGTTTTGTGTCGATTTGCCAGAATTCTGAAAAGGAAACACCGGGCAAGTACCTATACTTCGTCGAATGCCAGCGACGGTCATATTTGCTGCTCGTGGTGCATGCATTTAGGTTTGATTCTCCCTTTTTACCGCAATATTAGGCTTTCCTAAAATCTTTGCAACACCGTAGGTGGGTTTATGAGTGGATTTTGAGATTATTTGATACTCTCAATGTGATTTTTATGCGATTTTTCTCTAGAATCAACCCTTATTACGCTGTAGCAATAGTATGCAACAGACGCATTATTTTTTAATTCTCATTTTATGTTATGTCCTTCAAAGGAGCACTTCGGAAAATCGGAGAACTAGTAAGCATTGGAATCAAAGCGAAAGAATTTCTATCGGTCTCATATTTTGCATTGGAAGCTTTACAAACTGTAAGTTAACCATTGTTTTCTTTCGTGACTCCTCTTCAATACGCCACTGCCTTTCATAATGTGTAGTTTGTGCAATGTGCATTTTATACAAGCTTTTAGATGTGACTTTTCCCTAGTCGATACGATCAGTTTTCTACTGACAACGCATCGAAGGTATCATGATTTTTAGTTGATCTTCCCTCACGCGATCGAGTTTCCTTGTTTACGTTGGATGTTGAAATTTGATGACCGTATAGCTCGGTGAATGGATGTAGAGATCAAAAGAAATCATCTACACTTGGTTTAGTAATCTGAGAAAGCTGCACTTTTCTACGAATCCACGAAAAGAATTTGGTGACACGTCTTTAAGAATAATTCACCGCCCTAAAGGAGATGCTGTGTTGCCGTTGTTACTAGCGGGGACAAAAACACCTGTCCAGGGTATGCAGCACGCAACACATATTTTTCTTGCGTGGAATCGTACTATGACTTTCAAAAGGAAGAGTCCCCCGCACAGTGCAGTGTCCAATGGACAAAAGTCCAAAATTCGACCATCAGGGATAGTGTTGGTGGACGATGGATTGTTTAGATAAACAACCGGAGAGCGCGTTGCAAGTGTTTTTTTACTTCAAAAGTGCCAAATGAGGGGGGGGGAAAGGGGGGGGAAGATAAGGCCGCCGCGCTACCTCAGCGCTGATACCTCAAAAGGTGTGCGAGTCATTGTGACAGTGACAAGATTGTGGACCTACAGTCACGTGCATGGAGCAAAACTGCGGCTGATTTAGTATGCAGGTAAGTTATTCTTTAAAAAAAAAAATTTTTTTTTTTTTTAAATCAATCTGGGGGTCGAAAGCTCCCCTCTTTTTAGGAGTACCAAGCGTTGCTGTTTTTACACTAATTAAAATGTTTAGGCAAACATTTAAAAAATATATAAAAATATATATGTGCAGTTTTCACATATGTCATAGGAAAATTTTCCCCAGGATTCAGAATCCGTCGAGATATCTACCGAATACCTCCGATATTTTGAGATATCTTAAATTTACGGACCTCGGATCTAGCGTTTTTCCAAGTAAGATTTGCATTTGTCTCGTGCCACGCATAAGTCACTTAAACAGTGGCGTCGCGTGCAGTCTGGCAATGCCGTATTCTGTCCATTTAAAAGCACGAAAAAGGTTGATTTATAGGAGGTGCACAGTGCACTCTCTCGAATCGATATTTTGAATTGATTTAAATCGAATCGCAGCGTTGCCAGATTGCACGCGACGCCACTGCACCTAAATGTTTTAAAAATACGCCTGCATTTTTTCCCTCACAACTTTATCGACTTTTAAGAATCACAATGCTAGTTGTGTTTTGAAATCACGTATATAATTAGCGCACACGAGCTCATAAAAGAGAATATTAGAATATTTAGATTTTAAGACTTTGCCGCATTAGTGTGAGAATCAACAAGTTGAAACTGTAATGAAGACTGAAGCTCAGAAAACATCAGACTTTTAGAAGGCAATGCTTTTATTTTGCGATTATTGCAATCCGATTGCATTGCTTTTGAGACCTGAGTTTCAATTGAGACCCCCCCCCCCCCCTTAAATTGAGACTCAAAAATGATGCACATGTAGTAAATACATTGTTTTAAAACTTGGTTTCGGATAATTTCTTCATGATTAGATTCCTCTTTGACGTCCCGATTTGCTTTTTCCAATTCTTTATCTCTTTTATTATGTTTCTCCGATTTTTAATATATTTTGATTGTGTGATTACAGGTTTTACAAGTTTTGTGACCAATTTCTGTGGCTGTGATGAACAATGTTCCTCATTAATCTTTTTGTTTTTTTATTTGTTCTGTTTTTTTTTTTTTTTTTTTTTGAAATGTTTTTTTTTTTGGTTTTTCAATTTCTATTTGGTTATTGTAGTTTTTAGGAGATTGGTTTTTAATGAATAATGTTAATTTTTATAAGTTACTATTTAATTTTGTGATCTCAAAAGACCAAATTTATTTTTCATAAAGTTTACTTTTCGTTACCAAAAGTTCGTTTTAATTTTTATTTATATGTACAAAGTTTTTTAAATTTAAAATGCCACTTTATACAGCGAATTTTACCTTGGAAACGGGGGACTTTCGCGGCCCCGTAGAATGACCGCCATTTTGAAAATTGTTAAGCTACGACTTTACGCTCGTTTCCGTATTAATTCAAGGTACCATCGAATCAACAGTGTCCACAAAAAAGCACATTATGAGGATTTCAGTGGATCTTTTTGGTCAACCGATAAATTAAAAAATAATGGGGCCCAAACCCCCCTTTGGGTTTGACTAAAAAAATGTTGACCTCGTCGAACGATAGCACATATATCTGAGAACATCTCCACCAAATTTCACTTCTTTACGAGCCTCCGTTCATGAGTTATGAATTTTGTCCCTACCGCCCATAAGGTCACTGCACTGTGCCCCGGTCGAAATGTTTACCTTTATCAATCGCGGCAACCTTTAAACAATTTTGCGGTTTTCAAGTGCTTAAAGACCAATCAGAATGCTTCTTTCAGAGTACGTCATGTTCATGAAAAATTGAAACTTTTATTGGAAACAATGGGGACAATTAACAGTAAGAATTTTGACCAGGGTACTTTCTTGAGAAAGTCGTGGTACAATGTGCATTTCGTATGCACGCAAGGGGCCAGGCCTAGAGTCCCTCGATAGAAATACTGTATAGGTCAGTTTCACTCAGTGGCGTAGCTAGCTGAGCGTGCGCTCCCCCGCCAACTCGAATGCTGCGCCCCTCTTTTTGAAGGAAAAATCGACCGCTTCCGTGGAATTCCCCCTCCCCCCTCAAATCCGCACAAGATGGATCCTTTGTCGGAAAAATACCTTTCTTTGAAAATTATTGTAAATTAATAAAGAAAATTTTATTTATTTATTCACAATGATAAAACCTAAAAAATATATCACTAATTGGTGTAAAGAAAGATCAAGCGCGAAATGCCTTAAAATTCCACCCAAAAAATCGCATACGAGGCACCGTAACTGAGGTCCGACTGTCATGATATATCGACCCGTAAAAAAACTCTGAGCAATACTGAAGAAATGTTCGATTCTCCAAGGAGTATAGCTTCTAATTTTCTAAATCTGTTCTCTTTTCTTTCCTGTTCCCCTTTTCCTTTCCTTTTTTTCCATTTTCCATCTCCTTTTCGCTCTTCCTCTTCCTCTTCTCAAAATTTTTGCGCCCCCCCCAGCGTTGCGCCCCCCGGGGCCGGGTCAGCGGGGCCTTTAGCTACGCCACTACGAGCAGACCTGTCTTTTTGGTGGGCTTTTAATCGTTGACAGGGCGCAGGGCTCATCAAAACGTCCCCTCTGCTCTTCCCGGGCACCGCCAATGTTATTTTAAATGGAAAAACAGACTTACGAACAGACCTGTCATTTCGGTGGGCTTTTAATCGCTGATAAGGCTCAGGGCTCTCAAAACGTCTCCTCTGCTCTTCCCGGGCACCGCCAATGTTATTTTAAATGGGAAAGCAGACTTACGAGCAGATCTGTCATTTTGGTGGGCCTTTAATCGTTGACAGGGCGCAGGGCTCAGCAAAACGTCCCCTCTGCTCTTCCGGGGCACCGCCAATGTTATTTTAAATGGGGAAACAGATTTACGAGCAGACATGTCTTTTTGCTGGGCTTTTAATCGTTGACGAGGCGCAGGGCTCATCAAAACGTCCCCTCTGCTATTCCGGGGCACCGCCAACGTTAATTTAAATAGGAAAAGAGGGTTACGAGCAGATCTGTCTTTTTGGTGAGCTTTTAATCGTTGTTTTGGCGCAGGGCTCATCAAAATGTCCCCTCTGCTGTTCCGGGGCACCGCCAATGTTATTTTAAATGGGAAAACAGACTTACGAGCAGACCCGTCATTTTGGTGGGCCTTTAATCGTTGACAGGGCGCAGGGCTCAGCAAAACGTCCCCTCTGCTCTTCCCGGGCACCGCCAATGTTATTTTAAATGGGAAAACAGACTTACGAGCAGACCTGTCATTTTGGTGGGCTTTTAATCGTTGACTAGGCGCAGAGCTCATCAAAACGTCCCCTCTGCTCTTCCGGGGCACCACCAACGTTAATTTAAATAGGAAAAGAGGCTTACGAGCAGATCTGTCTTTTTGGTGGGCTTTTAATCGTTGTTTTGGCGCAGGGCTCATCACAATGTCCCCTCTGCTCTTCCGGGGCACCGCCAACGTTAATTTAAATAGGACAAGAGGCTTACGAGCAGATCTGTCTTTTTGGTGGGCCTTTAATCGTTGACGAGGCGCAGGGCTCATCAGAACGTCCCCTCTGCTCTTCCGGGGCACCGCCAATGTTAATTTAAATAGGAAAAGAGGCTTACGAGCAGATCTGTCTTTTTGGTGGGCCTTTAATCGTTGACGAGGCGCAGGGCTCATCAGAACGTCCCCTCTGCTCTTCCGGGGCACCGCCAATGTTATTTTAAATGGGAAAACAGACTTACGAGCAGACCTGTCATTTTGGTGGGCTTTCAATCGTTGACAGGGCGCAGGGCTCATCAAAACGTCCCCTCTGCTCTTCGCGGGCACCGCCAATGTTATTTCAAATGGGAAAACAGACTTACGAGCAGACCTGTCATTTTGGTGAGATTTTAATCGCTGATAAGGCTCAGGGCTCTCAAAACGTCTCCTCTGCTCTTCCCGGGCACCGCCAATGTTATTTTAACTGGGAAAGCAGACTTACGAGCAGATCTGTCATTTTGGTGGGCTTTTAATCGTTGACAGGGCCAGGGCTCATCAAAACGTCCCCTCTGCTCTTCCGGGGCACCGCCAATGTTATTTTAAAAGGGGAAACAGATTTACGAGCAGACATGTCTTTTTGCTGGGCTTTTAATCGTTGACGAGGCGCAGGGCTCATCAAAACGTCCCCTCGGCTCTTTCCGGGCACCGCCAATGTTATTTTAACTGGGAAAGCAGACTTACGAGCAGATCTGTCATTTTGGTGGGCTTTTAATCGTTGACTAGGCGCAGGGCTCATCAGAACGTCCCCTCTGCTCTTCCGGGGCTCCGGCAACGTTAATTTAAATAGGAAAAGAGACGTACGAGCAGACATGTCTTTTTGGTGGGCTTTTAATCGTGAACAAGGCGCAGGGCTCTTCAAAACGCCCCATTTGCTCTTCTCGGGCACCGTGAATGCATTTTTAAGTGGGAAAACAGACTTACGAGCAGACAGTAGTATAGCTAGCTGATTGTGTGCTCCCCCGCCAATTCGAATGCTTCGCCCCTTTTTTTGAATGAAAAATCGACAGCTTCCGTGGAGCTTCCCCTCCCCCCTCAAATCCGCACATGTTGGAGCCTTTGTCGGAAAAGTTCCTTTCTTTAAACATTATTGTAAATTAATGTAGAAAATTTTGTTTATTTATTCACAATGATAAAACCTAAAAAATGTATCACTAAGTGGAGTAAAGAAAGATCTAGCGCGAAATGCCTTAAAATTGCACCCAAAAAATCGCGTTTGAGGCACCGTAACTGAGGTCCGACTGTCATGATATATCGACCCGTAAAAAATCTTGGAGCAATACTGAAGGAATGTTCGATTCTCCAAGGAGCATAGCTCCTATTTTTCTCAATCTCTTCTCTTTTCATTCCTGTTTTCCTTTTCCTTTCCTTTTTTTCTCTTTTCCTTTCCTTTTCTACTTTTCGATCTTCCTCTTGCTCCTCTCAAAATTTTTGCGCCCCCCCCCCGAAACGTTGCGCCCCCGCACGGCGGGGTCAGCGGTGCCTATAGCTACGCCACTGGTTGTACTGTCAACAGAATCGACTTTTGATGCTTGATTCTGATAGATATTGCCGAGAAAATAACACTGGTTTTCGTTCCATCGAAAGTCGTTCAGAAATAAGCGAGATATAACCATTTGAAATTGACGGAATTATTGCGTCATTTCGTTGTCAAGTTTGGACTGATTTGCATGTTTGCACTACAGCCACAGAATACTCCAATCAGAACGGAAACTCTAATTCATTTTGAAACATTCTTTACTTCGGGCCGCCATGTTCGAAAGTGAGTATCTTCGGCAATCTTCGGCAACTGGCCGAGTTGTGATTGGTTGTATAGCCTGAAAAAGCATGTCCGCCATCTTGAGAAGTGAGTAGGCACAGTTGCCAGTTTGTGCCAGTAAATTCCAAATCGTGTTTCCATTGGCTCTTATGGGAGTTTCCCTTCTGATTGTATTATTCTGTGCTACAGCTACGCAGACCTGTGCAGTGCCGCCAACCACTTTGCTCACGAAAGCTCGCAGCCATATTTCATTTCATTATGTTAATGTTCGTAGTGATTGGCTGTGTCCGTCGCTGTAGTGTTAGGTATCAGTGTGTGTTTTATTATTATTTATCATATTTATTCACTGTAAATTGACGGATTTTAAAGTTAAATAGTTTGAAATTTCTTTGGGCAATGGTTGTTCTTTTAAAAATGACTCATTCTTGCATTACTGCGCGCTTGGTGGAAAGAAACACGGGTGGCGGGCAATCGCGGAAAACGACGAAATGACGCAATAATGTCGTCATTTTCAAATGGATATATCTCGCTTATTTCTGAATAGATTTCGATGGAACAGAAACCATTGTTATTTTCTCGGCATAATCTATAAGAACCCAGCATCAAAAGTCGATTTTGTTGACAGTGCAACTGACCTATAGAAAGCACTGACACAAGGTTTCATGGAGCTCCAGACGAGTTGAAAAATTAACATTGGCAAGATGGCAAATCAGCTCCTCTGGTCTCCAGGAGTCACCTCTAGATGGCGTCGTCTTATAAAGCTATGCCCGTGTTAAATCAACAGCCAATCAGCACTCGTTGAGCTCGCGTCGGTATCAATTTAAGTTCGCGTTTCAGCTGTCAAATGGGGTAGAGTACATTATAGCCCGATCGCCCTCTGATGCAGAAGGTGTTGACTATTGACTCAAGAATCGGCAGTACCTGCTTATCCTCATTTCCCTGGTCCACCCATCATGTTCTATCATTTCCTTTATAAAAAACACAACATTTTAGACCCTTGCAACTGCCCCATTGTGGCGTCCAGGGCTTGGTTGCCGCATTCTCACTGCAAAATGTTAGATGTTCTTTCTTTTTTTTTTTTTTATCGTTTCCATTTTGGTATTAAATTTTGGTAACAGGTATAGTCTGAAAAACTGTTGAAAAACTCGAATGAATATGAAACACTAATGGCGACAAAAAACCGGTATAATCACGATGCGAATAAATAAATATTTAAAAATGTTAAAAAACTCGAATGAATAAAAAGAAACACCAATGGCGACACAAAACTGGTAAAATGACGATACGATTATAAATACTTAAATATTAATGACCGTTGAAAAACTCGAATGAATAAAAACTACCTCAATACGTGTTCAAAGAGCCAGACATTTGAAGATCCTATTTATTTATCTGTTGTAACTATTTACATTATAATAAAAATAATGTTTTTGGTACTACAATTTTCTTAACAACATACCGAAGGTACACTGGGAGTTGGCATGACTTCCCCTTCAATGCCAAGATCGGAGCCTTTTGTTCTCTAATAATTCCACAGCTTTGAAAATCCCGTCCAGCTCTGAGCGAACTAAGGTGATGCCCTCTGGAATGTAAGCATGCAATCCAACATAAGTAGACAAGTCATTAAGCAATTAACTATGAAACTGTAGTTATTGAAACAGAAAAGTATACAGAAAATATTTTTGAACTCACAGGACTTGCTATTGAAATACAGCTTCACAATTAGCTGCGCTATTCATTGATTCCGAATTTTACTTCTGATTCCTACTATTCTCAATCTGGTGCTACCCCCAGTAAAAGAATAACTTAGTATTATTAACTACACTGGTTTTGTAAAGGTTAATTAAAATGTGACGTTGAAGGGACAAGGCTTATAAGTATTTCCATCAAGAGACTTAAAAATCTTTGTCTCCAGTACACGGAAAAAAAAAGATTAGTGAAAATAACCGTACGGATACTTGATTTTGGCACCTGCTAGATGTTATGGTAAACTTGAGCAGAAGTATGGTACATTTACCGATACTTTGAGTAAATTCGACATGCAATCAGGTAACATCACCTAGTACGTAGTCAAAACATAGTATACTTCTGGTTAACATTACCATAACATCTAGCAGGTGCCAAAATCAGGTATCCGTATGGTTATTTTCACCACAGTTTTTTTCCGTGTAGTCATAGTCGGCGAGTTTAATTTTCAGTTTATGACTATCATGCTCAAAAATAGTCGCATTCGTTACCTCTTTCAATCGGTTGAATCGCTGTGAATTATTCTTAATCTCCGCTCATCTTTTTAATGTCACTGGTTGAGACTCCAACGGTTGAGAAAACATTTAAGATCAGAGTAGGTCCGCTCGTATATTACAGTTACACACTAAACTTAGCAGAGTAATCTTTTGGCCAACCGATGGAAGCGGTGGAATCATCGGTGAACTGAAAAATTTCATTGAATCTTCACAGAGCGGCATCCCTGCCTCAGCGTTTGTACTTTGAGCTTGACGCTGATTGCTCTCTTCTCATGCGCGCAGACCCGACAAGTGTTTTTGTCCCGGCATACATACATATTTTGGGGAAGCAGTGATGAGTGATTCATTCCGAAATAATCAACTCCCCCCCCCTTCATCTAAAGCCGCATCCTGAAACTTGTTTTACTCACTCAGTGTCCACAAGTGCAAATGCGTCAGAAAAGGATGGGTGAAAAGGGATTGTCACACGACTATAGTCTTTACATCTATCTCCTTCTTACACTTGACTTTATATGGCCAAATCGAGAAGGAGTTAATTTCTAGGAGCGCCACTGAATTCTTCTTCGGAAGTTTGACGCCAGTTTAACCTTTAACTAAAATATGAACAATAATTTCAAAAAAGAGAAGTAAATTTCTTAGAAAAGTGTTTGATCTATAGCGTTTTTTTCGAGACGACGCGTGCTAAGCGAGATGGTTATCAATTCAATTTTAGTATTTTTACTTTTTTTGTCTTCTACATCGCCATCTTTGTCACTTTCTGACTCGCCCAATCCCCTTCCACTCACCAGTTTGCCACAGGTTTTTAACATAGATTGGCTTTTGCTTGCAGCGTGTGAAGAGTCTTACATCATCTAATGCTTTTCCTTCTGGTTAATTTGCACTTTCCGAAAATTTACCAAAAGGGAACATAATTTCGAAATTTTCACTTAGAAGCTGGATTTTAAACTCTTTAAATGCATCAATAATCTTTTATTTAAGACCAACTTGCTTTGCTGGTGTCTTGCCTTGTGTCTTGCCTTGCCTTGTGCCTTGTCTTGCCTTGTATTGCCTCCTCTCATCGCTGTTTACGATATTTTTGTGTTTTGATGATGTTCAAAGGACAACATTAGGTATTAAAAAAATGTAACACTTTTCCCCGACTATTCGTCACTTTAAAGTCGTGCCGTTAAAGGTATGTACTTACAAGAATACCTGAAAAGTAGGTACAGTGGGTGTCGCCCGATTCCCTCCCGATTCCAATTCTCTCCCGTGACGCTCTCCAATACCCGATTTCGTTCTGGTGTCTAGTATATTAAAAAAATGGCAACGTCGCAAAAACAAATTCAATGAAAATAACAAATAATAACTCTTCATGTCAGGAATGTTTAGTTCGGACCGTAAGTTGATAGGCTTTACAAAATTATATGATGGTCGGATGAAGAAAATGGGCTCGGTCGACAGAACGTTTATAAACTCTGCTTCTCAATCATAGAGCAAAATGTGAGAACCCGCTCCCGGGCCTTCACCTTTATCATGGCTGCCGGATGAAAATGAAGGGATTTTCGAGGAAATTTTGGACGTTTTGCTGAAAATTTTGGAAAATGAACTATCCGTTTTTTTCTCTTACCTATCTATGTTTTTCTTGGTTTCTTTGACCATCGTAGGCATGTAGTTTTTCATAATGTCCCTCGGCAAGGGCATTCGGAAGTTAGAATTGGACGTATTTAGAAGCCTCTTGGATTTGGTTTTAGTCACTATGTTGATGCTCGAATTGCAATGAAATTGGCAACCTCTCGAGCCAGTCTTTTTCTTGCTCTTGCTCAGGTGTCAGTGTCATCGAGGGCTGCTGCATAGGTGCTTCCGCGCTACTTTTGTCGTATTTATCTTTTCTAGAAAAGAGCCAAGCATTGAATTCGAGTTCTTTGCAGAGGAAAATGTAAGGGACAAGATAATGAGGGGTCCTTGTGACGTAAGGCTCCTTGTAAAGTCAAGGTTCCTAAAAGAGTGAAACGAATAAAAAAAAGGACAAAAGAACCAAAGAACAAAAGAACAAAAGAATCAGAGAACCAAAGAACAAAATAACAAAATGAATTGAAAAATCAAGTTTATGTAACGTAGAAACCAATTTGTTCCCTAATTCAAAGATCGCGGGAATTTGTCAAGCTTGAATTCCATTTGATATACATGGACATCCACAAACACCAATCGACAGATTATTCAAAAGGCGCTTGTTTTTGCGAAAAGGTCAAGTCGATAAGCTTTTAAAATCATAAGTTATGGGACATTAAACGTGATTAATGGTAGCTGACCTGCTCTCAGGAGCGGCGACCCCAGCTTGGCTGTCAGTGCCTCGCGTACCTGCCGGGTCCTCAGCGACATCCGATAATACCACGGCTCCCATCGACCTATGTCGGTGAGGGGAGGGGATACAAAAAAATTGGATAAGAATCTCATTTACACAACGTACATTAACACACAGTAAAACAGGAGAGATAAGGCTACGTCGCAACAACAAGTTCAATGAAAATAACAAATAATGTTTAGTTAGGACCGTAAGTTGATAGGCTTTTCAAAATTATAAAATGGTCGGATGAAGAAAATGGGCTCGGTCGACAGAACGTTTATAAACTCTGCTTCTCAATCATAGAGCAAAATGTGAGAACCCGCTCCCGGGCCTTCACCTTTATCATGGCTGCCGGATGAAAATGAAGGGATTTTCGAGGAAATTTTGGACGTTTTGCTGAAAATTTTGGAAAATGAACTATCCGTTTTTTTCTCTTACCTATCTATGTTTTTCTTGGTTTCTTTGACCATCGTAGGCATGTAGTTATTCATAATGTCCCTCGGCAAGGGCATTCGGAAGTTAGAATTGGACGTATTTAGAAGCCTCTTGGATTTGGTTTTAGTCACTATGTTGATGCTCGAATTAGAGATAGCAATGAAATTGGCAACCTCTCGAGCCAGTCTTTTTCTTGCTCTTGCTCAGGTGTCAGTGTCATCGAGGGCTGCTGCATAGGTGCTTCCGCGCTACTTTTGTCGTATTTATCTTTTCTAGAAAAGAGCCAAGCATTGAATTCGAGTTCTTTGCAGAGGAAAATGTAAGGGACAAGATAATGAGGGGTCCTTGTGACGTAAGGCTCCTTGTAAAGTCAAGGTTCCTAAAAGAGTGAAACGAATAAAAAAAAGGACAAAAGAACCAAAGAACAAAAGAACAAAAGAACAAAAGAACAAAAGAACCAAAGAACCAAAGAACCAAAGAACCAAAGAACAAAAGAACAAAAGAACAAAAGAACAAAAGAACAAAAGAATCAGAGAAACAGAGAAACAGAGAAACAGAGAACCAAAGAACAAAATGAATTGAAAAATCAAGTTTATGTAACGTAGAAACCAATTTGTTCCTTAATTCAAAGATCGCGGGAATTTGTCAAGCTTGAATTCCATTTGATATACATGGACATCCACAAACACCAATCGACAGATTATTCAAAAGGCGCTTGTTTTTGCGAAAAGGTCAAGTCGATAAGCTTTTAAAATCATAAGTTATGGGACATTAAACGTGATTAATGGTAGCTGACCTGCTCTCAGGAGCGGCGACCCCAGCTTGGCTGTCAGTGCCTCGCGTACCTGCCGGGTCCTCAGCGACATCCGATAATACCACGGCTCCCATCGACCTATGTCGGTGAGGGGGGGGGATACAAAAAAATTGGATAAGAATCTCATTTACACAACGTACATTAACACACAGTAAAACAGGAGAGATAAGGCGAGTAATAAATGCACCCTTAAATTTAACCCGAACATACTTATTAACTCCGCAAAGTGATCGTCGTGCGTCGTCTCTAGGAAAGAACCCCCCCTTCCCCCCCCTAAGTGATCGTTCGATGCTCGTGGGCTCTGCGAAGGCCCCCCCCCCCCCCAAGGTGGTCGTTCGAGATCGGTCGATGCTCGTGGGCTCCGTAAAGAATTAGCCCCCGCCAAGGTGATCACCTTTGACACGGTGAGCTTGGGGGGAGGGGGTGGTAGTTGAATTAGGTGGCCTTGAAAAAGGCCGTTTTGCGTGCTTTAAGCCGCAGCAGAGGCTTTATCCAGGAACCAGTAGCGGCCCGTGAGATTTGGCAACCAAGCATTTTTCCCCACTTAAACTTCGGTAAAAAATCGATTCAAGCGGAGGCTGGCAGCTCCTCGAGTTTCGATTGTTTTCCATGTATTCAAATGGGATAAAAACACTGTTGCCAAATCGCACGAGCCGCCACTGCCAGGAACCATTCCTATACCAACTCCAAGGCAAATGTGACTCTCGTGCCGCTGTAAAACTGCCTCTAATCTAAGATGGTTCGTAGGAGTGGAACCAGCAAGTCGGCGTGAGCTCTGAGCTCAGCTCTCCCGCGAGCTAGAAACCGATAAACGATTCCTAACTCGCGCCGAGAAATAAACTGGGAGTCACGCACGGTGCTGTCCACCGACCTACGAATCATCACAAACGCACTGGTGTTAACCACGGCCTGGAGAGCCACTGCCGCCTCCTCGTAATGTCCTGGAACGACGTCCATAGTGTCTGGAAGAGACGAGTATGAAATTCTTCGACAAGCGATAAAGGCTAGTGATGAGTGAGTCGTAAGAAACGGGGATTCCGCGAAGTTGACAGTGAATAGCCGTGCTTATGCATGTTGCCAGACAGTTAAATGTTGAGCCTTAAAGGTGGCCTTCTAAGTACCTTTACATATCGATGGATTTATCGATTGCATTTTGAGTTCCCGATCACTCGATAAGCGATATCTATCGATGGTCTCGTTGAAACGGGTTATAACTATTCCTTAACCATCAATCAACAAGTTCCTGATCACCTCCCAGGTCACTAATTAATCCGGCATGTAAAAATACTATGGGACACCAATTTTTATGACTTTTGGTTCTTAATGGGGCTGTTGCACACTCTTGCTGAAAGCGATATAATAGTTGAATCTGGTGTAAAAACCTCCAAAAATAACGATGGCACCGACTATAAAATAGCATTCGTGAGCCCAGGGGGGTGATCACGGAGGATCGGATCGGATCGTTTCTGTATCTTTATCATTATCTTTTGCATTAAATCAAATGGGCTTGCTTCTGCGCAACTCGATCGCGCAGGTGATCCCCTCCTCACCTCTTCCTACTTTAAACGATCGAGATTACGTCAGCCTCCAACTCATCCCTTCCTTTCGTCCGTTTCAATCGTTACGAGAGGCTCAAAACGATTCGATCAGTTGAGCCACCCATACGGTTATACGTAAACGATAACGATAACGATAACGATACCAAAACGATCCGATCCTCCGTGATCACCCCCCAGAAAACGTATCCGCACAGCCCGCACTTACATGGATTTTACTAAACATTTTACTTCATACATTAAATACTGGAAAGACTTGTTTATTATTAAATACGAGGGTTGTCCGTAAATTAAGGTCTCCAAAGCTGTTTCACCTAGAAAAAATCATTTTATTGAAAAAACAAGTACAGATTCTGAAAGCTTGAACTTTTAGCGTTTTTTCTACGTAGTCGCCATTACGATCAAAATATTTTTCATGTCTCTCAGAAAGCTTTTTCAAATTCGCGTCATACCCCTCTCCCGCCAACTCGCATAGTGAGGAATGGACTGCTTCTTCGAGCTCCTCTAGACCCCCACGTGTTAATTCAAGTTGGGGAACTAATAATAGTTGCTTGGGGCCAAATCTGGACTATATGGAAGGTGGTCGATGGTTCCCTACCCGAATTAGGCGATGCGAACTGTCGTGACGAGGAGGACGTGAGTTGAAATCGGGCGTTGTCATGGTGTAAACGGACTCCTTTGGTCAGTCAACCTCTCCTTGTGTTCTGTATGGCCTGGCGCAGTTTTGTTGGTGTCTTGCAGTACCTTTCCTCGTTGATTTTCGTACCTTTTCCAAGGCAGTCGACCAGCAAAACGCCTTTTTTGTCCAAGAATACAGACCACAGGGCCATGCAGAACAAAAGGAGAGGTTGACTGACCAAAGGAGTCCGTTTACACCATGACAACGCCCGATTTCAACTCACGTCCTCCTCGACACGACAGTTCGCATCGCCTAATTCGGGTAGGGAACCATCGACCACCTTCCATATAGTCCAGATTTGGCCCCAAGCAACTATTATTAGTTCCCCAACTTGAATTAACACTTTGGGGGTCTTGAGGAGCTCGAAGAAGTAGTCCATTCCTCACGATGCGAGTTGGCGGGAGAGGGGTATGACGCGAATTTGAAAAAGCTTTCTGAGAGACATGAAAAATATTTTGATCGTAATGGCGACTACGTAGAAAAAAATCTAAGAGTTCAAGCTTTCAGAATCTGTACTTGTTTTTTTAATAAAATGATTTTTTCTACGTGAAACAGCTTTGGAGACCTTAATTTACGGACAACCCTCGTAGAATGACTATTTCTGCCAACGCCTCAGTGAAAGCTGTCTTTAAATCAGCGGCTTCTTGCCACGCACCAAGACGTCTTGGATCCCCTTGAGGGGTGTTCGGCGGTGCCTGTGGCATTGTCAGCCGCTGATCATACGGAGTAATGTTTGTGAGGAGAAAATTATATTCGTGATAATTTCTGTTAAATTCTTCAAATGGAACAGTTTCAAAGTTGCGAGCCGGGGCGGCTGCTTGCAATGAAGCGAGAATCGGATGTCCCCGGTTTTGAACCGGTTTAACCAGATTGATGGCTTTGCAGTATTCTGTAAGGAAAGCTTCGTGCTCCCGCAGAGCCCGGCAAGTTTGCGGGAAAATATTATTATCCGAGAACGCCCAAACCAATTTAGTTAGAATATAGGCGAATGTTACCCCATTCCGAGTCATGGTGGGGAGAGGGAGGTCACTCCCCGCCTCCCATTTAAGCTTGGACACGACTTAACTGATGATTTGGATATCGGGCATTCTCAGAACAAATGCCTGGAATTCAGGGAGAAATTTAGATTCAAAGCCTGCGTACGTTGTAAATGGAATGACGTAGAAGGTGCGAAGCCCTCCAAAGTAAAGCACTCCTGAACTCAACGAACGCTTTTATTTGCTCGAGCGTAATTTTGGCTTAGAGCAGTAATAATGGGTAATTCCCATCTAACAATACTGTAACTCAATCAAGAAGTGACCAGTAAAAGGTGACTTTCATTTCACACTGGTGTCACTAGCTGTCACGGTGCCATTCATCAGATGTGGATCACTACTCTGATGACTAATCACTCTGTGAATCATCCGTGTCAGCATAGAGAGAGTGACGAAATTAAGATAGGAAATCTTCCATTATTACTGCCCTATGCCACCATTACGCTCGCACAAATAAAAGCGTTCATTAAGTTTAGGAGAGGTTTTTGGAATTGTTAGTGCTCATCGTTATTTTTCGTAGTTTTCACATCAGAATCGACTATTAAATTGCTTCTAGCTAAAGTGTGAAATAGCCCCATTGTGGACTCTCTTCCAAAATATCCATTACTTTATCAAAACTTCGGGAGCTCTAGCTCTAAAGGGGAGCATTTTCGCACCCATGTAAGTACGTATTTACATATAGGGGGGAAAAGTCTCATTTTGGCTTCGAATATAGGTATGCTCCCGAAGTTTTGCACGTGTTTTGTTACACCTTGTATAAGAAAGCTGAGCTTCCACATAGCTGAATCATTATCTGTGAAGTAAGCATATCAAAAACGTCATAATGTGTCCGCGACATTCACCATCCATCAGTGTTAATTTTACTAATTTTTAGTGTTTTAGAATAATTCTACGCCTACAATTTCACTTTATCATCGCTTTCTTATGTATTTTGAGAAGCTGATTTCAAAAATGCTATCAGTTTTCATTGAGCGAACCTAGATTTTACGTAAATTCGAAATGACGTCTTCTTAGCAAAAAAATCGAAATTCTGGAAAAAGTTTGAGTTTTGAGTGAAAACTATGGCCGAATTTTGAAATCAGCTGGTCATAATACATCAGCAATTTCGCGAAAGGGGCGAGAAAGAGATATCTTATATGATGAGAAAACTTGGTTTTACGTTCATGTCAGCCGGACACACTATGTTGTTAAGGCGTAAAATTCTTATTAGTGGCGTCATTTTGGCATGAATGCTCGAACCTGGGTATTCATTATTATTCGAACCGTAATCACCACACCCGTCGCTAAAAAACGTGTTTGAACATGTCTAATGGTTAGTTTTTATCACTATGAAATGCTTGATATCAGCCACTATTTTTTTTTCCAGTTGCGCATAGAAACGGTAAAGGACGTCGAGATGATGTTAATGAGTTTAAAGCATGTCGTGTATGTAATTAAAGACGTCATCAAGGGAGACACGTACGTTTTTTACGAAGCAAGCAAATTACTGAATAATTTAGCCGCGACAATGGAAAATAAAGTTCAGTCCGACAGCATGGTGCCCCTCTACAGTACTCGAAAGATGATAAGGTTTGATGAAGTTGAATCGTAATACCTGTATTTAGTAGAAAGTTTAAAAGCATTATCGACACTTTGTAGAATGTTGTACTGGGTGTATTGGAAACTTTCACTTTAGCGTTATGGAGTATCGATTCCTATGTTGAATCGGGTGGAAACCACACTGAAAGCGTCCAAAGTCTCGACCCCCCCCCCCCGTCCCCCATTAACCCACGAATGACTATTTTAGAGAAACAACTGAAGACTCAAATGAGCGGGTCACAATGGGTGAGTCCCATCCAGTAGCGTTGCGTAAACTGCGATTTATCGATTCTTTTTCTATTTGAATCCAGAAAAACAATCGATAATGAGGAGGTGCACAGTGAACCTCCAGAAAATCGATTGTTTTCATGTGTTTAAATGGAGGATAATAGATATATCGCAGCTCACGCGACGCTACTGGTCCCATCTAAAGGTCGTTTCACAAGAGTTGCCAGATGACAGATAGGCTTGCTTCTTCACTGCGCAGTAGATGAGTTTCAGTTTCTGCGCACTGACTCCTATGTGCAGAGACGCGAATGAGTATACGACGCAGGAAACCGGAAGAACTGTCATCTGCCATCTTTCAAGAAATAACCTCTAACTGTAGCTGTCTCTGAAATGAATTCGCGGGCCCCAAATACAGCTTTCAAAGTAAGCATAATAAAACGATATAATGTGTCCGCGACGTTCACCATCCATCAGTGTTAATTTCACTAATTTTCAGTGTTGTAGAATAGTTCTACGCCTACAATTTCATTTTATCATCGTTATCTTATGTATTTTGAGACGCTGATATCAAAAATGCTATCAGTTTTCATTAAACTGACCCAAATTTTACGTAAATCCAAAATTACGTCTTCTTCGCAAAAAATTCGAAATTCTGGAAAAACCATGAGTTTTGAGTAAAAACTAAGGCCGAATTTAATATCAGCGGGTCAAAATACTCGGTTAATTTCGCGAGAAGGGTAAGAAAGCGGTATCTTATGATGAGGAAACGTGTTTTTACGTCCATGGCAGCCGAACACTCCTTGTTGTTAAGGCGTAAAAATCTAGATTTCAAGTTGACGGACTGAAGGTTACCTTGTGTAATAGAGGATTACTAGTACAGCTTTGACCAGTATCGTTGCGTGCAATCTGGCAGCGTCGTATCTAGTCCATTAAAACTCACGGAAAGAATCGAGACATTGAAGGTGCAAAGTGCACTTTCTCTAATCGATATTTTACATGGAATCTAATGGAGGAAGTGTAGCTTTGCCGGATTGCACGAATCTCCACTGGCTTTGGCGCAGTTTTTTAATTTTTTTGTTGAGGGGGCGGGGGGTTGGTGATTCACTTCTATCGTGAAGAAGTGATTCCCTCCAATGGTCGGGGGGCTTTGAAGCCCGAAAATTTAAATTCTGATCGAATTACGGAAGTTTTACAAGTTTCAGCTCTCGATGTCGAATACTGGCCGAAAAAAAGGCTTGGTACGGTAGGTCTGCAGGCCGATTCTGCTCGTTTGGACGAGACAGCGAGCAATCAAGCAATCCCATCGGTGTAAATGGCGTCACGTGACAGATTTGAAGTCATTTGAGCTGCGGACACACAATTCGAGTAATTTTTTTCAAATTCATGGCTCGGATCGTATGTGACCGCAGCTGGAATGACTTCAAATCTGTCACGTGACGCCCTTTAAACCAATGGGATTGCTCGATTCTCCCTATCTCGTCTCGTATCGTTCAAACGAGCAGAATCAGCCTGCAGGGACACATTAGTCGTATTTTGCTTCGTCATCGCGATGGCGATTTTCATTATTTTTTCACGCACATATGTTTTGTCGCATATTAATTCTGTTTGCACTCTCAAAATGTGCTCATTTTTATTGTATTTATGGACCACTATGAGCTTTTAAGTCATTTTAATGGCAATTTCCGAATTTCTTCGATGGCGAATGTCGGCGTTTGATGGCCATCGCCGTTGACCATCGCATGAGATGGTCAACCGCGCACATTTTGAGAGTGCAATCAAAATTAAAATGCGTCAAAACATATTTATCTACGTACAAAAATAATCAAAATCGCCATCGCGATGACAAAGCAAAATACGACTATTGTTTGTAGTACAGTGATACCTCGTTATCCGCGACCTCCGTATCCGCGGTTTCGGTTATCCACGATTGGTTTTTTGAGACCCATGCTTGTTATCCGCGACCCTTTACCTCGGTTATCCGCAATTGAGAGGCCGGAAAAAAATTTCAAACGATGAAACTTGAATTTTTAACGGTTTCCAAGGCAACATTTTATTCAACATTCACTTTTCTTAACCTTCAATTTTCGATTATCTATTTTCAAATAAAATCAAAGTTCGCCGTGAAGACGTCAAATCTAAATTTTTTATCAAAATTAATCCCTTATATATTTTCTTTCTTTTTTTCAAAATTAATTCCTTATAATATATTTTTCTTTTTATAATTATTTGTTTTACATATTATAATTTGTTCAAAATTTGAAGTATGAAGAGGAAAGTGAATGAAACAGATGAAGAAATGGAGGATAACCTCTCGACTACTTCGTCTCCCTCGGCCATATCAATAGCAAAAAGACCGCGTAATGTCCTTGATAGAAAAGTTGAAGATTTTAGACCTTTCGAAAGTAAAAAGTTGCAGTGAGGTGGGAAGACAATATGGTGTGAATGAATCTACAATACGAGGGATAAAGAAATCAGAGTAAATTTCAACCGTTGGTCCCTAACCCCTATATTCCCATAAGACTATAATGCCTCCATATCCGCGGTTTCGGTATCCGCGAGGTTTTCGCGGAACGTAACCCCTGCGGATAACGAGGTATTACTGTATCATGGGGATTTGATCAATTGATCATTTGAACCAATGCACCTGAGTTTCCATTTAGCGGTATAATTAATGGCATTTTTCAACTCACCGATGAATCCACCGGTTAAGATAAGATTACACCGTTCAGTTCAGTGTACTGCGCGAAAATGCTCTGATCTGTCATCCTTTCTTTATCTGTGCAATCGTTGAATTATTAAAATATTCGCACGGTTTTTTAAAGTTATCGGCGACTCCACCGGTTGAGAAAAGATTATAAATGCGAGCAGTTAATGCATTAAAGTCACTCACTGAACAGTACTGTGTAATATTTTCTCAACCGGTGGATCATTGGTGAACTAGAAAATGCCGTTAATTACATGCAAAACGGTAACTCTACACTGCTCTGTCGCAACGAGACATTTTGTGTCTCTCTTTCCTCAATTGTAACGCGTATGTTAGACGAGGATGAAATACCCCCTCTGTCTATCTTTCTTTCCCTCCATTTGAATGAATGCATAATAATCGAATGCTGGTGAAGCGCTGTTTCACCGTCGAATCGATTGTTTTACGTAGAATCAAATGTAGGAAAAATATTTTTGCCACATTGCACTAGCCGCCACTGAGGGCCTCCATCTGTTGGACCCTTTAATGCTGCTCTTATGGGTTGGAATTTATTCACCTAATCGTCACCTTTTTTCAGAAATCTGTTGATAGTATCAGAAGTTTTATTGAGTATTAGGAATACATCCGTGAATGATACAGACGCATTTACTGCCCACTACGATTCTGACTTCCAAAATGTAAGTAATTTATCAAATAACTACGATTTTATGTATTATGTAATATGTAGATTCGAGGCAAGTATTCGCAAAGGAGAAAAATTAAAAAGGAGGCTATTTTTATACCAATAGGGATATGAAACTGTCGTGGAAAGAAGGAACCGAACGAAAACCCAACCGAGACGGCATCAGCGTCTTAATTTTTCCGGCACTTTGTTTCGGAACCAGACATCAATCCATTTCTGTATTTCTGGTGCAAGTAGTTGTTTGAATCACAGCATACCATACTCAGCACTTTGTTTAGGTTGTAGTAGATGTGCTCTAGAAAATAAAAAACAAATTGGCGGCCCTGAAAAGGGCCGTTTTATAAGGCGGAAGACTTCGTGTAAATGATGCGGGCCCCCGTTCAATATACCACTTCTTGCGCTTTGCGCGTTGTTGTCATTTGGTCGCCTCAAGGTTATTTATGGTGTAAGTTGTTCAAAGCACAGCATACCATATACTCAACACTTTGTATAAGCTTCTTTAAGGCGTCTCCTGAACTAAACAATTGCACGCCTTAATCTTACACTATCAAAAACAAGTTTTTTGTTCTGCCTAAACCCACATTATAACGTATCGGCATGGAAAGCATACTGATTCAACTTCTCTCGGTCAGTGGCGAAGCGTGCAATTAGGCAACGCTGTACTGTGTCCATTTGAACCCATTATAATGATCGAACTAATGGGTGTTCGGTGAACACCTTCGCATTCGACCTTTTTCGTGGGTTAAAATGGACACACTACAACGTTGCCAAATTGCACGCTACGCCTTTGCTCTCGGTACCTGTTAAGTAAACTTGTAGTCTGTGAACACCTAGGGTATACACACAAGTAAAATAATGGCAAAAGTTTTGCAGTTTTGGTAATCTTTATTTCGATTATCCTTGATTGATATTTGGTAAATAGCGATTCAACTTGTTTCCTCTGTTTGCTTTATTCACAAGTCACAAATGATATTTTAAAGAACACGTAAAAACGAAAACACATCAGCGGCGAGACGGAAATGAACTGTACACAGTGGCGTCGCGTGCAATTTGGCAACAATGAATTCTATCCATTTAAACGCGTGTAAAATATCGAATTTAGGGGGTGCACAGTGCACAAGGAAAATTCGATTTATTCAATGAGTTTAAATGGAGCAGTTGCATTGTTGCCAGATGGCACGCGACGCCACTGACTGTACACAATAAGAACACTAAAACCGGAGGATTGGGCGGGAACTACTAAGCGAGCACGTTTTTTTCTTCCTCACTTTCAGTGAAGAGGAATCCGACTTGTAACGGGCTCTCTGTGATTGGTCCAAAATAAAACGATTTTACGTCGTAGCTGTATCGAGTCTTTCGAGATTCCAAGAAATCCAGTCTAATCAAATCTAATCAAGTTACCTCCTGCAGTGAGGATTAATATCATAATGGGTCTGTTGCAAACTTTTGCTACAGCGCTATAGAATGTTCAATCTGACGTAAAATCGCGTGAAAAGTCCATTGGTGGCATCAGAAAGTCATAAAATGCAGTATGAAACTCACGAGAGACGTTTAATGAAATCCAAGATGGCGGTAAATTATCGAGCAACCTCTATGCATGCACCACAAACATCCAAGAATAGCCAACCTCACAATATCGATCACACCCAATCACAACGTAAATAAACACATAACCTCTGAAGCTGTGAGGTTGTCAACGTTGGCAATCCTTGGTTGTTAAAGGTGCATGCATAATGATTGCTCGATATTTTACCCCCATCTTGGATTTCATTAAACGTCTCTTGTGAGTTTATTATCGCATTTCATGACTTTCTGATGCCACCAATGGACTTTTCCGGCGATTTTACATTAGATTAACCACTCCTAATCGTTGTAGCAAAAGTTTGCAACAGACCCATTAGACAAGAAAGAACTTTAATGAAAAATATAAGTTTTATTATTATTCAAATATTATTAATATTCATCATCATACAAATCATAATTTCTTCCTCTGAAGCCTCTTCGCATTTTGGATCTCTGTATCAAAGAATAAACGAAAGAATAGTTGAAAATTTTGATTTCGAGTACTCATTTTCCGTTATGAAAAACGAACACCCACCTCAGTAGTTTGTTAGAGAGGAAGTATTTGTCTGTTTTAAATTATGGAGAATCGAATTGGTTAGAAGCGTGAGCCCTTATCATTTAAACTGATTAGATCCGTGGAACCAGATGCAAATTCCAGTTCTAAGAGGCTCAGATTGAAAAAACCCTCCGTTGAACAGGATTCTATGACGTGCACCTTGGTGCAGGTTCTCGATGAGGCACTGTAGCAGTTTTCCTCGTCAATTGGTCGCGCCATTCGTGGCATCAGAGTAATTTTAAATATTGCAGTTTGTTTATAAATATCAGCATAGCATTCTGACACCTATTCTGATACCAGCAGAGTTAAATCTAGTCATTCCAAGTGCCTTCGGTGAATCAACAATTTCATCGACCAAGGCAACAGTGATATTTGTCAATCCGGTTACTTGTGCTATATTTGACCAGACCCTGTGTACAATGACTTCAAATCCTGGATCTAAAATAAGTGAAACCTTCATCTTAAACTTCATCTTCATCTTATTTTTTGGTCACGAAATTTGTTTAAAAAAAATATAAGCCCAGTTGGATACGTTACATAGAAGCCATAGAAATCCAAAATCGGTCCATTAATAAAAAAAGAGAAGCCAAGTTTTCTCTGTCAAACTACAGGTATTTCAGGATTTGTTGGTGCTGAGTAAAACAAGGAACTGAATCATGAACCAGTACGTGCTGAGCGTAGCTTATGACCCTTTAATCTATCCAGGGGATCAATTCTTGAAATTCCCGACTATAAACCCATCATTCTAAAACAATATACTACTTATTACATTAGAAACACGAGTCCTAGAAAACAGTGCAAGCGTAATCACTCGAAGCAGATTTCTGTTTATAATCTGGAGAATTCGTGGCAAATGGAAATTTGTCAATGTAAGAGAAAAATTTTGGGTCGAAAATTCAGAAAATACCATTACCATTGATAAGATTCTGGCAGGATTTACGGTGTTTCCTGCGCTCCGAGGGCCCGCAACATTTTCCTACACAACACATTCTTCCCAAAACCATTCAAATGCAATCCATCCTTCTGGTATTGTCTTTCTTGTTACATTCATTTCCCATACTCTTAACGATCTTCGCCGGAAAGCTAAGAGCTTTTGTATAAACCAAGTGAGACGAACTAAAAAACACGTATGGATTAAGACCAAGAAAATTAGATAGCATAATAATAAAAAAAACCAACCCCACAAGCAACAGTATACTGCCCTTTTTAACATATGAGTACTTAAAAAACAGAAAATTCGCCCAAAATAAACATAATTACAGGGGCCTTGCCGCGAACCCAACAATTCGATTCTCAGCAACTTCCGCAGATACTAAACCGTTTACCCCAGTTATTCTCGCATTCATACGCTGTCCACCTTCCAAACCAAACCTTTAAAAAATTCCAACCAACAACACTCTACTTTCAGTCGATCTCAGCGAAGATAGAGATTCATTCTCTCAACGCATTCTCTCGCACTCAATCTCTCATTCCTTGTGTCATTCGTTCCACCAATAATAACAAAAATATCTCCACTCTCATGCTCACCCACATTCAACACTTCGTTCATTAGACACAAACTTACATTTGAGATGTCTGTATCCAAAATTTGGATTATGTTGGATAAATTGAGGTTTATATTGGGAGAGTATCCGAATTCCTCCGCATCAAGCTCACCATCTTCTTCAGGATATTCGAATACAGACCATTAAATTTAATGTAGGAACAAAGATACGTTTAAAGTACTCAGAGCCGCTGGTATCCTGTTGAGCCTCCTGCGGCATCAATGACGGCCTGCAGGCGGTCGGGCATATTCGCGATCATTCGATGCATCATGTGAGGCATGTTCTCGAAGGTTCCCCCAACATCCCTCACATGTGCTCAGAGGAGTTCAACGGAAAATGTGCAAGTCTTGTTTTAAGTCTTTTTTTATGGAAATTTTCGTTCTAAAGCTAGAGATTGTTCGCCATTTCTGATGATTTTCAAACATCTCCACCTGGCAGCCCTGATTAGCGATTATAAAGACACCATAATCCTCCCCGTAGCCTCTAGAAAAACCACAAGTTCACTCTGAAACAGGTGGGAAAAATTATCAGGAGACGGTCGAAACCTATAAATGACAGAGAATGAACAGAGAATTCGTATGAATTTCAATTCTCAAAACTGCAGAGTACATACTACAACAACGCAAAACAAAAACCAGACCGAAACCAATATGCACTCCCATTAGGGTCGTGCATAAAATAAGTTTCGGTAAATAGTCGAGTCCTAGGTTCCTATATTTAGAAACAGCGTCGCGAAAAAAAAAAATACAGAACAGCACCGTCCTTATATCATCGGCTAAAAGTCCAGTCCTAGGTACTTACCCCTCGTGGCGGCTTTGATCAACGATGTTTAACCATTCTCGTTTATACATATGTAGGCGTGCAAAGTGCAGCTGCCACTGCTTGCTCTCCTGTGATATTTTCGACGTAGAACAAATGGGAAAATCTTGTCTTGACACTGACGTGAGTTGCCAACGCAAGAGGCCGGCAGAACCTAAACCCTGCGTTGGTCAACTTTCGCAGTTTTACCTCCAAGCTTAAAATTACGGGCATCAAATACCCGTAATACATGTTATTCTGGCCTTGCAAAATGTCTATCGCTTGAGCAATAGGTTGTAGAAGGGTGGAGACCTCTCTAAGGTACTCAAACTCCTCCTCCAGTGGATCCTTGAGTCCTAGTGCAGCGGTAAGCATGGGCATTTTTTCTTGGGCCTTTCGGATTGACTGTATAGAGTCAAACAAAGAATTCCAACGAGTCTCACAGGGTCTCTCCAATGCGTAACCTGTGAGGGTGAAAATGAGAATATCAATTAGGAAAATTATACAATGTTTCGTGATAAAATAAATAACTGCATAAATACCTTCATTTGCTGTGACATGAGCACGCATAATTGCTAACAGCAATAATTAATTCAGCTAGATTACACTTAGGAGAAGCATTTTTGCGATTACGTATACACAGTCGGGCCGTAAGTTCTATCCCTCGCGAAAATCAAGATGGCGGCTACACGATTGAGAAAAAGTAAATAAAATTTATTTTTATTGTGAAAGCACCCGTTCTGACCAGCGGGGATGATGTGTCAGGCGTCAGAATTTGGCCAGTTTTGTTTTTGTTTTTATTATTTTTTTTGGTTAACTGGAGGCGGAAGGGGCCGAAGGGCAGGTGGTCTAAGACAAAATCTTCATTGCGCTATGAATTGTGAACGAAAAGAGTATACTAAAATATACTAAAATGACTAGATGAAAAATAGACTTATTCCGAGAGGCAGATAATTCAGTGAGACGTAGCTAAATCACAATCCAAGATTCGAGTCAAAATAGATAAATCACAGTCAGATGGTCAAAAATAACAGTCATAATAACTCCGCTTCAAAGGAGAACGGAGAACCCAACTGGATCCTGGAACCCTAAAATGGGGATCGAAAAAAAAAAACTCTTTACTTAGTCAGCCGTTGTCCAGGGAGCCGAAGAAAACGAAGAGAACGATAAAGTAATAAATATCATTAGTCAGACAGAATAGTAATACAGAAAAATGATGGATAAAATAGACTTATACGGCACATCACAGTATGGCGGAAAAAGAGAGAATATGAGTGCCGCGACTCCCTGGACAACGGCGATACTCACACAGTGAGTAATGAGGAATCGCCGATCGCCAAGCTCTTTCGTTACTTAATATAGGACACCCCTCCGAAAATGAGAAAAGAATAATAGACTTACCCAAATCAGGATCCCTCCTCTGTTCGTACCCATCAGCCATCAAGGTCCCATTGGCGGGTACAGGGCGGGGGGGCGAAGGGGGCGATCGCCCCCCCCCGTTCGGCACAAAATGTGGGGAAAGAAGGGAGAGGAAGGGCGAAAGCGAGCGCGAAAACAAGAAAACGGGGTCATTCAGGGGGAAAAATCCCAAATTCGCCCCCCCCCGTTCGCGAGGGCTAGATCCGCTACTGGACTCACTCCGCCGCACAACTCTTGACACAATGACACACTGTCACCGGGCATGGAAAGGGGAAGGGAAAAAGAAAGGCTCGCGAATTACAAACAATGTTGCGAGGATCGTAACAGTATAATTTTACCTCCCTACGAAAAAGTTAGCTAATTATGAGTATTTCTTTTCTTTACCCTTTATATGGGCCAAACATAGTTTTTTTATTTAGCCATTGTCTCCAGTCTATTTAGCCAATGTTTCAGATTTTATTCCGAATAAACGCGAGTATCAATGAAAAAACACTTACAAGATTAGGATTCGTCGGGCGCCTTCAATGTGTCGTATATGCAATTCCAATTCCCTCGAGTACGAACAGTTAACTTCCTTCCCTATACGGAAGGGAAGCGTGTATAAACGGAAAAGTGGCGTTCTTTTGAACTAACCTCGCCTTCAATTCGTCGTGTATGCAATTCCAACTCGCCCGAGTACGAGCAGTTAACTAAAAACAAAGTTTCTCAGTGTTGGCAGGATCGCAGAAAGAGAAAAACTAATGAATTTTTTGTGGTTGATATGACTATATTACACACCATGTTTGAGAAGCACTTTGAGACCAACTGTCTCTATCCATATTGATAAGGCTGTAATTATAACATTGCACACATTCTTTGCATAGTTACTTCGTTTAAACTTAACATCACTAATCAATTTAATATCACTACTTGTCAAAACCCGCCAGCCAGATACCCAAAATGTATGCGCTCTATATATGTTTCTTGATATGTTACATGCTTGAATAGTAGATGAATTAGCTATTAGCTCCGAAAAAACCAGACATAAGCAATAAGTACCAATGGTAAACTAGTCCACATAGATACTTTCTCCGCTAATTCTTTTTTCTTCTTACCTTTGCAGTGCAAGCGTGGGTCGAGACACTTGAGTCAGGTCTTCGAAAAAGTTGGTGAAATTATATCGCTCAATCAAGGACTCTACGCCGATCCATCTGAATACTTATTTGAATCATTTCTGATATGGGCTCGGGTAAATTCTTTTCTTTTACGCCAAATTATGATTGAAAAGAAGACCTTTTAAATATCTTGAATATTTTTTTTCAATATTTTCAATATTTAATCATAAGTGCAGGTCTGTGGGCTGATCGATTCAGTGGCGTAGCGTGCTATTTGGCAACGTTGTATTGGGTACATTTGAACCCATATAAACGGTCGAATCAGAAGGTGCTCACCCAATAGTTCGATCTTTTTCATGAGTTTATATGGACGAACTGCAAAGTTACCAAATTGCATGTGCTTCGCCCTTGGATCGTTTACTTTTTCGTCAAACCGATTTAAAAACCTGTCTGCGACGCCTAAACCACTCGCGGAATCTGAAAAAGAGGCACCTTCCGTCTTTGGAGTAAAATAACCTTGAAACGTCAGGTATGCTCTTCCGAAGAAGTTGAGTCTAACGGTCTCATTGGAATTGTCTCGAATGACCTCACCTATCATTTTATGAACCCGCATTTTCTCTAGATGGCTTCAAATGAGCTTGAGAAGTTGTCCATGCCGTTCTGTAGTAGGTACTAAAATATGTACTATGACCTCCAAAAGAATGTATCCAGCGGGCTGATGGTTAACCTCTCTAGTAAAGAGATAGTCAATACTGTTTTTGAGCGACGCTATTGGTCGAGCATTGTAGGACTTGGCCGTTGCTATGGTAACCATCGTTAACAGCCCCGTTCCCGGTAGTATGCTACTCATTGGTAGCCTTTTATAATACTACCACAAACGGAATTTAATGGGCAAAGAGTAAACAAGAGTCGCAATGGAGCTGTTGCAAACTTTTGCTACAGGCTTATTAATAGTTGATTATGGGGTAATATCCAGTAAAAATAACGATTAGCGCACTAAAAAATCACGAAATCCACTCCTAAACTCACAAAATGCTTTTTAACGCGAGACCGTAATGGCGGCCGGGGCCGCGGATTTCATCGGGGCTCCCTATCTTCAATCAGCGCCATCTACACGAGGTGTTCTCGCAACACCATACAAGAAGAAGAAGAAGTGTACAATTGCCATAAGAAAACCACGGCCTCGGCCGCCATTACGGTCTCGCATTTAAAAGCATTTTGTGAGTTTAGGAGTGGATTTCGAGATTTTTTAGTGTGCTAATCGTTATTTTTATAGGGTATTATCCCATATTCAATTATTAATAAGCCTGTAGCAAAAGTTTGCAACAGCTCCATTGAATAAAAAGCCTGCGTGGTCAACGCTGATAAGGGATCGGAAACGCGAGCTGACCTCTGATATGCTGTAAGCGTGTGTCCAAACTTTTTTTTGGCCTGATTGAATTCAACACGAGATTTTTGTTCCGGGCCATTTATCTCGAAACCTGTGCAAAATTGACCCGTCGCAATAGGGCAGTTGCAAGGGTCTGAAATTTTAAGTTTTTTACGAAGAAAATTATAGAACTTGATGAGCTTAGAATAATAGTGCCTTTGGTTTTTTCCCAAGTGCCCTGGTTTTGGAGATACACACGTGTAAAGTCGTAAAAAATCGTGTGCGTAGTGACGTCACTACGCGAAATTCCCATTTAAAACAATGTATTTTGGGCCAAAATCACATCTTCGGAACAATGGGAAACAATTAAAAACCAAAGGCATATCTTTGTTCTCAGCTCATCAAGTACTTTCATTTTCTGTATAAAAAACACACCATTTCAGACCCTTGCAACAGCCACATTAATACGAGTAGATTTAGCAGAATTTTCTGAACAAACTGATTGGTCATAAGTACCAGTTTATTGAAAATTCGAGGAGACTGTCACAGTTGAAAAGTACAAATTATAGTGTGTTGAGCAACTCTTTATTATGTGTACTCGTCAACTGAGGCAGTCTCTTCGAATTTTCAATGAATTGGTACTTTTGACCTAAGAAGCAAGTTGAGGCTAAGTACTAATTTCAAAAATTATTGAGGCAGTAGTGCTTTTTTCCTAAAAAGTTGACTCCTTCAAAATACTCTCTTAAGGTGATTCCAGTCCAGGGTTGATAAATACCACGCCGAACTGCCCAAAAAGTCAACAGTTTTGGGTAGAAATTGATGAATATATGCTAAAAGCGCACATTTGTTATTAAATTTGGTCATCAGTGTGCGGTCGCCTTTCTTCTACCGCTTTTTTTCAAAAACTTTCTCGGCGTAGAAAATTTCTATTATTTAAAATTCATCATTAACGTGTTATTAATATTCAATGTGTGTCTTGCTTCATCGGCGGCCCGTGCAATTCGGCATCAATTTTTTCTCTCCTTTTAAATACATGTTCTACAATCGATTGCAGGTGAAGCGACGCTTCCTCATAGAATCGATTGTTTTGTATGGAATCAAATAGAGGGAAAACATTGCTGCCATATTGCCCGAGCCTCGGCTGTCTCGTTAAGTACCGCCTTTTGCTTCTCTTAAAATCTGAATGCATCAACCTCCTCTTCTTTGTTCTACAGGGCAAGTGATGAACAAAAATCATTTTTGAATGACCATGAATAATTAACTAAAATTATTCGTATTATTCTCTCGTCATTCCTCCTAGTAAATCAAAGTTTTGACATTAACAGCATTATTCATCTGTCATAAGATGAATGACTGAATGAGAATATTGCGAACAGTTTTAGTTAATTATTCATGGTAATTCAAAACATGATTTTTGCCAATTACTGCCGCAGGGTCGTGGATATTTTAATTAAAATTTCAAACACACTCATTTTTGAATTTAATTTTTGCTTATGCTGAGTGAAATTATGGTAGCTCCTTCGGCAAAAAGAAATTGAAGTTTTGACATTACCAGCATTATTCATCTGTCATTAGATGAATGACTGAATGAGTGTAATGCGAAAAGTTTTAGTTAATCATTCATTGTTATTCTAAAAATAATGTTTGCCCATTACTACCGCAAGGTCGTGGATATTTTAATGAAAATTTCAAACACATTCATTTTTGAATTTCATATTCGCTTATGCAGAGTTAAATTATAATAGCTACTTCGGCAAAACGAAATTGAAGTTTTGACACTCCCACCACTATTCATCTGTCATAAGATGAGTGACTGAATGAATGTAATGCGCAAAGTTTGAGTTATTTATTCATGGTTATTCTAAAAATAACTTTTGCCCATTACTGCCGCAGGGTCGTAGATATTTTAATTAAAATTTCAAACACATTCATTTTTGAATTTAATTTTCGCTTATGCAGAGTGACATTATGTGAGCTCCCTCGGCAAAAGGAATAAATGCACTTGAATTGCTCTGATAAAAAAAAAATGTTAAAAACTGACGAGGATTTAAAACCGGAAGAAGGTTTCCTGGTGGAAGGAGTAAAGGCGTGCGAATTGCACGGATAAATAATTCAAAAACAGACGAGGAAGTAAAGTTATGAAAAAAAAAAAAGTTTCACCGCGCCGGCCGTGAAAGGAATAAAATCACAGTGGTGATCACGACCGTAAAAAACTGTGACACTTTTTACCTGACTATCCATAATTTAATGAGACTTTTCGAAACACCGGATCTCTAGTATTGCAAGAGACGAAAGCCTTCAAAATAGGCTCCCATGACCCTTGTGCATAGATGTCAGTGGCGTGACGTGCAATATGGCAACGTTGTACTTTGTCCATTTAAACCCATGTAAAAGGTCGAATGCGAAGGTGATCACCGAACACCTGATACTCGGATCATTTTCATTGGTTTAAATGGACGAACTGTAGCGTTGTCAAATTGCACGCTACGCCACTATTAGATGTCTTTGTAGTGACGAAATTCGTTTACCTCAAAAATCTGTACCCAAACAATTTGTCAACTCTGGAAGTTTCATTAAGCATCTCATCTGCTATTCTTAGAGGCGTAGATATTTGTATCTCTATTTGTTTTTATCTATCTGACTGGGTCGGTAACTCCGTTGTATTGCCACTATTGGAACAACCAAATAATGAATTGCTCTTTTGAAATTATTGAATTAAGAGCCAATTCTGATTTTGACTTTATGTTCAACTAACTTTTTCATCGCATGATTTCTCACCACTAAAAACGTATATCGAAACCTTACTTCAATAGATTAATTAACTTCAACAAATGTTTTGAGAAAAACATTTCGTGTAAGATCGCATGGAGATTTGAGATAAAAAAAGGAAGTCCGTAAATCTTACATTGTTTTAGATCGACCATGGTTGCGTTGCTAGTTGTATGCAATTTTAATTTGCGGATTGTAGGGAATTTAGCGTACAAACCAAACCCAGTAGCGGCGCATTCGATCTGGCAACGTTGCATTCCGTTCATTTAACATACTGAAAACTATCGAATTATTGGGACTGGACTCCCACAAATCGATACTTTTCGTGAGTTAAAATGGGTCTGTTGCAAACTTTTGCTACAACGATAAAGAGTGTTTAATAATATGTAAAATCACCTGAAAAGTCCATTGGTGGCATCATAAAGTCGTAAAATGCAATAATAAACTCACAAGAGGCGTTTAATGAAATCCAAGATGGCGGTAAAATATTGAGCAATTTGTATGCATGCACCACGAACATCCAAGTATAGCCAACCTCACAATATCGATCACACCCAATCACAACGTATATAAACACATAACCTCTGAAGCTGTGAGGTTGTCAACGTTGGCAATCCTTGGATGTTAAAGTTGCATGCATACAGATTGCTCGATATTTTACAGTCATCTTGGATTTCATTAAACGTCTCTAGTGAGTTTTTTATCGCATTTCATGACTTTCTGATGCCACCAGTGGACTCTTCAGGCGATTTTACTTCAGATTAAACACTCTTTATCGTTGTAGCAAAAGTTTGCAACAGACCCATTGATGCTACGCAACGTTGCCAAATTGCACGAGCCGCGCCGCCACCGTCAAAGCTTACGTCGATTCCGGCAACGTGTTGGGCTCAACGAGAGTAAGCTCGGCTTTAAAGTTAACGTACTGGCAGTGGCGGCTCGTGCAGTTTGGCAACCATGCTTATTTGCCATTTAAACCTATACAAAAGTATCGATAGCATGGGGGTGCAATTGCACCTCCTGAAGATCGATTGTTTTATATAGGTGTAAATGGAAAGAATATGTTGTTGCCACATTGCACGAGCCGCTACTGCGTACTGGTGGCTCTTGCAATTTGGCAACAATGTTCCCTCTTCATTTGATTATATGCGAAACAATCGATTTGATAGTGAAGCAGCGCTGTACCAACCATCGATTGTTCCACGTAGACTCAAATTAACTTCAAAAACTGTTGCCAAATTTCACTAGCCGTCGCTGAATCATCATCGTATGTCGAACAGTATCTTCAAAACAAGACGGACTTGTATGTTTACAGAAAGATATGCCATCGAGATTTCCGAACATATCCAGCCCCCCTTTCACTTTTGGAGCCACCTTCAACTTTAGCAAAACACTAGCCGGTGGAATATCAACTCGGATTCAAGGAAGCATAGACGTACAGGTAATGATTATTTTTTTAGAAGTCATCATCGTTCTGTAGGGGAGCTATACTCTATTCAGGATAAGAAGAAACTTGACGATTCAGGTAGAAGTCGTTTCAGATAACTTCGGTTCTGACAGCTCTCTTTTTACATGCGTGAAAACGTTGACGCCACTCACTGCGAGAATCATTAGAACTTTTTGCCGCACAAAATAGACTCGTTTAATATCGTAATTAGTGAATTTTTACATTAAAGCGTAATTGAAAGCTTGATATTGTCCTTCCTTGCATGTAAAGAAAGAACTGTCAGAACCGAAGCTGTCTGAAACAGCCTCTAGAAACGTAAATTTTGCAACGCCCAACCTTTGAATGCAAGCATTTGAATTCACAAGGGCTTAGTCAGACTCAAACCTCCACCGGGACGAGGCAATATCGAGAATCGCCTGACTATGAATTTTATCCTTGCATAAGTCATATTAAAAACGGCTACTGATACGAAAAAAATGGATGAAATTTCGGTTCGGAGGGTCGTTAGATGAGAAAATTAGTCGGAATTGACTCCACACGGAATTGACTCCACACCACCCTCGGAGATTCATTTTTCAAAGAATCCAATCAAATTACACGCAGAAATAAATTATTATTTTCAAAATGAATCTCTTAGGGTGGTGAGGAGTCAATTTCGACTAATTTTGTCGGCAAACGACTGTTTGGGCAGCATTTTTTTTTCGAGTGTTTCCTTATCTTTTGCAACTGGAGACATTTCTTTCATAATATCTCGTGGGTCTTTAACATGGCAAAAAGCTGATCTCGCCGAACCACTGCTTGTGACTCCTCTATAAGGGGCACGATAAAAATATCTTACCGCTAAAATCTTGGGCTGATAATCCGCTACGGTTGATAGACAGGCTAATGATGTCCTGCTGCTCTTCGATTCTCTCCAGCGCATCCACTACAATATTGCTAATGTCTAGTTCTGGCGTAACCGGCCGGGAAGCTGCGGGCGTTGTAGGAGTGGAGCAGTCTGTTTTACTCTTCTTCGATACCGCCTTTGACGTGCCGCTTGTACCGCTGGAGCTTTCTGAAGAAGACGGGGTTCCTGAGGGTTTATTAGCATCGTCATTTGTTGTCGATGAAGAATCGGAGTCAGAAAGACGGCTCTAGGTCCTCTTAATTTTTCTATTGTAATCGCTTGTAACGCTATTAACGATCATAATAAGGACATCATGAGGACTTTCTTGGGGCTTTTTTCGGACGTTGGAAGCAATTTAAACCTAGATTTGTCTCTTGAAAGTTTAAAACTGAGCTTAAAGGATCGAAAATACTGTTTTGATTACTATTTTTTACTGATTGGCCACTTTTTTCGATCTTAAATCCCATTGAAGCTTGCAATCTGGCAAAGTTGCACATGGACCATTTAGACCGATGAAAACTATCGAAATGAAAGAAATCAGCGATGATCATCGAATTCGACCTGTTGTATGCGTTCAAATGGAGAAAATGCTACGTTGCCAGATAGCACGCTTATGTCTGTATCTTTCTCCTCCTGTTTGAACGCGTGTGTTAAAAAGGGGTGTAGGTAGGGGCTAAAGTCACGTGACGGAGATCGGGGGCCTCTGCTATCCTTTTCTAACACTCGCATTCAAATTGGAGGAGAGAGAGAGACACACACATTCCTGTATCCGTCCATGGCTTCAATCTAGTGTTGCCAGATTGGGGATAAAAAGCCGTACGTTTTACATTGATTTAAATGGGGACGATACGGCTTTTTACCCTCGATCTGGCAACACTGCTTCAATCGATGCCTACACTATACGTTTTATCGGCAGGTCGGTATTTTCAAAGTGAATCCTTTCTGGTGGCGCACGAAGGATCCAAGCTCATCTCCTGTGATGCTGATAAAGGTGGCCTCCGGGGGAGGCGCGTCCAGAAAATCCATCGTTCAATTACCAGAGGCCATCGACTTGTTTTTCAAATCGTCAAGCGCAGACAAGACCACCGTTGAAGGGAACATAAGTGTCCCGATGCTCAACGCTACTATCGAAGAGCTCGACAAAACTGTGGCCGTCTACAAAATGAATCCAAACTATGGTATCCAGATTCTTAAGTTCAGAAGTTCTCGAGGCGGTGAAACGCCGATCAAAGTAAGTTAACCATTTCAAGTCCAGGTTATTGCGTTGATTCAACACTGACTCACTGGGATTGAGTGGGTAGTTTAAGGTTTCCAGGGCTCGTGAGCGCAATTCATTTGAGTGCTGAAATATCCAATCCTATTCAGGATTATAATGCGTTTGCGAATATATAACGGTAATCATCGCATATAGAGGAAACTTTATGGAATACGAACTCCCTTTTAATATTTTCTACGGTACGGCGTTTCTATCCGAAATTTCTATTATTCCGGAACAGTAGCGGAGGCTGCCAGCCTCCGCTTGAATCGATTTTTTACCTAAGTTTAAGTGGGAAAAATGCGTGGTTGCCAAATCTCACGGGCCGCTACTGAAGAAAATAGAATGGGAACGAGAAGGGGTTTAACGATATCAATCTGGATTCTGGAGAAAATAATCCTTTAAATGATATCCAACAGTATTACTCACATTTACTAGCAAACAGAAAACGTCGAGAAAAAGAAAACAACTTTTACGCAAAAGAACGCACCTACTACACGGAAAAAAAAGATTAGTGAATATAATCATACGGATACCTGATTTTGGCACCTGCTATAGATGTTATGGTAAACTAGACCAGAAGTATGGTACATTTACCGATACTTAGAGTAAATTCGACATGCAATCAGGTAACATCACCTAGTATCTCGTCAAAACATAGTATACTTCTGGTTAACATTACCATAACATCCAGCAGGTGCCAAAATCAGGTATCCGTATGGTTATTTTCACCACAGTTTTTTTTCCGTGTAGATTCGAGAGAAAAAGTAGACTGAGCTGAGTGCAATTTCGGCAACCTAGCGTCCGAAAAACTCCACAAGTAAAGTTTGCTGACCGTTGAAAACAGGGCTGAGATTGACGAATGGTATGTAAGTACCACCATACCGGATATCAGTTTTTTCAGTGTCCAGAAAACTTCACATTTCCGCCCACTGTGCGCTCGTGCCAGAAAATTGGAAAATATTGAAGCAAATACACCGACCAATCAAAGTTAAAAAGAAGAGAAAAAAAGTATATAATCCTTGAAAAATTGAAAAAGTTTCCAAGGCGGCTTCGTTCGTAGGTACCGCGAGTAATTCCTTCGAAGTTACCGAGTTCGAAAAAAAAAAAAATAATCCGGTATGAAATCCCCCGGTGTTCTGCATTAAAATCGATTTAGTGTAATTCTGTGGCCGGAGTGTCAAGATGGTTGCGTCTTCACGCCGCCGCGCCGCCGGCATCGTTAGCCTTTGCTCCCTAAGGAGGGTGCTGTGAGGGCATCTAGGGGGTTGGGGGGGGGAGGGGGGTTGAAGTAAAATAAAAGTAAGACTGTCGAAAGAATGAAGTTGAGCCTCGCATTACCCTTGTGCAGCATGGGTCATGGGCACACTTACAGAGCTGCAGTAGCGGCCCGTGAGATTTGGCAACCATGCATTTTTTCTACTTAAACTTAGGTAAAAAATCGATTCAAGCGGAGGCTGGCAGCCTCCTCGAGTTTCGATTGTTTTCCATGTATTTAAATGGGATAAAAACACTGTTGCCAAATCGCACGAGCCGCCACTGCAGAGCTGCCGTTTTGTGTACAATATCTGATGCATTTTCTTTTTAATCCACCGATGATTCCACCGATGATTCCACCGATGATTCCACCGATTGATCATCAGATTACACAGTTTAGTTCAGCATACGCAACGAGTTGTAACACTAGATGGGCTTGCTGGAATATACAGGGTGTTTCTAAAACTTATGTCATCCTTTCAAATACGTATTTTTGAGGTCAAAATAAGACTTTTTTTTTCCTATAAACATGTGTCCGAAAATGCCCCCTTTTTGAGCTACAGCCCCCCAAAGTTTTAAAAAATTGTTGGTTTTTTTGGAATGTCGACTATAATTATGAACCAAATGCCATGAAAATTGGTGTCCCGAGGTAATTTTACGTGTAGAATCCATTAATGACCTCGAGAAATTCATAAATGAGGTCTGACTGTACTTTTCAGGCAATCTTATACCTTCAACGAAACAAATTTTATGTTACGGATTGGAAATTTGAAAAATGGTCAATGAAATCAGATGGGAAAAAGTCTTAAAAAGATATTTGGTCCTCTTTGTTTTGGTCAATTGGTCAATACGACGCGTATTAAGCAAGATAATCGCTGCACAAGGTGGAAAAATCAGCGCTTTTATTATAGCGGGCGGCCCGAAGTAGCAGCGGAGTGGCGGGTTGCATACCTTACAGCCGCTCTTCATGGTAGAAGCGCTGACTTTTCCACCTTGTGCAGCGATTATCTCGCTTAATACGCGTCGTATCGACCAAAACAAAGAGGACCAAATATCTTTTTAAGACTTTTTTCCATCTCATTTCATTTACCATTTTTCAAATTTCCAATCCGTAACATAAAATTTGATTCGTTGAAGGTATAAGATTGCCTGAAAAGTACAGTCAGACCTCATTTATGAATTTCTCGAGGTCATTAATGGATTCTACACGTAAAATTACCTCGAGACACCAATTTTCATGGCATTTGGTTCATAATTATAGTCGATATTCCAAAAAAACCAACAATTTTTTAAAACTTTGGGGGGCTGTAGCTCAGAAGGGGGGCATTTTCGGACACATGTTTATAAGGGAAAAAATTCTTATTTTGACCTCAAAAGTACGTGGTAGAAAGGATGACATAAGTTTTAGAAACACCCTGTAGATTTGAAGACAGCTGGAAGGCAGTCAGTAGCGTACACAGGAATGAGTCTTTCTCTCTCTTTCCCCATTGGAACACGTGAGAAAGAAAAGGACGGAAACAGGGGCTAGAACGTGTCCTCAGCCCCTATCTCTTACCTTTTCTAGTACACACACTCAATCGGGAAAAGAGCGAGAGAGACTAACTCCTGCGTACACCATTGAAGACGGCCATAGTACTCGTAGACTGTTTCACCGGAGCTGCCGATGTCCTTTCGCGTATAATGGGTCTGTTGCGTACTTTTGCTACATCAATATAACGCATTGTTTCTAACGTAAAATTCGGTGAAAATAACGATGCGCTCTTGAAAACTTTCAAAATCCACTCTTTAACTCAGAAAATACCTTACATTTCAAACAACCCGCGCTACTTTAGACACTATGTCACCGACTTATAACTACATAGATGGAACCATCTCGTTTATTTAAACATGAACAGAACTTACAAACAGTGGAATGTTTTGTTTAGATGCGTACATTTCTTATATTATTTTGTAATCTTTGATAAACCGAAAAGACCAGACAGCAAATGCAGCCACTATTTCATGTATTTAGAAGGGAGTTTTATCATTTTGTAGTTACGATGTTGTTTACTTAGGCACGGTGGTTCCGTCTATGCAGTAGTATACCGGTGCAAATAGTGTCTAATGTAGCGCGGGCTGCTTGAAATTGAAGTGATTTCCTGAGTTAATGAGTGGATTTTGAACGTTTTTAATGTGCGCATCGTTATTTTCGCCGAATTTTACATAAGAATCGAGGTTTTATTTTGTTGTAGCAAAAGTATGCAACAGACCCATTAATGACATTCTTCAATTCACCAATGATTCCACCGGTTGAAGAAAGATTAGACAGTTCAGTTCAGTGTTTGACTGTAATGCACGAAAATACTCGGATCTGTAATCTTCTCTCAACCGGTGGAGTCGTCGACGGCTTAGAAAAACTTGCGGGTATTATAATAATAATTTAAAGGCGATTTGCCCCGATTGAGAAAAGGTTACAGATCATATTATTTTCGTGCAGTACAGTTTTATAAGGAACTAAACTGTGTAATCTTTTCTCAACCGGTGGAATCATCGGTGAATAGTAAAATGTCATGAATTACACTTGAAACGGCAGCTCTGTGTTTTACGCGAGTATGACGCAATGAGATCTCACGTATAATGTGTTAAAAGCGCCTTCAATTCGCGATGTTTGCAAAAACAAATCCGGCAAGTACGAACAGTTCACTACTCGAGAAACAACTCGCGCTTGCCCGCCGGATCACACGCTAGCACACACAAACGGCAGTGGCGCGGCGCGGCGTAGCGTGTAATCTAGCTACGCTGTCTTGAGTCCAATTAAACACACATATTAAAGATCGAATGCGAAGGTGTTCAACGAATACCCGATAGTTCGATCTTTTTCATGGGTTTAAATGGGCGAACTGCAACGTTGCCGAATTGCACGCTACGCTACTGACACGTGGATGGACTGTTTTAGCAGAGCAATAAATCATATCGATTTGCCATCCGTGCATCTCTTGTTCCAAACAAACTATTTTTGGATTTGTACGCCTTAACGACATACTATGTCACACACTATGTCGTCGATATAGTGAGTCCGGCTATTATGAACGTACGTAAAACCAGGTTTTTTTCATCATAAGATATCTCTTTCTCACCCCAACGCGAGATTATCATTGTATTTTGGCCCGCTGATTTCAAATTCGGCCTTAGCTTATTTACTCAAAACACACTTTTTCCAGAATTTCGAGTTTTTTGCTAAGGAGACTTAATTTCGAATTTACGTAAAATCTAGGCCAATTTAATTAAAACTAATAGCATTTTTGAAATCAGCGTCTCAAAATACGTAAGAAAGCGATGATGAAGTAAAATTGTAGGCATAGGATTGTTATAAAACACTAAAAATTAGTAAAATCAACACTGATGGATGGTGAATGTCGCTGACACATTATGTCGTTTTTGATGCTTACTTCTATTTTTGAACGGAAATTTAGACTATTCAATCAAACAATTAATGCGAACTTTTTGCAATTATGGTTTCTTCGGCCTCAAAAATGCTTAATTGTGGTCTGTGGCTAAAATTGCCGAAATCACTAAGATATTACAGATTCAACGATGCATTTGGAGGTTGGACTCACCCAGATGATATTGTTTTTGTTGCGGAATGGGCGGGATGTTTGCGAGAATTTGGGTATAGTTGTATATTTGTCCATGTATATTTTGGAGTGCATCAAGTTTGCTATTTTTAACAACATAATCACTCCTGAGAGTCTTACGGCTGCGCATTCTTACAATAGTCGACATAGAGATGTAAAAAACTCATTTGTCAGACTATCTGTAACGATGCGCAGCGTAGGATTCTCATCAGTGCAATTATTCAATGCCCTTCCTTGGGGACTTAAATCTGTCTTCAGGGATGGGGATGTTTCTAAATTTTTAAACGACTTGCTCTGCTTTCTCCTGAATAAGGCTTTTTACAGTGTGAATGAGCTCTTGGAGGCTTAATGTAATTATATTATTATTTGTAATTTCACCTTTAGAGCAATTGTTCTTTTCTTTTTTAAAAAATTTTAGCCCTTGAGGCATTATATGTAACAATTTGGAAAATAAAATAAAATAAATAAAATAGTTCCAACCTCCAATTGAGGCCGTTTCCGAAAAAAGGGCCCATGGGCCTCTAGGCCCTTTTTCGGGAACCGGGCTAAAATGCATCTTAGGTGCAGGATGAAAATGTTGGATCTTATACACAAGTATTATTGGTTACGACTTGATTACACAACCTGATTTCTGCTAGAAAACCTTCTAGTACTAATTCAGCGTTTCCGCCGCTCCGCCCTGAGAGCAGCACCGATCAAGGATAGAGTTAAAGCGGAAACGGATAATTTCCGAAAATGAAACCAGTCTTTCTTTCGGATGCATGTCAATGTAGAGGTGTCACACATGAATACAATGGTTTCGAAGATCGGCACACTTACAACTCAAAAACTTCGAGGGTTTTGGGGAAAAAATTTGCAGGAGTGAAAGTGTCGCCAATTGCCTTTAATTTGCGAGTTTGATGTTTTTTTCGTTCCTTTAGTGGAGACTTATTCGAAAAAACTTGAAAAATGTGTTTGAGCCTCCCCATAAACCCCCTAAGGGGCTATCGGGGGCTTTTGAAAATATCGAAAACGAAAAATTTGGGGTCAATGGGTCTGTTGCAAACTTTTGCTACAGCGCTATAGAGTGTTCAATCTTATTATGTAAGATCGCGTGAAAAGTCCATTGGTTGCATCAGAAAGTCATAAAACGCAGTATGAAACTCACGAGAGATGTTTAATGAAATCCAAGATCAAGATGGTTGTAAAATATCTCGCAACCTGTATGCATGCACGACAAACATCCAAGGAGAGCCAACCTCACAATATCGATCGCACCCAATCACAACATAAATAAACACGTAACCTCTGAAGCTGTGAGGTTGTCAACCTTGGCAATCCTTGGATGTTCGTGATGCATGCGTACAGGTTGCTCGATATTTTGCCGCCATCTTGGATTTCAATAAATGTCTCTTGTGAGTTTATTATCGAATTTCATGACTTTCTGATGCCACCAATGGACTTTTCGGGCGATTTTACATACGATGAAACACTTTTTATCGTTGTAGCAATAATTTGCAACAGACCCATTGCCTTTAATTTGCGAGTATGAACTTTTTTTTGGTACCTTTTTTGGAGACTTTTAAAAAAAAAAAAAAAAAAAAAAAAAAAAAAAAAACGAAAAATGTGTTAGAGCCTCCCCTGAAACCCCCCAAGGGGCTATCATGGGAATTTGAAACTATTGAAAACGGAAAATGTGGGGTCAGTTCCCTATACCTGACTTTTTGTTTCAAATCATTTGGTTCCGTAGTTTTCGAGAAAATTGCTCTATCTGGGTGGTCTGGTACACCCTGTACAGTTAACACCGACTCAATGTCTCCGCTCTCCTCTTCGGTGGTCAATTAAAGGCCTAATTTTTTGATCGGATCCAGTAAATTTAATGTAAATATTTCAGGTACTAATAAATTATCATACCTTGCATAAAACGTGACTTTGGAATTATGATCAGCACTGTTCTTGTTTGGTTGTTTGTTTCTCTCTGTCATTTGTTTTTTTGGTGAAATTTGCTTCTTGGTTTTTTCCCCCTTTTTAACGCTGGAAAATACAATTAATAAATAATTGTGATGCATTTAATTAACATATTAAATTACTCAAAAAAATCATTCGGCAATGATACGATTTCTCTCACTGCTCGAGTAGTATAAGCGAGTGGGGGTTATAAAATGTCCCCTCTCGCTGTGATGTGGAAGATTATTTTGGGAGCCTTAGTACATACGTACTAGCAGAGACAAAGATACCTGGTTAGGGTATGCAATAAGCAATACAAAGCACCCCATTCAACACGTGTATTAGGTGTGTTGCGTGTTGCATACTCTGGCTAGGGTGTGCAATGCACGCTGCACACTATACCAGTCAACACATGTATTACGTTCGTTGCGTATTGCATAATCTGGCTCGATATCTCAGTCTCCGCTAGTACATCACGAAGACATGTTTGAATTTATTTAGTCGTTGCTCATCTATTTTTGTTAATCCTGTGCTTTACTTTTGGTCTCAGTTTGTATGGCTTGAAAACGAGCGGCCCACATACCAGTTGATCCAGAAGTATGGGATAACCGTCACGCCCAAAATGAACGCATTTTACCTGATGGCCAATGCCACCAAACCACTGGATTTGCATTATGTTGGGATCCATGCAAATATTACGGTGAGTGATGCCCCTCGATAAATCGAAAGAATTTCGATTCTCGCTTAGTGATTTTCAGAATGTCCGATCGATTGTTCTAATCTCATTAAATTGGAATCCGTCAGTCACTCGGGAACTATCGAATTACCAGTGTTCGAAGCGTGTAAGTTTGGCAACCGTGGTTATCGTCCATTTACTCTGCGTAAAATAATCGAATCTTAATTCTTAAGGTGATTCTGACCTATCGAATTACCAGTGTTCGAAGCGTGTAAGTTTGGCAACCGTGGTTTTCGTCCATTTACTCTGCGTAAAATAATCGAATCTTAAGGCGATTCTGACCTATCGAATTACCAGTGGTCCAAGCGTGCAAGTTTCGCAACCGTGGTATTCGTCCATTTACACCCCGTAAAATAATCGAATCTTAAGGTGATTCTGAACTATCGAATTACCAGTGGTCCAAGCGTGCAAGTTTGGCAAGCGTGGTTTTCGTCCATTTACTCTTCATAAAATAATCGAATCTTAAGGCGATTCTGACCTATCGAATTACCAGTGGTCCAAGCGTGCAAGTTTGGCAAGCGTGGTTTTCGTCCATTTACTCTTCATAAAATAATCGAATCTTAAGGTGATTCTGAACTATCGAATTACCAGTGGTCCAAGCGTGCAAGTTTGGCAATCGTGCTATTCGTACATTTACACTGCGTAAAATAATCGAATCTTAAGGTGATTCTGAACTATCGAATTACCAGTGGTCCAAGCGTGCAAGTTTGGCAAGCGTGGTTTTCGTCCATTTACTCAGCGTAAAATAATCGAATCTTAAAGGTGATTCTGACCTATCGAATTACCAGTGGTCCAAGCGTGCAAGTTTGGCAAGCGTGGTTTTCGTCCATTTACTCTTCATAAAATAATCGAATCTTAAGGCGATTCTGACCTATCGAATTACCAATGGTCCAAGCGTGCAAGTTTCGCAACCGTGGTATTCGTCCATTTACACTGCGTAAAATAATCGAATCTTAAGGTGATTCTGAACTATTGAATTACCAGTGGTCCAAGCGTGCAAGTTTGGCAAGCGTGGTTTTCGTCCATTTACTCTTCATAAAATAATCGAATCTTAAGGTGATTCTGAACTATCGAATTACCAGTGGTCCAAGCGTGCAAGTTTGGCAAGCGTGGTTTTCGTCCATTTACTCTTCATAAAATAATCGAATCTTAAGGTGATTCTGAACTATCGAATTACCAGTGGTCCAAGCGTGCAAGTTTGGCAAGCGTGGTTTTCGTCCATTTACTCTTCATAAAATAATCGAATCTTAAGGTGATTCTGAACTATCGAATTACCAGTGGTCCAAGCGTGCAAGTTTGGCAATCGTGCTATTCGTACATTTACACTGCGTAAAATAATCGAATCTTAAGGTGATTCTGAACTATCGAATTACCAGTGGTCCAAGCGTGCAAGTTTGGCAAGCGTGGTTTTCGTCCATTTACTCAGCGTAAAATAATCGAATCTTAAAGGTGATTCTGACCTATCGAATTACCAGTGGTCCAAGCGTGCAAGTTCGGCAACCGTAGTTTTGGTCCATTTACACTGCATAAAATAATCGAATCTTAAGGTGATTGATTCTTTCGCGTCTAGTGCCGAATCCTGCCACCAGAGCATACGGCATAGAACGTAGGGCTCAAAGTATCCCCTTCTGCGGTTTCCCTCTCGATTGAGCATACTCTTCCGTTCGTATTACTAGATTCCTTTCGAAGAAGATGTCATTTTGGAGATAGAATCTACAATTCTACACGCGGGATCGAAATTTTAGAGATGAGCAATTTTAAGTATTGATTTGATTTTAAGTATTGTTTGTGCTCTAAAAACAATTAAAAGAAATATCCTTCCTATATTATATTTGTAAGAATGAAGCTAAGTTCCTGGAGAACCATTGCACCGTTCGGTAGGGGCCTGGTACCGATCGGTAGGGCTCGGCTTCAATGCTTCGGGAAAAATATAAGTTTTTCCGTGCGGGCCCCGCGTCCCTTTTTAAAATGCTAAAAACTTTTCTCTGGAAAAGTTGTGCGAGTGCGAAAAGGATGCGAATCAGTTCGTTTTGCAAGGGTGGGAGAGAGAAGCGAGATTTTGTCATCCATTTTTAAATGCATACGTGCGGACGAGCATACGATTTTGTACGCGTGTGAGCGAGAAACGTGCTGCTCTGTCAATTTTTTTTTTTAAAATTTGATCGAGCGATTTGACGTTACCGTGGCGATTGTGATCATATATTTTTGCGCGGAAGGACCAACGACCTCTATATAAGATCGGCGAACGAATACGAACCAGCGTAACCCGCAAGAAGGAAAGTTAGGTTAGAATAGAGGTGCTTGGCCGGATAGGAGCACCTCTGTTTACACGTATTTTTATGAAGATGTTCTCTTCCGTTTTTCGCTTCTAAAACTCCTAATTTTACACGGATTTTGCTTTTCTTGGTCTTAATAGAAGGAGGATAGCTTGGGCTTTGACCTCCGCCCTACCGGGTCCGGTATCGTTTTTTCGAAAATATATGGAAAATATAAGTCGTTGAAGTGGACACCCGTTGGTATGCTCTGAAGACCTTGCAAATCACGTTCGCCTGTTTTCGACGATTCAATCTGTCTACAAATCGGCTTTTAGTCATTTTATGAGTCTACTCCTTCACTCTCAGTCTTTTTAGTGCTAGATTCTTCAAAATCCGTAAAGTTTTAGTGGCTGAGGGGGTAATTTTTCTATACTGTGTAGTGTGTACCAGTAAACCCTCCTGTGTTAGAGTTCGTAGTTACTTAACTTGAGTTCGTAATTTCTGTACATTTCCCTTCTGGATGATGATTTTTCATTCCTAATATTGTTTTATCAATGTGCGCCATCATCAGTGTCTATTAAATACTTTGATTCTGGTGAAACCCGCCCACCGTTAACTCAGGATGTCGGATCGAGCCGACCACTGAAAGGGTTCTGGTTAGTCATCATCAATTTTGTGAAGTACTCATCATGTCAGGAGTGATTCCCTCTTATTCCTTTGTTTAGTCGCAGCATAATTCAGCCTTGAATCAGGATTCATCGTAAAATTCCTCTCTTTGAACCATCCGTGGTTTTTGCGCATTCTTCGGAATTCTCGGTGAGCTTGGAAGGGTAGGCAGAGAAAATGGCCTATAAGATTTGTGTCAAAATGTCTACAAACAGCACCTAGAGGCTCATTCAGTTAAGTTCATGAAGTAGTATCGGAAAGTATTAGATGCCAGTTATATGAGGGGCCATGTTTCTTCATCACACATTTTAGCATTTTTAGCTGCTGTGACTCGAAGTCGCTTACGGGAACACTTTCGGAAACGGACCGAACCGCCACAAGACGCAATGAGTGCGAGAGAGAAACCTTAAAACGCGAGAGGTCTCTCTCTCTCGCACTCGCAGTCGCTTACGGGAACACTTTGGGAAACGAACCGAACCGCCATAAGACGCAATGAATGCGAGAGAGAAACCTTGAAACGCGAGAGGTCTCTCTCTTGCAGTCGCTTACGGGAATAATTTGAGAAACGGACAGAACCGGAATAAGACGCAATGAGTGCTAGAGACAAACCTTGAAACGTGAGAGGTCTATCTCTCGCACTTGCAGTCGCTTACAGGAATAATTTGGAAAACGGACCGAACCGCCATAAGACGCAATGAGTGCGAGAAAGAAACCTTGAAACGCGAGAGGTCTCTCTCTCGCACTCGCAGTCGCTTACGGGAATGATTTGGGAAACGGACCGAACCGCCATAAGACGCAATGAGTGCGAGAGAGAAACGCGAGAGGTCTCTCTCTCGCACTCGCAGTCGCTTACGGGAAAAATTTGGGAAATGGACGGAACCGCCAAAGGACGCAATGAGTGCGAGTGAGAAACCTTAAAACGCGAGAGGTCTCTCTCTCGCACTCGCAGATGCTTACGGGAACACTTTGGGAAACGGTCCGAACCACCATAAGACGCAATGAGTGCGAGAGAGAAACCTTGAAACGCGAAAGGTCTCTCTCTCGCACTCGCAGTCGCTTACGGGAATACTTTGGAAAACGGACCGAACCGTCATAAGACGCAATGAGTGCGAGAGAGAAACCTTGAAACGCGAAAGGTCTCTCTCTCTCTCGCACTGGCAGTGTCTTACGGGAACAATTTGGGAAACGGACCGAACCGCCATAAGACGCAATGAGTGCGAGAGAGAAACCTTGAAACGCGAAAGGTCTCTCTCTCTCACTCGCAGTCGCTTACGAGAACACTTTGGGAAACGGACCGAACCGCCATAAGACGCAATGAGTGCGAGAGAGAAACCTCGAAACGCGAAAGGTCTCTCTCTCTCACTCGCAGTCGCTTACGAGAACACTTTGGGAAACGGACCGAACCGCCATAAGACGCAATGAGTGCGAGAGAGAAAACTTGAAACGCGAAAGGTCTCTCTCTCTCACTCGCAGTCGCTTACGAGGACACTTTGGGAAACGGACCGAACCGCCATAAGACGCAATGAGTGCGAGAGAGAAACCTTGAAACGCGAGAGGTCTCTCTCTCGCACTCGCAGTTGCTTACGGGAACACTTTGGGAAGCGGACCGAACCGCCATAAGACGCAATGAGTGCGAGAGAGAAACCTTGAAACGCGAGAGGTCTCTCTCTTGCACTTGCAGTCGCTTACGGGAATATTTTGGGAAACGGACCGAACCGCCGTAAGACGCAATGAGTGCGAGAGAGAAACTTTGAAACGCGAAAGGTCTCTCTCTCTCACTCGCAGTCGCTTACGAGAACACTTTGGGAAACGGACCGAACCGCCAGAAGACGCAATGAGTGCGAGAGAGAAACCTTGAAACGCGAGAGGTCTCTCTCTCGCACTCGCAGTCGCTTACGGGAATATTTTGGGAAACGGGCAGAACCGCCATAAGACGCAATGAGTGCGAGAGAGAAACCTTGAAACGCGAGAGGTCCCTCTCTCGATCTCGCAGTCGCTTACGGGAATAGTTTGGGAAACGGACCGAACCACCATAAGACGCAATGAGTGCGAGAGAGAAACCTTGAAACGCGAGAGGTCTCTCTCTCGCACGCGCAGTCGCTTACGGGAATATTTTGGGAAACGGACCGAACCGCCATAAGACGCAATGAGTGCGAGAGAGAAACCTTGAAACGCGAGAGGTCTCTCTCTCCCACTCGCAGTCGCTTACGGGAACACTTTGGGAAACGGACCGAACCGCCATAAGACGCAATGAGTGCGAGAGAGATACCTTGAAACGCGAAAGGTCTCTCTCTCTCACTCGCAGTCGCTTACGAGAACACTTTGGGAAACGGACCGAACCGCCATAAGACGCAATGAGTGCGAGAGAGAAACCTTGAAACGCGAGAGGTCTCTCTCTCGCACTCGCAGTCGCTTACGGGAATATTTTGGGAAACGGACCGAATCGCCATAAGACGCAATGAGTGCGAGAGAGAAACCTTGAAACGCGAGAGGTCTCTCTCTCGCACTCGCAGTCGCTTACGGGAACACTTTGGGAAACGGACCGAACCGCCATAAGACGCAATTAGTGCGAGAGAGAAACCTTGAAACGCGAAAGGTCTCTCTCTCTCACTCGCAGTCGCTTACGAGAACACTTTGGGAAACGGACCGAACCGCCATAAGACGCAATGAGTGCGAGAGAGAAACCTTGAAACGCGAAAGGTCTCTCTCTCTCACTCGCAGTCGCTTACGAGAACACTTTGGGAAACGGACCGAACCGCCATAAGACGCAATGAGTGCGAGAGAGAAACCTTGAAACGCGAGAGGTCTCTCTTTCGCACTCGTAGTTGCTTACGGGAACACTTTGGGAAACGGACCAAACCGCCATAAGACGCAATGAGTGCGAGAGAGAAACCTTGAAACGCGAGAGGTCTCTCTCTTGCACTCGCAGTCGCTTACGGGAATATTTTGGGAAACGGACAGAACCGCCGTAAGACGCAATGAGTGCGAGAGAGAAACCTCGAAACGCGAGGAGTCTCTCTCTCGCACTCGCAGTCACTTACGGGAACACTTTGGGAAACGGACCGAACCGCCATAAGACGCAATGAGTGCGAGAGAGAAACCTTGAATCGCGAGAGATCTCTCTCTTGCACTCGCAGTCGCTTACGGGAATATTTTGGGAAACGGACAGAACCGCCATAAGACGCGATGAGTGCGAGAGAGAAACCTTGAAACGCGAGGGGTCCCTCTCTCGCTCTCATTGCGTCTTATGGTGGTTCGGTCCGTTTCCCAAAGTGTTCCCGTAAGCAACTTCGAGTGCGAGAGAGAGACCTCTCGCGTTTCAAGGTTTCTCTCTCGCACTCATTGCGTCTTATGGCGGTTGGGTCCGTTTCCCAAAATATTCCCGTAAGCGACTGCGAGTGCGAGAGAGAGACCTCTCGCGCTTCAAGGTTTCTCTCTCGCACTCATTGCGTCTTATGGTGGTTCGGTCCGTTTCCCAAAGTATTCCCGTAAGCGACTGCGAGTGCGAGAGAGAGACCCCTCGCGTTTCAAGGTTTCTCTCTCGCACTCATTGCGTCTTATGGCGGTTCGGTCCGTTTCCCAAAGTATTCCCGTAAGCGACTGCGAGTGCGAGAGAGAGACCTTTCGCGTTTCAAGGTTTCTTTCTCGCACTCATTGCGTCTTATGGTGGATCGGACCGTTTCCCAAAGTGTTCCCGTAAGCATCTGCAATTGCGAGAGAGAGACCTCTCGCGTATTAAGGTTTCTCACTCGCACTCATTGCGTCCTTTGGCGGTTCCGTCCATTTCCCAAATTTTTCCCGTAAGCGACTGCGAGTGCGAGAGAGAGACCTCTCGCGTTTCTCTCTCGCACTCATTGCGTCTTATGGTGGTTCGGTCCGTTTCCCAAATCATTCCCGTAAGCGACTGCGAGTGCGAGAGAGAGACCTCTCGCGTTTCAAGGTTTCTTTCTCGCACTCTTTGCGTCTTATGGCGGTTCGGTCCGTTTTCCAAATTATTCCCGTAAGCGACTGCAAGTGCGAGAGATAGACCTCTCACGTTTCAAGGTTTGTCTCTAGCACTCATTGCGTCTTATGGCGGTTCGGTCCGTTTCTCAATTTATTCCCGTAAGCGACTGCAAGAGAGAGACCTCTCGCGTTTCAAGGTTTCTCTCTCGCATTCATTGCGTCTTATGGCGGTTCGGTCCGTTTCCCAAAGTGTTCCCGTAAGCGAAAGCGAGTGCGAGAGAGAGACCTCTCGCGTTTTAAGGTTTCTCTCTCGCACTCATTGTGTCTTTTGGCGGTTCGGTCCGTTTCCGAAAGAGTTCCCGTAAGCGACTTCGAGTCACAGCAGCTAAAAATGCTAAAATGTGTGATGAAGAAACATGGCCCCTCATATAACTGGCATCTAATACTTTCCGATACGACTTCATGAACTTAACTGAATGAGCCTCTAGGTGCTGTTTGTAGACATTTTGACACAAATCTTATAGGCCATTTTCTCTGCCTACCCTTCCAAGCTCACCGAGAATTCCGAAGAATGCGCAAAAACCACGGATGGTTCAAAGAGAGGAATTTTACGATGAATCCTGATTCAAGGCTGAATTATGCTGCGACTAAACAAAGGAATAAGAGGGAATCACTCCTGACATGATGAGTACTTCACAAAATTGATGATGACTAACCAGAACCCTTTCAGTGGTCGGCTCGATCCGACATCCTGAGTTAACGGCGGCGGGTTTCACCAGAATCACAGTATTTAATAGACACTGATGATGGCGCAGATTGATAAAACAATATTAGGAATGAAAAATCATCCAGAAGGGAAATGTACAGAAATTACGAACTCAAGTTAAGTAACTACGAACTCTACCACAGGAGGGTTTACTGGTACACACTACACAGTATAGAAAAATTACCTCCTCAGCCACTAAAACTTTTCGGATTTTGAAGAATCTAGCACTAAAAGGACTGAGAGTGAAGGAGTAGACTCAAAAAATGACTAAAAGCCGATTTGTATACAGATTGAATCGTCGTAAACATTCGAACGTGATTTGCAAGGTCTTCAGAGCATACCAACAGGTGTCCACTTCAACGACTTATATTTTCCATATATTTTCGAAAAAACGTTTCCGGACCCGGTAGGGCGGAGGTCAAAGCCCAAGCTATCCTCCTTCTATTAAGACCAAGAAAAGCAAAATCCGTGTAAAATTAGGAGTTTTAGAAGCGAAAAACGGAAGAGAACATCTTCATAAAAATACGTGTAAACAGAGGTGCTCCTATCCGGCCAAGCACCTCTATTCTAACCTAACTTTCTTTCCTGCGGGTTACGCTGGTTCATATTCGTTCGCCGGTGTAATATAGAGGTCGTTGGGAAGGACACATTCGGGTATAGAAGCATTTTAATAGCGTCTTCAATGAAGTCACTTCGTATGATATCGATGTATAGCTTCGACTTTTTATCACATGATTTTACGTTGATGTAAACAATGGGACAGTCACAGTGCTGCTAGATGTACCTATTGTCAAATATTCAGGCACTTGAGACTTAATGTAAAATGTTTATATTTTATGTCAAATCTGGCAGCACTGTACATTCATTGATTGATTGCTCGACGAGGTTGCTGTATAACTTCGCGAAGTAGAGCTTCGATACTTATCATATGTATTAAACGCAGATTTATAGAATAGTACGATCAACTAGAGATGACTTTGTTGAGATCGGTGCGTTGAATTGATATCTCGATTGTAACCCACCAAATTTGGGCTAGGTTTCGAGAATTTTTAAAGAAACCAAACTATTAGTGATGATGAGTTGAGACGATGGTTATTCTTCTCTTATCAATAATATGCTCTCGAATATTACTGAGTAATGAAAATAATTGGTTTCCTGTTGAAAATGTGTTGTTTACTTTGAATGTATAAGTGATTTATCTAAGAATACTACCAACGGGTCCAATGGACCCAGAATATTGTTACACATCCTCTTTCAAAGTTGGCGATTTGAGCTGTTTCGTATTAGTTCGCATCTCGGTGAGGTTACGATGTTTTTATAAGGTCTGTTTTTTCAAATTAAAAAAAAAAAAAATCGTTAGATTTCTTGGGTATTTTTGTAGTTTTTAACGATTCATTTGATTGTATACACCTGTTATTTTTTAATCTGTGGAGTCAAAGTGTGTCAAATTAAATGAAGGCTTTTTTTTGCTTTTTCGAAATAGACTGATTTAGTGCTGACTTGGTGATGAGCGTTCCAAAGAAAGACAAACTGTCTCTCTTGGTCTCACGTAACCCCCGCATGTACTGCTATCTCACTCTAATTTCAAAAAACTTATGGAGAGACATCTTTTGAGCATTTAGCATCAATTGTCAAAAAGCGCTGAAAGAATGACCCCAAATAATAGGGGTTGTAAATGACCTCACGTCCAAAAAGCTTAAAAAATTAAAATGTTAAATGAAGTTTGCTTGAATTTCCGAGCCAACCTATTTTAACAAATTATTGTCGTTAATAAAGGGCTGTTTGAAAAAGGCATACTTTTCCCGCGCAAAGTTTCTTTTCCATTTTTATACAGATTTTTGATTTACCTACTAATTCGCAATGTCTTATTGTCATGTCAGTTCAACGAAAGGTTATGGTAGGTGTGCGATCTCGGTCATGCGTATTTGTTTGCTTACCCCGAACTTCTCATTTTATTGTGAAAGCATGATTTTTCACTCTCGCTATCTCTTTCTCTCTTTCTCTCCTTCCCTTCTTTTCTCTGTACTGTTCTAAATCGTATAATCCACATGCGCTAATACGGTGCATCCAAATGCGCCGATTCTAAGGGTTTCGGCGGCTCCACGAGCGCCAAAAAAAAATTGACGGTTTTGGATCGGGCCCTCTTGAGAACGACCACCCCTAAAATAGTTAAGTTTCATGCAAGGGGGGGGGGGGGGACGGGGGGTTTTGCTATTTATGCCCCTTCCAAATGATGACTCCTGTTTTCTAAACATTTGGTGTACATGAGAAAATACCACTTTAGTATTGCAGGAATAATAGAGTAAGTTTTTAGATTTCGTCCTTTGGAGCAGGATTAGATGGGCGAATAGCAAACGGAGTTAGGGAGTGGATATCAACTCAAAGTCTTAGCTCGAATAAACAAATTCACGCGCAAGACGCGAAACGGAACGCTTGGCCGCGAAGCGGCCACCGGCCTCTAGTGTTTGTATAATAAAGAAAATTGCACTTCCAAAACTATACCTGGACCGGTGCGCGGTGATGAGGTGATGAAATCGTCGAGAGCTAGCCCATCTTCAGGATGATGAGTGAACTCAGGTGAACAAACCGTGGGGATGAATTGGGCCGAGTTTTTTCAGAACAGAACCAACTGCTTTTTCTCATGAGCCCTATTTTGCATATAATCTTATGAGCCTTGGGACTCATCTGAAAAAGCAGTTGATTTCGTTCTGCTTAACTTAGAGTCCCTATATACTATGAGAGTTGCGCCATTGCTGAATCCATTTCTGATTGGCTCTCAGATTTAGGCTGTCAAGAAAGCTCCAAGAGGCAAAATGCAAATGGCGGAGGGTTTGCTTACTATTCGCGAACTCGCTTTCATTACACATTTGAAGTAACAGTGACCGCAGTAATTAGTATTAATTTTTCCTCTGCTTGAATTTTATTCTGGAGAACATTATCTCTTTCAATAACAACCGTTATTGTCGAGAATCTGAATCTAACCTATAAGAGATAGCGAAATAGTGGCAACAGCGCAGAGGCAAATGGCCATCCGCCATTTGCAATTTGCCTCTTGGGGGCTCCATTGATCCGCTTCTTCTTCTTCATTTTGAGAGTCTTGTCGCAACTCTCATAGTATATAGGGACTCTAGCTTAACTCGGTCCGATTTACACGGAACTTGAGTTTTTCTACTATTTTGAAAAGTTAAATAAAATGCCCGTAAGCTTTGCACACCTAAATATTATAAAAAAGAAAATTTGTTACTCCGAAACATTGTTAAATGCCCAATTGCAATTGTAATTGCAATTGCAATTGTGTAATGCATATACCTTGTCCTTTTTCTTACGTTGGATTTTCTAATCTCTGATATTTTGTTTGTGTTTCTACAGGCCTTAAAATTCGCCAATAACTCAGGAAACGTCTCAAACTTATTTTACTCGTTCGAGTCTCAAACCATATCTTGCCGTTTTTGGGAAGGGAATCGATGGTCATTTGAAGGTTGCAAGGTCAGTTTTGTTTTTACAATCAAAATTTCCTTCTAAATCTTTCAGTCGTTCGCTATGGAAAGTGTGCTTTGCCGCGATGGTAATTTTTGGAGTGCCAAGAATGCCTTATCGTCATCGATGTCCATCAAGTCTTCAGCATTTTTTAAACCGATGTCACAATTTTTTGGTTTTTTGTTTTTTGTTTTCTTGTTTTTGTTAGTCTCCTTCAAGCATTAGCCCTGCCTGGAAGGAGTTTGTTTACATTTTTAAAACATAAGAAAATAATACATAACTCACTGGGCAAACCCCGTCAAGCGTTTACTGCCCTAAATTAAACTGAACTTACCCATAAGAAATAAAATAATTGAATAAAGAAAAACAAAGAGGTATCTAAGGAATTAGGGGTGACTTTACATGATAATGAATAAAAGAAATTTTAATACATAAAATAAGTAGATAATACTCATAAGATGAATATGGTGTGTTTTGGTCAAAGACATTTTAAAAGAAGACTGGCTCCTAGCATACCCTGGTAAAAATGACGACTATAACCGTTCCAAAAACGACTATAAACATAGTTGGCCAACTATGGATTATAGTTGGCCAACTATAGATTTATAGTCGGCAGCTATGTTTATAGTCGTTTTTGGAATAGTCATATAGTCGTCATTTTTACCAGGGTAGCGGCGAGAATTGAAGCCGGTTACTGTCATAAGCTGGGCTTCCCCGCTCGGGGATATGGAGCAGTGGCATACAACTGTTTCAAAAGAATGCTAATGACTTTTAGTTTTCAAAAGTGCTCAGATATGTTATGCAGCTTATGTCAAAGTTGAAGTTGGCAAACCGCATTTCTTGAGCCTTGCTCAGACGCAAAATGGACTTGGTTTGACCCAAAATGTACGCTCCTGAAGTTCGGCTTGTAAGCTTTGTAACACACACTGAATTGTACAGCGTAGGGACGGATAAAAAATAAATACAGAAATGAATAAATAATGGAAAACGTTATAATGAAAAACGTTATAATGTAATATGAAGAGCCAGCAAGAATTCCTCTCCTCTTTTTTATAATTCACCTGTCACGTACTTTTTCTGCGACGTAGATTACGGGAACAGAATTCAAATTAGTCTACTACCCCGAAGTGGAAGTCGGGCGTGACTGTTTCGCTTGATTTCCACCGGTATTTTCTTCTTGATCATGTTATACAACAAAAACTATCCGCAACAATTTGGGTTGAACTGTGATTTCTCGCTTTGAGGAAGTGCACAGTCAGATCTTGATTCTAATTTCTGTCTCTTGGAAGGGTAACGTGATTCTTGCTGATCCATTTCATCAAAGAGTTTCTCTTGATCCTTTGTATACTTTCTGATGTGAATTCAGGGTAAATGCCATCACTAGAAAACATTAACCACACTTGAGAGTTCAGATAAATTGCTTTCATTCTTAGTTTCACTGCCAACCCGACAATTTAATGTAGGTAATCAGATGAATCGTTCTGACATAAATGTTCATTGGAATCACGCGGCAGCACAACTATCGGCACTTCCACGTGTGTGTAAACAACTGTGCGGGTACTACTGTGCACGTTGTCCGTGCTACTGGTAATGGGTCTGTCGCAAAATTTTGCTACAGTGCTATAGAGTGTTTAATCTCATGTAAGATCGCGTTCAAAGTCCATTGGTGGCATCAGAAAGTCATAATAAAATGCAGTATAAAACTCACGAGAGACGTTTAATGAAATCCAAGATGGCGGTAAAATATTGAGTAACCTCACGGAAAAAAAAATATTAGTGAAAATAACCATACGGATACCTGATTTTGGCACCTGCTAGATGTTATGGTAAACTTGACCAGAAGTATGATACATTTACCGATACTTTGAGTAAATTCGACATGCAATCAGGTGACATCACCTAGTACCTAGTCAAAACATAGTATACTTCTGGTTAACATTACCAAAACATCTAGCAGGTGCCAAAATCAGGCATCCGTATGGTTATTTTCACCGTAGTTTTTTTTCCGTGCTGTATGCATGCACCACGAACATCCAAGGATAGCCAACCTCACAATATCGATCACACCCAATCACAACGTAAATAAGCACATAACCTCTGAAGCTGTGAGGTTGTCAACGTTGGCAATCCTTGGATGTTCGTGGTGCATGCATACAGGTTGCTCGATATTTTACCGCCGCCTTGGATTTCATTAAACGCCTCTTTTGAGTCTATTATTGCATTTTATGACTTTCTGATGCCACCAATGGACTTTACGGGTGATTTTACTTACGATGAAACACTCTTTATCGTTGTAGCAATAATTTGCAACAGACCCATTGTCAGCTGCCCATGAGAGGAGGTACTCGGTGTGGGGTTCCAGCGGAAGCGTTTTTTTTCACAGGTTTCAGGAGGGTCTGCGGTGCCGGCTGGAAGAAAAAACAAAACAAGTATGATTAATGGGGCTATTGCACACTTTTGCTATAAGGGATTTAATTGTCGATAATGGCGTAAAAACCTCGAAAAATAACGATGGCGGCACTAAAAACTTCCAAAATCCACTCCTAAACTCAATAAACGCAGTTATTTGCGGGAGCGTAATGGTGGCCGAAGGCACTAACAATGGGAGATTCCCATCTAACAATTCTGAAACTCCATCAAGAAGTGACCAATAAGAGACTACTTTCATTTGACACCGGTGTCACTTGGTGTTGCGGTACCATTCATCGGATGTGGATCATCACTCTGATGACTAATTACTCTGTGAATCATCCTTGTCAGCATAGAAAGAGAGACGAAATTAAGATAGGAATCTCCCATTGTTAGTGCCTTCGGCCACCATTACGCTCGCGCAAATAACTGCGTTTATTGAGTTTAGGAGTGGCTTTTGGAAGTTTTTAGTGCTGCCATCGTTATTTTTCGAGGTTTTTACGCCATTATCGACTATTAAATCCCTTATAGCAAAAGTGTGCAATAGCCCCATTGCGTGGTATGAAATACATCAATGGCGTATCCAGGGGAGGATGGGATTAGGGGAGTCCAGTGATTCTTCAGCGTTCAGTGCCGATTTCTGTCACCAGAGCGCCACCGTTTCATTAATTTCAAATTACAGGCCGAAAGTAATCTATATATTTGAGAAAACGGAGTGTCGGTGATTAGATAATCATCTGAAGAACGTCTCTGGAAAATATCTTGTCAATAACTTCAAAAATAAGGCTGAGAGAACCAAAAAATGAAACATCGTATTTCGATACAAGAATCGATTAGCGATATTCCTTTTCTTGGTACTTTCAGCCTATTTTTGAAGTTATCGCCAAGATATTTTGCTGAAGCGTCCTTCAGATGGTTATCTAGTAACTAAAAGTTTTAGGTTTCAATTGAAAATTCAATCTATTTTTCTGAAATATAAATTACTTTTGGCCTTTAATTTGACATTAATCGAACGGTAGCGCTCTGGTGGCAGAAATCGGCACTAAATGCTAAAGAATCACCTTAAGCTTTTTGTGGAGAGCGCTTCAAAAAAATCCTGCGCAGCCATCATTTTCATTGTCTCATCTCCACGAGCCGCCAGTGGGGGCACCACTGAGATGTAATTAGATATGTTATGTATAGGTAGACTCCTCTGCAGAGAGCCGTGAGATTTTTAGGGATGACAAAAACACCGTAAACCGCTGCTGCAAGTTCGCAGTCCTGATGCCAAAAGAGCCGTGAGATTTTTGGGATGACAGTGATGACAGAAATCGACGAAAACTGCATTTTGCAAAGTGGGGGTTTTCTACGGTGCCTTCGTTTTATTATTATTTACGTTCCTTCTGACTCCGGATTACTGCACGCCTGCCTGTTTATGACCACCGTTGAGCAAGACAGCACACACCGCCGAAGTTTCTGTCATCTGTGTCATCCCAACTTTTTTCACGGCTCTCTGCGTATCGTAAAAACCGTTCAAAACACATTTTTCCATTTACATAACGTATAGGTAGCTATACATAACGTAAAGGTAAGTACTTACCTGAAGCAGTGGCGGCTCGTGCAATTTGGCAACAATGTTTTGTCTCAATTTGATTCTATGTGAAACAATTGATTGTTGATGAAGCAGCGCTTCACTATCCAATCGATTTTTCAACATGATATCAAATGGAGGAAAAACAGTGTTGTCACAATACACAAGTCGCCACTGACCTGAAGTAAATGATCGTTGTCGTGTCTCCTCCAAATCGTCATTGAGGGAGTGAATCAGAGCTGCCGTTTCGCGTTTCATTAAAGACATTTTTCAATTCACCGATGATTTCATCGGTTGATAAAGAAGATTACGTAGTTCAATTCAGTGTATGTCTGTATTGCACGAAAATACTCGCACCTGTAAGCTTTTCACAACCGATGAAGTCGTCGATGAGTTTTAAAAAACTTGCAGATGTTTAAATAATGTAACAGCAATTGCACCGATTGAGAAAATATTACAGAACCGAGTGTTTTCTTGGAGTACAGTCAAACACTGAACTGAACTGTGTAATCTTTTCTCAACCGGTGGAATCTTCGATGAATAGAAAAGTGCCATTAATTGTACGCAAAACAGCAGCTTTGGAGTGAATACAGGCTAAGATTGCGCTGACTGTCATCCTTTTAACCGAGCCCAAAGTATCGCTAAGCCGTTAAAATAATAAAAAGGAGAACACATAAGTACTAAATCAAATAAATTAAGAAAACGGACTCACTTTATTCGCGCAAGTGAGTCCGTTTTCTTAATTTATTTTATCGCTAAGCCTTTTCCGCAGTGGCTTCAGTGCTGCCGACAAGGAATTTAGTGTGCATGCATCTGAGGCGCTTGGCTCCAGATCTATTTGTGTGCAAGAATATTAAAACTAAATCGGCCAAATAACTATAAGAATGAGACAGAAATGGGAACTAAGCCAAAGAGGGGAAATAAAAACCCCAAACGTTTCGATTAATCACAGAATCATCGTCAGTCGGATATATAAAACACATATAAAAAACAAAACAAAAAAGTTTGAGTCCGACCCAAATCACACCGAGGTCAGGAACCGGTAACAGAGAGACATAAAAGAGAGAGGCAAGCCGTCTGGTGTTATCAACGTGCGCCGGGAAAAGGACATGGCACAATCCTTATGGGAAATGGCTTACTCCTAAATTTTTTTTAAATATGATAAATCGACAGATTATTACTTAAAAAGAAAAAGTTCTCACGGCACGAAAGTGATCCCATGTCTAGCTTTTTAGCTATTAAAGCTCAAAGACGGGAACTACTTCTCTCGTGCGTAGGCGCGCAATGATGAAGTAGTGCCGGCCGCCTCACAAGTCGGCTCAACGTAGAGTGTGGTCGGCCCATTTCCATTCATTCATTCACCCGCTTGACTACCTGCCGAAGTCTCTCTTTCTATTCCACTGCTCGTCTCTCTCTCCCTCTCCCTCACCCGCACCCCGCACGCTATTCTTTCCTCACCCGAGCACGTTTAGATTCCAAGAGACGAGCAAAGACAATGGGGGTGTTGCATGGGTCGGAATTTGTATGTTTCGATGGTGCGCTTCTCATGTCCTAAAAGAGCTAAGAACGATGGTGTTATCAGTTTTTTCCTACGCCAAGTGGTTGCCGAGAAAAATTGATGTGAAATTTGGCCCTCTCAAAAACGACCTACCAGAGCCACCTGGTGGTGAACCAGTGAGCTGATCGGGGACTTCATAGTTAAACACATCGATAAAACTGAAAACAAGTGACACGATTGGGCGAGTAATCGATTCAGGGTGGATCTTCTTCAAAAACCATTGTCCAGTCACTCGGTAAGTAAAGGTTGCTCCGTAGACACCTTTACATAACGAGCGACTGAACAATGGTTTTCAAAAGACTTCCGCCCCACTTCGGTCTCTCACCCAATCGTGTCACTTGTATTCAGTTTTATCGATCTGTTTGACTATGAAGTCCCCGATCAGCTCGCAGAGTAAGCAGTGCTTGGTGACGTCGGAACCTTGATCGGAAGAGATCGCCCGTGTGCCGAGGAAAAGCCAGCACGGTCGCGCTGAGCATTCTCACGGGAATCAGGGGCATCTCGCGCGGCCGCCAAACCCGATACACTTTTCATGAATCTTACCTAGGAACCGTTGATCACACGTAAAAACAAAGTACACAGATCGAAAGAACGTAAAATTCCCTATCAGCCTGTTAATTTTTCAGACTCTCTATGACATACCAACATAGCAAAAATTGCGAAAATTCGGAGAAAACCCCACCTTTTCTTGATGACATAAGCGATATCCGTTTTTACAAAAGCTTTATTTAACCGACCCTGAACATTGAAAGAGAATTGCAAATGCATCAATTAGATAGGAAATTTGGTGTTCTTTAAATTTACTGGAGTGCATTTTCTTCATAAGACCAATAGTTATTGAGAAAAATGGACATATTTGAAAAATATCTCACGTTAACGGTGAAATTTCCAAATTCCCGATTTTTGGAATTCGCCAGTTATCTGAGAGATGAGGCTACCCACAGGCCTAATAAGGGAAGCATCTCATTGTAAATTTTGTGCTCTTTAATTTTGGTAAGAAAAGCTTTCGTCGTAGGATGCACCATTCAGAAGATAGCGTGAGCTTTCAATGAGAAAAACCTCCGTTCTAAGCGTGAATCCTTCACTACAACTCGAGGCTCGAATCAGTAATTTCAATTTATTTCGAGAATGGTGCATCCAACGACAAAAACTCTTCACACAATAATTAAAGAGCACAACATTTCCTTCAAGATACTTTCCTTATTGGGCCTGTGGGTAGCCTAATCTCTCAAATAACTGGCTAGTTCCAACAATCGGGAATTAGAAAATTTCACCGTTAACGTGAGATATTTTTCAAATATATCCATTTTTCTCAATAACTATTGATCTAATGAAGAAAATGCACTGCAGTAAATTTAAAGAACACCAAATTTCCTATCTAATTGATACATTTGCAATTGTATTTCAATGTTCAGGGTCGGTTAAATAAAGCATTTGTAAAAAAGGTTATCGCGTTTGTCATCAAGAAAAGGTGGGGTTTTCTCCGAATTTTCGCAATTTTTGCTATGTTGGTATGTCATAGAGAGACTAAAAAGTTAACAGGCTGATAGGAAATTTCACGTTCTTTCGATTTGTGTACTTTGTTTTTACGTGTGATCAACGGTTCCTAGGTAAAATTCATGAAAAGTGTATCGGGTTTGGCAGCCGCGCGAGATGCCCCTGATTCCCGTAAGAATACTCAGCGCGACCGTGCTGGCTTCGCCTCGGCACACGGGCGATCTCTTCCGATCAAGGTTCCGACGTCATCGGGCGGTTTTCGCTGGTTTCCCGCCAATTGGACCGTTTCAAAAAGTTTCAAAATTTCCCAACTTCACACTCAATTTTCTCAGCTTTCCCGCGACCAAATCCAAAAAAGAAAAAATAAGGGGTCCTTAATTTTTTCTCTAGTTTTCGAAAGTGAATTAAAAAAGAAGTGTGCAACACCCCCATTCGTCCGTTTTCGTGTTAATACATTTCTCGGCTTTTCTTTTTCTTGCTTCTTCCGAATTCTTTCGGTCACACTAGTTTACTGTCATCTCTCTCGTAAAGACTAAAGAGTAGTCGCGCGTGGCGCCTCGGACGCTTTAAGATACCGAAGTTGTTGATACTCCAGCTTCAACCTCCCCTCTCCCCTGAGAATACCAATTACGGAATGTAAACAGAAACACTTTTCCGATCGCATTGAAGCAATGTGATCACTTATTTTTCGTCGCTCATACGGAACGGAGATAGTGGATGAAGCGGCTCTTGAATGACGAATTAAAATGATACATTTGAACCTATGGAAAAAATCAACCATTCGACGGTTCCAGTGAGCTGCTGGGAAATAGACACTGTTCCATGGGGGGGGGGGGGGGGGGGGTCGATGTTTGATTCATCAAAAACCTCTCAAATATCCGCGATGTATCGAACGATTGCCATAAAAACCTATGTAAAAAAAAAAAAAAAAAAAAAAAAAAAAAAAAAAAAATCGATCCTTGGACGGAGCTAAATCGACACGGAGCATCGGAGCATCGGAGCATAATCGACACGGTTGCATAAGTTTTAATGGGGGAAAAAATCGATGTTTGATTCATCAAAAACCTCTCAAATATTCGCGATGTATCGAACGATTGCCATATAAACCTATGTAAAAAAAATCGATCCTTGGACGGAGCAATTGCAAAATCGACACTGTTGCAGAAGAAGAAATTGGGGGGGGGGGGAGCTATGTTTGATTGATCAGAAATATCTCAAATACTCGCGAACGATCGCAACAATCAAACGATTGCCACTTATAAACTTATGTAAAAAGAAAATGAATCCTTGGATGGAGCTTTTGCAAAATTGACACTGTTGCATGAGTTGAAAGGGGGGGGGTCTTTGTTTTATTGATCAGCAATCTCTCAAGCATTCGCTAACGATCGCAACAATCGAACGATTGCCATATAAACCTATGTAAAAAAAATCGATCCTTGGACGGAGCAATTGCAAAATCGACACTGTTGCAGAAGAAGAAATTGGGGGGGGAGCTATGTTTGATTGATCAGAAATATCTCAAATACTCGCGAACGATCGCAACAATCAAACGATTGCCACTTATAAACTTATGTAAAAAGAAAATGAATCCTTGGATGGAGCTGTTGCAAAATTGACACTGTTCCATGAGTTGAAAGGGGGGGGGGGGTCTTTGTTTTATTGATCAGCAATCTCTCAAGCATTCGCTAACGATCGCAACAATCGAACGATTGCCAAATAACCTATGGGGAAAAAATCGTGCCTTGGACGGAACTGTTGCAAAATCGACACTGTTGCGTCAGGTGAAATGGGGGGGGGGGGGATCGAAGGTTGATTGATAAAAAATCTCTCAAATATACTCGATGTATCGAACGATTGTCATGTTAACCTATGTAAAGAAACATCGATACTTGGACAGATCTATTGGAAAATCGACAATGTTAAATGAGTGTAATGAGGCAGTTGCAAGGGTCTGAAATGTTGTGTTTTTTATAAAGAAAATGACAGTACTTGATGAGCTGAGAACAATGGTGGCTTTGGTTTTTTTTCTAAGTGTTTTGGTTACGGAGATATCCACGAGTAAAGTTGTAAAGAATCGTGTACGTAGTCACGTCACTACGCGGAATTCCCATTTAAAACAATGTATTTTGGGCCAAAATCTCATCTTCGGCACAATTGGACTTAATTAGGAACCAAAGGCATTTTTGTTCGCAGCTCACCAAGTACTTTCATTTTCTTTATGAAAAACACAACATTTCAGACCCTTGCAACTGGCCTATTGGGAGAAAAATCTCCAACTAACGAAAGAAAAGGGCGAAAGGGGGGGGGGGCGTCGCGATTGTCATCAGTCGAATTTTTGCTTCCGAGTAGTTCTAAGTAAGTGTTGTCATCAGTCGAATTTTTGCTTCCGAGTAGTTCTAAGTAAGTGTTGTCATCAGTCGAATTTTTGCTTCCGAGTAGTTCTAAGTAAGTGTTATTGCCAACAAACAGAGAAAAGTATAAAGCAGGAAGACTGAAAGTATTATATCTTACCTTAATTTAAAGAGAGCTTACGGCTTGATCGAAGGCGATTGTTTCTTCAGATAGAGGAAGGTGTAAAGAAATGAAAGTCCAGACGATGAGTTGGATTTGAAAAGTTCGTCGAGTTAATGCAAAGAAAGTTCGAACGGAAGTTTTGACGGTCGATTCGTTTCGGGAATCGAAAAACCCCGTTTTACAGGGTTGACGGCAAGAAAAGGATCGTATTCGCGTTCTTCTCCAGAGTGAGGGAAAAATTATTCGCGTTTTTATGCACGATTTGAGCGACCTCGTTGGACGAATTGACAGGTTTGAAATATGTTCCGTATGAAAATGGAAGGAAAAAAGACAAAAATGCAAAAAATGAAAATAAAAAGTGTAACAAACGAAAAAACAAAAGCTAAAAATGAGTGGGTGGGTGGGTGGGTGAGTAAGTGAGTGAACTAGTGAGTGAGTGAGTGAGTGAGTGAGTGAGTGAAAGAATGAATGAAGGAATGAATGAAGGAATGAATGAATGAATGAATGAATGAATGAATGAATGAATGAATGAATGAATGAATGAATGAATGAATGAATGAATGATTGAATGAATGAATGAATGAATGAATGAAGAAAAAAGTCACTTTTAAAAATTATCAGGAGGCGGTGGTCTCCCGGCAGCATCGTCCACAGATGTTAGCCGAAAAGTTGGAGGATACAGAACAAATTCTTCGTGTCTTGCAAATCCCAAGTACCATAGAACACTTGCTACATGAGCACAAGTGCCTACTGTTCGAGCGCCAGATTTACAAGTGCAGTAGTATCCTAATATTCTGTCACCGCCGTCATATTCGATGTCATCGTCGGGCACAAATGAAATGAAGAGTTGGTGGCGTGTGGCAGCCCTGAACCTGGAAAAAATACGAAGCCGTATGAAGCTGGGGTCGTGTATGCTTGCATCTACTTGCAGTTCTTCCTCACCGTCTCGTTGCATTTTATCTTGGATGTATAAGCATGCCAACTTGATTTGGTAGGACCCAAAAGTTATGTCTTTCAAGCCATCTGGCTGGAGGAGAGGAAAGTTGCGGATGTCGTGCTCATTTAGAGGAACCCACTGCGCGTTCCTTGTAGCAAGTCGCTCCTGTTCCACTCGTGCCTGGACAATGTTCGCCTCATTAGATTTTTCTATAATTCTTGCTGCCATATCTCGATCAGCTCCATTCATATGAATTTTGGGATGGTATTCATTAATAATAGCCCCGGCAATCTCATAGAAGTCCTTTAAATATTGCAAATGATACATGATTACGGTATGTCCGAGGAACTTGAACATAGATTTTAAGTGACCATTTCTAGCCTCTACGATCCAACGAGTCTTCGTTATTCGCCGAGACTCGTTTGCCTCTTCTGTAGTGAATTGCCGCTGGATTCTCGCCAGGAGATTAAGCATCAGAGGCTGCAAGCCCATTTCTCGGAGCTCTTCCTGCACATCCCGATAGCCTCGATCAACAATAATAATATCCCCCTCCTCAAACCACTCCATAAATTCCGGATCATTTTGTATTTCGTGCCGTAACATCGCCGCATCATTATTCCAAAAGTCCGCGAAAAAAGGACCGTGAATTGCCAATATGTAGCCATTGGGAGCAACTAACAACGCTGGTTTTATTAAATGGAGCCCCTTGTGCATTGAATAAGTTTGCCGCAACGCACGAAAGTTGGAATTTTTGTCAACGTATGTGTAAGTCCCGTCTATGTACACAATTGCTTTTACATCGTCAGGAGTGGGGTTGTACAACTGATCAGAAAACTCTGTGACATGTTGTTCTATGTACTCCTGACGTCTAATTGCAGGAAGGCCAATGTTTTCCGGAGTAAATCTAAGCATCAAAGATTGCCTCACTGTACTTACGGCCAAGCTGACTGCTTGCCGCGACGAGTAAGCAAACATCACTTTTAAAAATTCATCTGAGAGGCCCTGTCTCATTTTGCAGAGGAACATCAGAAGATCTTTCTTAGTAACGTAGCGCAGTGCGGCGTCTTTGTTAACAGGGTCACAGTAGGTAAAAATCTCATTAAATTGAGCTTTTGTCACTGGAGCAATGCATTCAAAATCTTCATCCTCTAAAATGGACTCATAATCAACATTTTTTTTGTTTAGTGTGGCTGTTTCGCGCAAAGCATTCAGAAACGTTTGCAATTCCTCGCCTGCCAAGCGATACGGTCTATGGACGAATTCAAATTCTTCCACAAAATGATCTAAAAGAAAACCATGCTCATCTAGATGGTCCTGGCAAGAACGTGTGCCCGCTGGGATGAAAATGTTTTTGTCCACGAACACTTTCACTCTTGATGCAACTGTTATTCTATGAATATTGTCGGGTCGGAGACAGATCGAGCATCGATTTGTACCTCTACCTCTCAGAACATTTAGTCTGAGGCAATGTTCGTCCTCTTGCAAAATTCGTATTTCATCCAAAATTGATATAGTACATGTGTAGCATAACCTAGGATCAGCTATTTCCATATTTTGCATTCCAGCTGCCGCTCGTCTTTGAATTGCAATTTCTAATTTGTCAGCACCATTTTCAGCATTTAAGCGAGTGCCACCCCGCACGCCATTAGGAATGAGGTGATCGCATGCAAAGCAATGAGTAGCTCCAAAAGGCATTATTGAAGCAAAATATAAAGATGCAAGCAGAAATTCATGGGCACTAAAAGTTCATGCAATGTATTTGCACTGAAAGTTCGTGCACTATAGTAGAAAGTTCGTGCGCTATAACTAAAAGTTCGTGCGATATAACTAAAAGTTCGTGCACTGACACTAAGAATTAAAAAATTCGTGCTATATTATGTTTGACGTGGTAATGTAAGTAGCAAACCGAGACAACTACAAAAAGCGGAAAAGCTAGAAAAAAGCAATAGGAATTGGGTTCAAACCCTTGTCAGCACTGAGAGCTGATTCTCCTCTTTTGGACGAGACGAGACGAGACGAGATAGCGGGAATCGACCAATCCCATTTGTTTAAACGGCGTCACGTGACAGATTTAAGTCTCTTGAGGCACGAGGAGTCATTCGGTCTGAAATGAACGACTCGAACGACTTCAAAATTGTCACTTGACGCAGTTTAAACCAATTGGAATGACTGATTCCCGCCATCTCGTCTCGTCTCGTCCAAAAGAGCAGAATCAGCCCCCTAGAACCCGATTACAAGGGAGAGAGAGAGGGAGAGGGAGAGAGAGAGAGAGAGAGATAGAGAGAGAGAGAGAGAGAGAGAGAGCTGAGTCAATTCGTCAAAATAGATCCGTTGTGTCCTAAAGTCGATCAAATCATACAGTCATCTCAAATCGAGATGCTCCCAATCGATTTGGACGAATCGTGCACTATTTAAAGGGTTGCAGTTGAGACATACGAACTCGAGGTTAAATTCTGTGTCGATTAAGTGAGCTGTTATAGAGATGTACTCCACTTTGTTATCTGCTGTTCACGCATTACATTACATGTGTTTCGCACCGCAAACAATACAATACCGCGGTCAGTTTCGCGTATCAGTTTCGTGCTAGAGCACAACGTCGAAGCATCGCTTGGTACAGAAGACGAAATGATTTACAATCAATCTTATTGGTTGTATCTTATTGTGATGATATTTCTAGCAAATATTCAAGAATTGGAACAATCAAGAATTGGAACAATACGATCAAAATCATTTCGAAATCGAATCAAAATTGAAGAAGGGTACAGAAAATACTCGTGAAAGCAGAAAACGGATGAGGGACTTTTGTTTCGCCAATCAATTTTTCTATTAACTGCCGCAATGCTGTGGCGGCTCGTGATATTTGGCAACCATGCAAGATTTCCATTTAAACGTAGGTAAAATAATCGATTCTTGCGGAGGCTGGCAGCCTCCGGGAGAATCGATTGTTTTACATTGGTCAAATAGGAGGAGGACACGGTTGCCAAATTTCACGAGCCGCCACTGCCGCAATGGCAACTCGTTTGCGTTTAACCGGCACATGGCCCATAGTAAAGGGCGGTTCAAGTGTCTTTCGAGTAGTCACATGATTTCACCTTTCCTGTATCTGTGGTATCACTCGTGGTTTCTGTTGTATGACATCATCAAGCACACGTATAAAACGCCTTCATTTTCGGTGGTATGCTATTTCAAAGTACGCCTTCACTTGCAGTTAGGTGACACTGTATCAGGTGGTGGCGGCACTACTAGCGTAGTGACCACTTCAGAAGGGGTTGTATCATTTGATTCTGGTTTAGGATCTGTTGTGTCGATAGGAATCACTGCTGCTGGTGGTGGTGGTGGTGGTGGAGTATCCACAGATCCAATATCCTCAGCAGGGCTGCCGTTTTGCGTATAATCAATGCTATTTTTCTATTCACCGATGATTCCACCGGTTGAGAAAAGATTACACAGTTCAGTTCAGTGCATGGCTGTAATGAACTAAAACACTCGCATCTGTGATCTTTTCTCAACCGGTGGAGTCGTCGATGACTTTAAAAAACTTGCGGATATTTTAATTAATCAACGGAGTCTCCACCGATTAAGGAAAGATTACGGATCAGAGTATTTTCGTGCATTACAGTCATGCACTGAACTGAACTGTGTAATCTTTTCTCAACCGGTGGAATCATCGGTGAATTGGCAAATAGCATTGATTATACGCAAAACGGCAGCCCTGATCCTCAGCCACTTTTGCTATCTCATGCACCATGTTAATGAAGGCTCGCAAATAACCCTTGGAAAAAACCGAGTGTTGTACAGATCGACTGTGAGTCAGTGGCGGCTCGTGATATTTGGCAACTATGCAATTTGTCCATTTAAACCTATGTAAAGTAGTCGAATCTTGAAGAGGCTGACAGCCTCCTGGGAAATCGATTGTTTTTCTTTCGTTTAAATGGAGGAAAAGCAATATTGCCAAATTGCGCAAGCCACCATTGCTGTGTTAGAGTAACGAAATGGAACATTTGAAAGCTGACAGGAAACACGAAAAATCAAAAACAAACGATAGCAGCGAAAATAAATAAAAAAATCCACACTTCTTTATTATTGAGACCCTTGCAAAAAAAGCATAAAAAAGTTTCTTAATTCTTCTTTACTTTTTTTTCTGTTTTCTTGGAGATTTTAATTCAGACTATAAAGCAACACAAAATAATAATAATAAAAAAAAAAATGCAGTGGGTATCCGATAAGAAATATTTTGATTACTAACCGATAAGCAAGAGCAAGACTTGTTTTTCAATTTATTAATAGCCTCGTTTATGCGAGCATCTCAACCCGGGTTCAACTGAGCCTGCGTTGAGATGCTCGCATAAACACTTCGGATCTCGCTGAACTCGGGTTCGACTCGACCCCGATTTAAATCCGAGTCGAGTCGGTGAACTCGGTTTGGATTTTGTCGCATAAACACTTCGGGTTTCCGAACTCGGGTTCGGAGACATCGGTGCCTCCCGAAGTCTCATCGGTTTTATGCGGCCGACCGCCATTTTCCTTGATTCGTCAACCTCCTCGTTCGCGATCAGTGGTGCTCTTTTTGGTTTTTGACTTCTCCTTCTGCCTCGGTATTATTTTTTCACTTATTAAGGTGATTCCAGGGCAAACTCCCGAAAATTTTAATCCGATAGATGGCGTCACTTGTCGCTGGCTCCGAAAAGAGCCGTTTTTGACGGTTTTCGGCTGTTTTCTCTGAACACACGAATAAGAGACGAAAAATCGGAATGTCAGCACCTGCTTAATTTTTTGCTTGATTTTTTGAGCCATAAATGGGCCAAATTGGTTCTAAAATAAATGTGAAAGTGTGCAAAGAAAAAAGCCTGTGTAATTTGGAGCTGTATCAGTAAAGATTACAGGTGAAACAGAAACCTGTAATCTTTTACTGATACAACTCCAAATTACACGTGATTTTTTCTTTGCATACTTTCGCCTTTATTTTAGAACCAATTTGGCCCGTTTATGGCGCAAAAAATCAAGCAAAAAATTAAGCAGGTGCTGACATTCCGATTTTTCGTCTCTTATTCGTCTGTTCAGAGAAATCAGCCGAAAACCGTCAAAAAACGGCTATTTTCGGAGCCAGCGACAAGTAACGCCATCTATCGGATTAAAATTTTCGGGAGTTTGTCATAGAATCACCTTAAAACTTTTTTTTTTTTTTTTTTTTTTTCGTGAACTACTCCCTCCTTTTGTTATCCCGTTGTTTTTGTTGTAGCATTTAACGAGTAGAAGTTAGCAAGGGAAGAAACTCTAAATTATGCTAAACGCACACCTACGTCCCTTGATGCTGAAGCACGTTGACATAGAACTGCGGAAAAGATATATTATTATTACGATGATACCGAGACACAAACGTCCTTGATTCCTTGCAGAAAAATAATAATAACTAAATGAATGTATGAATACCCCCCCCCCCATTTTCTGTTTGATAATTTATCAGATATCCAGAAACATTCCTTTTAAAGAAATTTAATTCTCCATTTTCCCATTTTGTACATTTAAAGTCGAAAGTATTTTCTTAATCCTAATGTAAAAAACCTTATGCACCAATTAGTTAAGGTTACGAGAGGTTTACTGATAATTTTGGAGAAAATCATCTTTTTTTAAAAATGAAGAGGTATTTGAAGACAAAAGATGAATTTTAAAGAATGGGGTCGGGTAAAGCTCTTGTGATGATACTTTCGAGGTAGGTCCGTAAAACTGAACAGCAGATGGTAATTGAACTCACTGTTTTCACACTGTGTTCACAATTTTGAAAATCACTCAGTCGCATTGGCGGATACGGGGGGGCGAAGGGGGTGATCGCCCCCCCATTCAAACGAAAAAGGGGGAAAAGGGGGGAAGGGGGAAAACAGAGGATAGTCAAATGGAGAAAAGGGGTCACGGGGGGACGAAATTCCCAAGTCCCCCCGTTCCTGAGGGCTGCATCCGCCAATCCTCAGTCGAGGACAATTACTGACAATGAGAGGTATTTACCATCGCAAGTCGCAATCTTGATTATTTATAAGTGTAATGTTTTAAAGCAATTATTCTTCAATTTAATTTCTTTCCAACAGAGCTTTGATTTCTTCACTCAATTTAAATTTATGTACCCGCGGTGAAATCATAACTTCTTTTCAAACACGTCCCAAGAAAAGTAATACCCCCCCCCCCGGGTCAGTTCTAATTTCTAAACTTGGTAAGGCATTAAATTGTTCGGTGTTGAACTTTTTTTCTTGCACAATTGAGATCGCGGTAGAAGAGACACGCATTTCCCACTCTGAATTCATAAGATGCAAGAATCCTTTGATTTTTCTGTTAATATCTCTTGCCATCTCAGAATCCTCCACAATACAACGCATAGCTATTCCTCTCTCGACAGAGGCAGCTTTTTTCAGAGCAGGACCAATTTTCAGCACGAGACTAGCTTTTTCGTAGCATTGCGCTCATTCATTCTTGACAGTGCGTTGCCAATTTTGTTTACAGCTTTGGCTAGATCATCGAAATTAGCTGGGAATAAGCAATCCGAAAGAGTCAATACATCTTTTTTTTTTGTTAATTTCATTTCAATTACAATCCTCGCAAGGTGTCGCATTGTCGACCTAATCAAATGAGCTTGCGAGGTATTGAATTTCTCGAATAAGAGCGCTCTAACTTAAAGAATTAAGTTGTCGGTCGACTCAACCTCTCCAATTTCATCCTTCTTAATTCGACTTAAAATATTCTCTCTGGATTCAGTTGAGACTTGGGTCGTGAAAAAACCCAAAAGGGTGTCGCTCTCGGACCGAACATCTTCAGGATTCGAGATCCTTTCGTTTTTGCTTTCTCTTACTTCCTCTGAAAGAGCGAGGCAAATTTGCTTGATGTGACGCCAAGCATTTTTTCTTTAAAAAAAAAAAATCCAAGGCAATACGGACAAGCTGCGTAGTCCTCGTACGTGTACCTGACCTGATCTAATTCGTTTGGTCAACGAGTTAGTATCAGCTGACCTTGTTTTTGATGGAGGACGCTGGAGTTATGGTAGAAGTCCCCCTCTCTAATCAGAACAGCAAATGCATTAACTTTTTCTGGCTTTTCCTTCTTTGAGGCTCGTATTACCTCTTCTTCATTTATATGTACTTTTTGCAAATGGCGTGTTATGTGAAAAATCTCTTTTCGACAAAAAAGACAAACATGATTTTTGTCAAAAATTCTCGAACCAGTGGAGTGGTTTTTTTTTCGCTAAATCAATATTAATATTATTTTCTTCTTCGCTCTCTTCTTCTTCTTCCCCTCTTCCTCTTTCTTCTTCCTTCTTTTCTTCTCCTGCCTCTTTTTCTTCGACCGTCTCATTTTCTTCTTCTTCTTCTTCTGCCCCTCTATCTTCTTCTGCGTCTTTCTCTTCTTCTATCCCTTTTTCTCCTTCTGCCTCTTTTTCTTCTTCAATCTCGTCGGAAAATTCTGATGAGCACTTTTCGAATGTTGGCTTTCCTGTGACTAAGTTTCTTTTCAGTGAGTTGAAGTACACACTATCATCAATAGAATCTTCAGTTACATTAGTTCAACGATCATCATTGTCTTGTGAATGGTCAATTTCTTCGTCCTCATCGGAAAAATCCGTTGGACATTCATCTTCTGGTGCCCAGTTTTTATCTCGAATCTCATCATCAGTCCGTTCAGATAAAATGCGCTCGTTGCTGTCCGAGTGTTCTGATGGTGCTGGACTGTTAACACCGATCGCGTGACTGAGGCAAAGGTTGAGGCTGTGCAATTTCTGGGTCGTTGATAGAGGTATCTGCGTTCTGCGTCTTCAACACCAGGTGTTAAGGAAGGATGTGCGCGACCATGTTGTATACGACCAACAATCCCCACGGGTTTGCCCGGTTTGCTGCTACACCTGCTAATGGAATGGTCAGAGGCTGCATAATTAGTTTTGTCAATTGGTGGCGTTGATGAAAGACCTACGAGTGATGATTGGGAGCTATGAGTTTTACGCAATGTAGATGGGCCCGTTTGTGGCCATGGGGATGGTCCGGTACTGGGCGATACGGGTGGAATAGTGGGCGCTAGAAAGAAATGAAGAAAGACGAAAAAATTAAGATTTCGTATTGAAAAAGGAAGATATAACCAGTAAAAAGATATGAATACTGCTTAGAAAACTAACAAAGACGAAAACGAAATAATAATAATTAATAATCATAACTAATAATAATAATAATAATAATAATAGATAATCATAAATAATAAATAAATAATCATAATAATAAATAATATAAATAAAAACAAATGAATACTAAAAATAAAAGAACACAAGAAAGAAAGTTACAAAAAATGCGAGAAAGTTATCACAGTGGTTTTAGCAAGTGAAATCGATATTACTATGGAAAAACACAACCAAAACCTAAACCAACAAAGACGCATTACTAGTCTCCTTACAGAAGACTAGCAAAACATCCCTATCTGTCCCAATTTTAACTGTATCCCTCCAACAATATCGATTTGACTTGGTTTTTAAATATGTTTAGGCTTGGATTGAATAATTCTTCATAGTATGACTTAAGTTGCTGATCGAGATGTACCTTTTTATTATCACAAAAAAATGAGTTCAAGTCATTCAAACTAATCTGAGGTTCAGCTGAATTTTTAACTTGCGAGAGAGAGAGAGAGAGAGAGAGAGAGAGAGAGAGAGAGAGAGAGAGAGAGAGAGAGAGAGAGAGAGAGAGAGAGAGAGAGAGAGAGAGAGAGAGAGAGAGAGAGAGAGAGAGAGAGAGAGAGAGAATGCAGTTTATTTAAAAGACGCTAATACAAAACAGGAAAACTTAAAATAATGAGTACAGGTTGATTATTTATAGGGGGCGCAGCATCAAGTTTAGTTATTAATTTATTTAAATCTTCACCGTGATACAAGTGTTTTTTCCCTTTGTAATGAAAAAAAAAATGCGACCATCATTTGTCCACACGTTTTTTACTCCAAATTTTATATTTAATTCTTTTACTTTTTTTTAGCCTAGCTAGGGTTAGGTCTTCACCAATGTTGATTTTACTACCTTTTAATAATTTTTTATTGCTATAAACTTCAAGACGAGACTGCGGTAACTAACAAACTTAACTATTATAGGTCTAATTTTGTCATCATCCGATTTGCCGACACCATGGGATCTATCAATATCACTCATGACGATATTCGCCTTCAGCTTCTTATTAAATAAATCAAGCAGCCACCAAGAATCGATTGTCAATAATACATTCAAATGAGAGGAATGCGCAGTTGCCAGATTGCTGGATCCGCCTATGCTGAAAACGGATGGATATGCGTGGGTCCAAACTTTTTTTTGGCCTTATGGAAATTAACACGGGGCTTTCGTTCCGGGCCGTTTATCTCGAAACCTGTGGAAAATTGACCGGTCGAAATAGACTGATCTAGTGAATCGGCTGGACCTATCGAAGTTCCGACTGGTTCGATATACATGGGTTTTCCCATAAGGAATCGGAATGCGATTTTCAAGCGGAAATTTCGGCCTTTTTGAGACATTTTTTACACGTCGGAGGCTGCGATAATGGAATCTACGTATCCTCAAGTGCCGGGAACCAGCATAAAATAGGGCGATAGCGCAAAATTTAAACTAGTTATGCCGCATATATCGAACCAAGTCGTGAAAGTGAGGTTATGGCACCCCATTGTTTACATCCTTACTTCTAACCTCTATGAACTGCAAAACTTCCATAAATTTTGTCATTTAGCAGTTATTTCTTCGGAACTTTTGGAGGAATTATGTGCCAGAGTATAGTAGTACACTTGCACTAACATTTTGAGTCCTGAGTCCTGTAATGCCTGACATTACCACAGATTTTAGAAAAAGGCACGTTCCGTAACTCTACCCGAGTCTTCGTTTGAATTTTTCAGTCATATTCTTCGACCTGTCGGTGTTTCATTCGTTTCTTTGATGCTTGTATCCTTCATTTACCTCTTACCCTTCAATCACATACTTCTAAAAACATTGTCAACTGTAAAGAACCTTTCAGCAGGGTGATTCAGTCCCGTCATCAATCAACCGTCCTCCCGCGCGCTCCTGACTGCAAAGAGTAAACAAGAGTCGCAATTGAATGGAAGGCCTGCGTGGTCAGCGTAGATAAGGGATCCGAACGCGGGCTGGCCTCTGATTGGCTGCAACGGGTGGAGCAAAAATGACTCGGGGTATAGGGAAAATAACACGGGATTTTCGTTCCACGTAGACTCTAATTCACTTCAAAAACTGTTGCCAAATTTCACGAGCCGTCTAGTCGCTAAATCATCATCGTATGTCTAACAGTATCTTCCAAAGAGTAAACAAGAGTCGCAATTGAATGAAAGGCCTGCGTGGTCAACGTAGATAAGGGATCCGAACGCGGGCTGGCCTCTGATTGGCTGCAACGGGTGGAGCAAAAATGACTCGGGGTATAGGGAAAATAACACGGGATTTTCGTTCCGGGGCGTTTATCTCGAAACCTAAGCAAAATAATATCTAAACAATTTATACGAGTCGATTTAGCAGATTTTTCCGAACAATTTGATAGGTCATAAGTGCCACTTTATTGCAAATTCGAAAAGACTGTTTCAGTTTAAAAGTACGCACAATAGTGTGATTACATGCTTGGCGTGTGTTCGAGCAGTATTTGAGTAACTCACTATTGTGCGTAGGTACTTTTAAACTGAAACAGTCTTTTCGAATTTGCAATAAACTGGCACTTATGACCTATCAAATTGTTCGGAAAAATCTGCTGAATCGACTCGTATAAATTGTTTAATTTTGCTTAGGTTTCGAGATAAATGCCCCGGAACGAAAATCCCGTGTTATTTTCCCTATACCCCGAGTCATTTTTGCTCCACCCGTTGCAGCCAATCAGAGGCCAGCCCGCGTTCGGATCCCTTATCTACGTTGACCACGCAGGCCTTCCATTCAATTGCGACTCTTGTTTACTCTTTGCCCGACTGTAGCCTTCCTCTGACTTTATTTGAGTGTTCCCCCCTTCTACTTGTCTAGATTTGAATTACAGATAGAAGGTAAGAACCTATTGTTGTAATTTAGATGTGTTAGTAACCCACCGATAAAATTTTAGGCAAGGCAAACGACAATAAAGTACCTACTTAGACTCTGTACCGTTGCGGTGATGAGGAAACACTAATTGTTGAGTAATATCAAGCGTATTGGAGCTCAAAATTTCAAAGCAGGTGAACTACAATACTTTGGTATATTATTCCTCCAAAAGTTCTAAAGAAATAACAGCTAAATGACAAAATTTATGGAAGTTTTGCAGTTCATAGAGGTTGGAAGTAAGGATGTTAGTAAGTAAGGATGTTAGTAAGTAAGTAATCTCACTTTCACGACTTGGTTCGATATATGCGGCATAACTAGTTTAAATTTTGCGCTATCGCCCTATTTTATCGCCGGCACTTGAGGATACTTAGATTCCATTATCGCAGCCTCCGACGTGTAAAAAATGTCTCAAAAAGGCCGAAATTTCCGCTTGAAAATCGCATTCCGATTCCTTATGGGAAAACCCATGTATATTGAACCAGTCGGAACTTCGATAGGTCCAGACGAGTATATCGCATATAATCGCACGATATATCGACTCACTAAATCAGTTTAATAAGACGAGTTGATTCAGCAGAACTATCTCAACAAATTGATAGGTCATAAGTACCAGTTTATTGAAAATTCGAGAAGACTGTCTCAGTTGAAAAGTACACATAATAGTGAGTTACTCAACACACGCCAAGCATAAAAACACATTTACAAAGTTGTATAAGTACCAAAAATCATTCAAAAAATCATTCATAAACATCCAAGGATAGCCAACCTCACCATATTGATAACAAACAATCACAACGTAAACAAACACTTAACCTCTACCTCCATTGGATGTTCGTGGTGCATGCATACAAATTGCTCGATAGTTCTCCGCCATCCATCTTGGATTTCATTAAACGCCTCTTGTGAGTTCATGATTGCATTTTATGACTATCTGATGCCACCAGTGGACTTTTCAGGCGATTTTACATTAGTTTAAACACTCTTAATTGTTTTAGCGAAAGTTTGCAACAGACCCATTAAGCTTTGATCTAAACTCTAAAATGTTGTTTTTTTGATGAAATTTTACTCTGATTTTTGGCCACTCTTTTTCAATCTGAGACCTTAGTGCACCGTCTCCATCCTGGTTTAGACGAATTTCTAAATACATTTATAAATTACCCTCCGTGTGACCCCTTCTATGTACTGTCTTTTGGCTTTTTAATCCATTTTAACTAATTTTTGTTTGTATGTTTTGCTCCGCGTTTTGTAGGTAGCACCCGATTCCAGCCCGGAGGTGGTTCATTGCGAATGCCATCATTTGTCATTTTTCAGCTCTAGAATTTTACCGACCCCGAACTTCATCGACCCTCGCCGTGACATCGATTTATTTTGGACGATGAAAGACAATTACTTCGTATCTTTGTACGTTTTGGGCGTCTTGATATTTTATTTCACCTCGCTGGCTTGGGCCGTGAAAGCAGACAAGAGAGACAAACTCAAAGTAAGTATCAAGGTATATGGAAGAACAGGTATGGACAGGAGGCGGGGTTTAAGGGGCTCTCGAGTTTTCCCGCCAAATGATGACGACACGCTTGCTTTGGCGATGACGTAGCCGTCACCTACTGCAGTAGCGACAGATGGGGATCATGGGAGAGTGAGTGAGATAGTTTGAAACGGTAGGCGAATTTTATCGCGACCGCCTAGAACATCTGTGACGTAGCCGTCACCTACTGAGATAGGCTCCGCCTCCTGTCCATACCTGTTCTTCCATATACCTTGAGTAAGTATCAGTTTATGGCACCTAGAGTTGCCGTTTAGCGTCTCTATGATTAATCGCATTTTTCAATTCATCGATGATTCCACCGGTTGAGAAAAGATTACACAGTTCAGTTCAAAGTACGACTGAAATGCACAAAAATACTCTGATCTGTAATATTTTCTCTCAATCGGTGGAAACTCTGTTCATTAATTAAAATATCCGCAAGTTTTTAAAGTCATCGACGACTACACCTGTTGAGAAAAGATTACAGATGCGAGTATTTTAACTCATTACAGTGGTACGCTGAACTGAACTGTGTAATCTTTTCTCAACCGGTGGAATCATTGATGAATTGAAAAATGCTATTTATTATTCGCCAAACGGTAGCTCTGGATGGCACTTACATTATAGTACTCTCGTTTTCATTTTAAAACTGGCTCTCATTTTAAAGACAAATGAAAGTCTCCTCGTTTTCATTTTAAAACTGGCTCTCATTTTAAAGACAAATGAAAGTCTCCTCATTAATAAGTCTGCGGTTCGATCATTTTTACTATTTTGCTGAGCCACTCATTGGCGGTTACGGAGGGGGGTCGTTCCCCGTTCGGCCAAGAAAGGGTTGGACCATTTTAAAGGGAGGAAATAATTTTTAAAAGTTAATCTAAATTTAAAGGAACTCCGATTAGTCGAACAAGTAAAGCTACATGGACCTGCAGTTCATGATGAAAAAAAAAAGTCTTAGATTTTCACACCGTTTTGAACCTTGCAATAAACATTTTTGTATGGGTCGCTATTTGAAATATTCTATTATCGGAGGAGGGACTCTCCCCGAGGGGCGAGGGCCCCTTCCCCTTTGGAACGTTCTAGGGTAGCCTTATTATTAAGGTGATTCCATGTCACGTGACCAAGGTGATCGATTAGTTGATCGATTAATGGTCATATTTACCGGATTTAATGGAGTATTTTTTTGTAAAACGAGGAATCGAGGATCGTCAGCACTTGTAGGTAGATCTATCAAAGATGGCTGTTAAGTTTGATGCTCGAATCCGCTTAATAAGGGCGTAATGATGGGAATTCGCATTATCAGTACCAGAGATCGAGCAGTCATAGGCGGAAATGGGGGGGGGGGCTGGAGGGGGCTAAGCCCCTCCCAGAGGTCTGCCAAGCCCCCCCTCCCAGAAAATTTTGGAAACAAAAAAACGTTTACCCACAAAAAAAAAATATATATATTACAGTATATGATGTTTATCATTTAATTTTGTGATTGCCTAATTGTTTCGCACCCCAGCTAATAGCTATATGAGTACAATTTATTTCGTATCTTAACTTAGGTGTGTATGACTGTACAGTCGACAAAAGAATGTCAGATGCCGCCTTATATTTTGGTTCAAGTAGACTACCTGCGATACCTATCACAGTAAAAAGCATCGCATGTGGCCTACTTAAGTCAAAATCCAGGACGTTATCTGACATTATTTAATTCGTCAACTGTAACTGTAAGTACATCATACGCCTAAGTAAGTTGGGGTGGGGGGGTCATGGTATACCCCTCTTGGAGGGGGGGGGGGCGGTCTTGAGGTGTCTCTAAGATCCCTTGGAACTCAGCCCCCCCCCCCCCCCCCCCCAGAAAAAATTCCTAGTTCCGCCTATGCGAGCAGTGAATGCGCGAATTCCCATAATTACGTCCTTATATTGCGGATTGGAACATCCAGATATCTTTGTTAGATCTACGTACGTACATGTGCTGACAATCCTCGTTTTATTAAAAACTCAATAAAATCCGGTAAATGACCATTAATCGATCGACTCATCGATCACCTTGGGTCACGTGGCATGGAATCACCTTAATGTCCGTTGTACTTGAATTCATCGTCTCAAACCGAACTAAATCCACTTCCTCTAGCGGCGATCTTTGAGGGGGGTGGGCCGGTGGAGGGTGCTTTGAGATCCCAGATTCCCTCAATTTCCTTTGGAAAAGGGCTTGAAAAATATGGAAAAACACAGGCTTGAACATCTGTAGCCCCCCACTTCTACGTGGAGGAGGGCTCATAAAAATAAAAGGTCGTCTTATTTTTTCAACACCCCCCCCCCCCTCTCACAATTTTAACACCCACGGACCGTCTCGTACTTCCTCTGCTTCCTCCCATCCAAGCTCGCGTACGCCTTAATCCATGTATCTATCTAATGGTTTTTTTGGACCAAATTACAGTAAATTTATGCCAATTTAACTCAAAAATCAATGTTGTGACCATTCAGCACCTATAATTTAGCTGGACCAGAAAATTTCACAATTTAAATTTTTTTTTTCAACTGTAAGGCAGTGTTTTTTTTAGAAAAACACCAAAAAACACCAAACATATTCAAACAAATGTGGGCATGTATGACATAGTGTACGACATAGTGTGTCCAACTATTATGAACGTAAAACCAGGTTTTCTCATCACAAAATACCTCTTTCTCACCCGCGAAAGTTGCCATTTATGTATGTTGACCCGCTGGCCGCTGATTTCAAAATCGGCCTTAGTTTTTACTCAAAACTCATACTTTTTCCAGAATTTCGAATTTTTTGCTTAGAAGACGTAATTTCGAATTTACGTGAAATCTAGGCCAGTGTAATGAAAACTGATAGCATTTTTGAAATCAGCGTCTCAAAATACCGAGGATAGCAATGATGAAGTGAAATTGTGAGAGTAGAATAAAATTATTCTAAAACACTAAAAATTAGTAAAATTACCACTGATGGAAGGTGAATGTCGCGGACACATGTCGTTTTTGATGCAGAACGTAAAATCCAACTGATGCTCTAATTCCATAACCTCAAATCCCTGCATTCTGGTGTAGTGAGATGATGATATTGCGTTTGTTTACTTTTTTGTTGTTTACTAAATAACCGGTCTCCATTCTCTTCTACAGCTGCGTAAAGTGTAATTTTGAAAGCTCTTGCGACTGTTCACTCGTTTTAAACTTTTCGCTTTTTGGTGCTTTTTTGGATTTCTCTTTATTCTGACAGTAATGGTGTTTCAACTTGTAGTCTTAGAACTCTGTCATTGCCTCTACCTTCATTTCAAAACAGTGTCCATAAACCGTGAGTAAAACTATCATCCAGTTAATAACCGGTGACACAGTAGATCAGTAGCCTCTTTTAGCATCCACTTATTCATTCATTTTCTACCTTAAGATGATTCCAGGGTCGAATAGTTTAGACTGTGGACACCACGCCGTGCTGCTCGAAAAGTCATCAGTTTTTGGCTAAAGTTGATGAACAAATTTGAGGAACATCGGCACCTGCGAGCATACTTCAGGATGATACCTTGAAAGTATCAAGCTGAACAAAGACTTCTAATACCATCTAGACTGGACATAACGCCTGCCCATTGAAACTGATCGGTATGCAACCACGATTACAGTATGTGCTAAGATTTTCGGAAATACATTGATTTAAATGGGAAAATGACTTTTTTGAAATATTAATTAAAAATACTAAAAAAAATATTCTTCCATAAAACTTGGAACCGTTTGAAAGCTCATGATATGCAGATTTCGGTTCGGGCCAGTTTTTATACCGTTTTTTCAATCGTAAACATTCTACAGAGGCTCAAAGTTAGGTCAATTTTCCTCCATTCTACGGGGTGTTCCACCGTTTCGGTACCCCGCTGAGACAACCTACATAGCTGTATATACTCAATTTTACGTAATCTATGTCATGATTAAAGTTATAATTATTGTGTATCTCAATAATTTATCGCTTAAATTTTATTTTTTTGAGCTGTAACCATTCAAAAAAAGTGCAAAGAAAACAATTTTATGAAACACACCGTAGAAAATCGGTACCCAACTTTAAGCCCTCGTTGAATGTTTCTCGTTCAAAAATCACGTATACAACCGGCCCGAACCGAAATCTGTATATCATGAGCTTTCAAATGGTACCAAGTTTTTTGGAAAAATATTTTTTTTTAGTATTTTTAATTAATTTTTAAAATAAGTCATTTTCCCATTTAAATCAATGTATTTCTGAAAATCTTAGCACATACTGTAATCGTGGATGCGGCGTAGCCAGGCGCAACGTGCGATTTTTGTCCCACTCCTCAGCTTCACTTTCCCCGCCCTAAAATCGGCCTTATGTCCAGTCTAGATAGTATTAGAAGTCTTTGAAGCTGAACACTCATAAATAAAGCCAGGATTTATGACGTTTAAAAATTCCCATGAGCCACAATGAGTGCGAGTGAGGCAGACATTGTATCTCTCGTACTGCTCGTACTTACTCTCTAACCTTTTGTCAAAATTAATTTCATAGCTTACGACCTTCATTCTCAACCAGTTCTGTTCCTTAAAGGCTCAAAAATCCATATTAAAACGATGCAGATGCAGGTATTCTTCAAATTTGGGTTTTTTTTTGTTTGTGAAAATGCCAAAACCACAACTTTTCTTTAGAGCAACTAGCGATGCTATCTATAGGGTCGAAATCTGGAAATATTTCGCCTGGAATCACCTTAAACAGAGTATTTCAAATCTGCACCAAGCATAGGCTGTACAATAATGTGTGCTCACGGAATCTTATCATTCTACACATGCAAAATCGAGGAGATTTTGTTTCGTCGAATCTGCTAAATTAAAGTGTGTCTCAAATCTTTCCATTGTATTCCTGTGTAGAGCACCATCTCTATTTGTCTGTGGTATTTTAGGCTGTAATCTTTCCTTTATCTGTAACCGTCAAAAGTTCACCCTGTACTAATGCGGTCTTCTCTGCTAAAATTTTTTTCCTCTCAGGAGCGAATCATTTTGTTGGATGACAATCTCTTGGAGGATGAATACTTGTACATCATCACAGTCTACACAGGATTCAAACCAAACTCTGGAACTTCAGCAAATGTTTCCGTCAAGTTAGTTGGAGGAGATGGTGAGAGCAAGGTGAGATTCTTGATTATTGATTTTGTTTGATTATTGGTAAAAGAATATGTCTCGAGACAGCTCAGCAGGTTGATTCTGCTCTTTTAAATGACGTGATAAAAACTATACGTCTGACAAAATTGATCTCTCAGATTTTTGGCCTACACAAGCTGGAAAAGGAAAACAAACTATGTGGCCTTACTTAATAAGAAAAGATAATTTATTTACTCAAGAGATATCATTGGCGGTTTGGTGCAATTTGGCAACAATGTTTTGCTTCTATTTGAATCTATGTAAAACAATCGATTGTTGATGAAGCAGCGCTTTACTTTCGAATCAATTGTTTCACACATAACCAAATGGCGGGAAACCAGTGTTGGCACAATGCACGAGCCGCCACTGAAAGATATAACAAATGCAAATCAAAAACTACCGTGCCGAAAGAATCTTGTATGGCCGCAGTAGGGGTATAATGTTCCAAAATGAGTGACTGATTTAAAATATGAAAAAATTAATTCGTAGGAATAAAATAATTAAATAGAAATTTAAAAATGAAAAATCTTCTGAAGTAAAAAATAAGAGATAAAAAATATAATTTTTACACATTGATTTAATAAATATCATCCCGGATCATCTTCCCACTTGTTATTCTGCAACTTTCCGTTATTTGAATTCTGCGAGTTTACAGGGATTTATCATAAAATCTAGTTTGGCTTTGTTTTCTATGTTAACAGTTTCTTTGATTTGAAAGGATTTTCTTAGACTGATGTTAAGTATTTTAAGCTTCTCTTGAGAATTTTTTTGAAGCCCGTGCTCTTTAAGTGAGTGGTAGAAAGGTTTTACTTATTTTCGTATCATCTTTCAGGTTCATGTTTTAAAATCGTCGGTTCGTAGAACTCAACAGTATGGAAACGATGATTGGTATTTAATCTGCACTTCCAAGTCGCTCGGTGAAATCACCTCCATTCAGATCTGGCATGATAATAGTGGTTCCTCTCCCGACTGGTTAGTATGACATCGATAATAGAATTGATTCTCTCAGGAAAGAAGTCATTTTGATTTTATTTTTATTTTGACAGTTAGTGCAGAAAGCCTCTCTCAAAAAGGGCTGTATATTTATACACATTTTATATAGGTCACAATTAAGTTTTCATACAAAAGCAGCAGAAGCGACTAAGCTTGCACAATGAAACAAATTAAATTAAATTAATTCAAAATTAAGTCAAATTTTACAGGACAGAGAGGTAGTCCACCATAGCATGTTGCTACTTACTCTTATAACTCAGGATACCATTAACATGGTAGACGTCGTTTCAGAAGTATAGGCGCACCTAGACCGATAATCTTTATTGGTCTAGGTACCGATAAAGTACCTAGACCTCAACTATTATTTCTTTGTGCACGGTTCTCCGCTGGTTGGTGCACCCTTGTGTGAGAATCATCATGTGTTTTTTCCACCTCTAGAAAAGTGGTGTAAAAAATTCTACGTTTTTGCTTCTCGGAAGTCCTTGAAATCTTGTGAAAAGTCCTTGAAAAGTCTTTGAATATCCTTAATTTTTCTTTAATAAATCTGCCTTGAACCATGTTTTCAATTGCTTGTAGCAAAAGTTGTCAAGAGCCCTGTTTTTTACGAGACGAGTATCTACCATTGCATATGAATGACCCATCATCTAACGGTATACTTCATCAGTTAATATTGGTATTCATGAAAGTGTTTCTTTGCAGGTATTTATGGAAAGTTGAAGTCCGAGATGCTCAGACTGATAAGAGCTGGATTTTCTTCGCTAATCGCTGGCTTGCTGTTTTACAAAAACATGAGTGCCTCTGTCTACAGATAGCACCTGCATCTCTCGATGATGTCTCCAAAGTATCGGCTTTATCTAAAGTCAATATATTTTTTGGTTTCAAAGAGGTTCATACGTGGCTGAGTATTTTCGTGAGGTGAGTCATCTAAATGAATCACTAATTTGGGGAAAAAACAATGGATTTATCTAATTTTATTTTCATTTCTATCTATTTTATTTTTAATTTTTTTTATTTTTACACGAAATGGCTCTAAGAAGCTGTACTATGGTTTGAGGGGAAAAAAAAAATTCACAGAAAATGAGTGTACATTAGTTATCAAAAATCATTGTTTTTTGACCTTTTAATCTTGAATTAAAACTTTCTAGTGACATTTATAGATTTAAATTACTTGTTTTGACGTGTATTTTTTAATTAAATTGGGGCTTGAAAGGTTTTTAATAATAAATAATGATAAATTTGCTCCCTGATTTTTAGCCATGTTTTTACAATCTTAGACCATAGTAGGCTGGTACATTCAAGTAATTACTGTGTGCTAAATAGACGCAAAAAATATGAATAATCAGGGGTAGGCAAAGCAGGGTTATAAGGCATTGATAAACTAGTGCTCTTTGATTAAGAATCAAAATTCATTTAAAATTGTCTGAATCCACATTGATTATGAAAGTTTTCAGCATCAAAAGGAATTTATTTAATGTATCTCAATAGTATCTCATAACCAGCGTTGCCAGATTTTAAGGAAATATCAGTAGATTTTACATTGATCCTCATGAGAAATCGACTAATATTTCCCTAGAATCTAGTCACGCTGCTTTTAACTCAGATTAGTGAGTAAGTGAGTTCAACCGGGAGGTTATGTTTCCGTTGGGTCAGATTCAGCTAGAGAGACCACGCACTAGCTGTTGGTGCAGTGGACAACTTTATTCTCTGGGACGCGACAAAACGATATGGGGGGCTGCGTTATTGCAGCCTGCAGAAATGAGTCCGTTATGGGTTTTTTAATGCTAATTTTTTTTTCTCTTATTGTACAACAGACATCCTCGAGCGACGGTTTCTAGATCACAAAGATTAAGTCTCCTGATATCCCTGATGTTGAATACAATGTTTGGAAGTCTTATGTTCTACAAAATTGGCACTGGTATGTGAATTAAATTACCATAACTTACGTTTTTGTGTTTGTCCAGAAGGAATCTTCTTCAAATCTTATTGTTAACCTCTGAGAGAGAGGTCACTGCTTGTTTTACAACCCTCTTCGCTGAAAACAGACCCTTGTTTTAGCTGAAGATTTGATTTAGATGGGATGCATTCATCCTCATTTGAACTAGTGTCCCTATTTACTGTGAGAGTTGCGCAGAGACAATATACAATAGAGACCACGCACTTCTATCTTGCCATTGTTTGCACACGGTGGGAACTTTTTTTTTCGTGGTCTCAACAGAACACGGCTGCACATGGTCCGTGCGCTGATGTTGTTGATAGATGAGCAAAGTTGTTGAAGTTTTTGCCTTATGAGACCGAAGCACCGAAATTGCATCAGTCAACGTATGGACCATGTTGGACGGTACTCCCTCATGCTCCGTGTGTTAATTACACAGCATGGGCGATCTGAATCGGGCTTGTTTGCCTCATATTTTTTAACCTTTAACCAAAAATTGTAATTAATTCAGTGAAAATTGGTTTTAAACAAAAGTGCGAGTGTTTATGAGTGGCTATCTGGACACAACATTTTCATGCAACTATCCAAGTGAGAAAATTTAGCTTGTTTCTGGTATGCGTCAGTTTTTTCATTGTGCAAATCCTTCCATAAGACACAGTTATATCAATTTATGTGTCTGGATAACCTCTCTCTAACACTTGCACTTTCGTTTCATACCAATTTCAAATAGATTTGTTGCAAATTTTTTTTTTTAAGACTAAAAAAATGAGGCAAACATATCGAGCCTTTTTAAAATGTTCCTAAGGTAGATGTCCCAATTACTGCCACCCTATTCATTTATTCCTTCAAATAAGCCTACTTTAGCAGATAAATTTAAGAGTGTATGGAATAAGTGTTTTTCATAGGTTGGCTGAACTGGTGAAAAAAATTTGAAGTTGATATTTAGTAGCGTTATGCCCTTGAAAAATCACAGAAGTGGACATCTGCCCCGCACCACCTGTTTATGCCGATTTTTTTCAGTAGTTACTTATTGGAAATCTGTTCTCTTTACATCCTGCTTTTTAAATTATTTATAATTTCATTATTTTCTGACATTAAACATGATGATTTGAATGAAAAGCCAGCTAAAATATGTATGGCGATAATTAGGACAACTGATACGACAATAATTGGGACGAAGCCACTTATGGCGTAGCGGTAATTGGGACATGGGCCATTTTTTGGAGTTTTATTAATTATTTTTTTTCCTGATTGATTACTCCAATTTCTTATTTTTTTAATAAAACTGGAATGTATTTGAAGGGTCCTAGTGCAAACAGATCCTAGATTAAATGAAAATTGACATTTTTGGAGGTACCTATTCTACGGAAATTTTTCTTAAGGGTGGCGGTAATTGGGACATCTATTTTAACAGATCTCCATCATGGCTACCTCTTCGAAGTTTCAAAATCACGTCCCATAAATCCTCTCAATTGCCATAGCTCGTTGATTAGACACCTTGTTTTAGAGAGCGGGGCCTATACTATTTACAACTGTTACTGCTGCTCATTCATTTATTTTTTTGTTTGTTTCTACTCCTTTTTTATTTTTTCTTCAGCTGACGATACTTTCTATGAATATGAAATCCAATTGCAGCATATTATCATCGCTCTGGAGTCCATGTTCATCGAAACGCTGATGACGAGTCTGATTCTATACTGCTTCAAGTAAAGTATCAAATTCTTCGCATTATATCCTTGACTGTGCGTTGCTTTGATTTATTCTGCACATAGGACCGTAAAATGTGATTTCATTGCACGTAGTGGACTTTATGTTATGACCTAACTTTAGTCTCACCTCCACTCATTAGACAGGTTGTCAAGAGGCGTAGTCAGGAGTTTGTCTTTCTCTCTTTGCCCATTTGAATGCATGTGTTGGAAAAAGACAAAGATACAGGCTAAAGTCAGATGATAGCCTCTCCCTCCATCCTATTCCAACACATCTGTTTAAAGGAGCAAAGAAAGAGATGCAGAGAGAGAGATATAGAGACAAAGAGGGATAAGTTCTGAGGTGCAGCTCTGCAGTAGTCTATCATATTTTGAGTTGCCGTTGCTGTGAGTTTTTTGTGTTTTTGAAATACAAGCATAAAAAACTCATGGTTTGGGTGATTGAACTTTACTACTACTACCACTACTTTAGTTTGCAACCAGCTGATATTAGTTTGATATAGTTTGTGTCTTAAGGTGATTCTATGGCAAACTCCCGAAAATTTTAATCCGATAGATGGCGTTTCTTGTCGCTAGCTCTGAAAATAGCCGTTTTTTTATGGTTTTCGGCTGTTTTCTCTGAACAGACAAATATTAGACAAAAAATCGGACTGTCAGCACCTGCTTAATTTTTTGCTTTATTCTTTGAGCCATAAACGGGCCAAATTGGTTCTAAAATAAAGGTGTATTTATGCAAAGAAAAAATCATAAGTAATTTGGATTTGTATCAGTAAAGATTACAGGTGAAACAGAAACCTGTAATCTTTACTGATACAACTTCAAATTACTTATGATTTTTTCTTTGCATAGTTACGCCTTTATTTTAGAACTAATTTGGCCCGTTTATGGCTCAAAAAATCAAGCAAAAAATTAAGCAGGTGCTGACAGTCCAATTTTTTGTCTATTAATCGTCTGTTCAGAGAAAACAGCCGAAAACCGTCAAAAAACGGCTTTTTTCGGAGCCAGCGACAAGTAACGCCATCTATCGGATTAAAATGTTTGTGAGTTTGCCATAGAATCACCTTAAATAATTGATAAAAATTATGGTTATTTCCTGTAACTTATTTTCTATTTATCTTTAACCCTTTAAATCCGGCACTAATACAAACCCTTCTCACAAATTCTTTATCAATCTCAATAAGTAGAATGAACTTTTCTCGTTTAGTTTGATGTGCATAGTGATTATTTAAAAAACACATTTAAAACCATGTTAATTTGGTGGTACAAATTTGTACCGTCAGGATACAAAGGGTTAAACCATGTCCTTCTTTTCCGCCCAAATTTTATAACTTATCTGAAAGTATTGACATTCTCGTTCTTTACTTTTCTTTCCTCAATAATCTGCTTTTTTTTCCAGCAAAAGCAAGTCAGAAGATGAATTTTCCGAAATCCCGAAGCTGATCACTGAAAAACCAAAAGAGGAGACTGAAAAAAAATTAAAACGTAAGATTTTACATTCCTGACAGTATTTGTTTTCTCCTTAGCTGTGGTACTACTATGCTTCGGTAGCGCTGACAAAACTTTTGGTAGAAAAAGGAACTAGCAAAAAGAAAAGTGACTTGAGTTGAGCCAACCAAATCTTTGGCGCACGGAGTAAAATCTTTCTGCCGTTTTCCTTACTTTTCTTATTGAACAAGCCTGGATCATGCTACGAACTGGCACAACATTTTGGGAAGAGATATCTGTGAAATGTCCTAAAATATGTCTGTAACATGTACTAATTTTTAAAATCGTAATTATTGTGCCCTTTTTGCATACTTTACTTGCAAACATATTTATTGTACTGAACTCAAGGCTGGGAGTGCTGAAAAGTTGTTGGTTTCGACTGGCACCTAGTTAGCAACTCTTCCGACGGACTGCAAAGTTAAGCAAGTTGCTGGCTCTTCAAGGTCAAAAACTGCCATCTTAGTTTCTTTTTTTTTTTTCAGTGGTTGGGAAAGTAAACATAAATTTGACTCCTTGAAAGTTGATAATTGCTCCAACAGGTCTGTTGCAAACTTTTGTTACAGCGTTATGGAGGGTCGATTCTTTTGTCAAATTGTGTGAAAATAATGTTGAAAGCATTAGAATGTTCCAAAATCCACTCACCAAATTTATGCGTTTAAAAAATTCAGAGACGGTTGTCGAATGAGAGGGTCACAATGGGAAAAAGGCCCATTTAATCGCAACTTTCTATGCTGACAAAAGTGATTCATTATAGAGAAAGTTGCAATTAGATGGGAATCCCCTATTGTGACCCACTCATTTGACTGCCATCTTTATAGTTGCTTTACATATTTATTGAGTTAGTAAGAGGATTTTAAGATGTTTTGATGCTTTCATTGTAATTTTTGCTCGGTTTTGCGCTGAAGGCAACCCTCCACGACGTTGTAGCAAAAGCTCGCAACAAATACATTTTACCTTTTAGCAATCAGCAATCTTAAATCTTCAAGTCAGCACTATGACTTCTTTATAACTGCTAAAGTATCTGAGGTTATTCAGGAGAGTTTGTTAATAGCTCTCTAAATGCATGTGCGGGTTGTCGTGACCAAAATCTACGCTACTACACAGTACAGTCAATGTCTCTAAGTTTTGTTGATGGCTGCTTGTACAGAGGACTAAATTACACACCCCCAGCTTTGCGTGTAAAAGAGTTGTGAAGCGTAAACGTCTCCAAAACGACCTGAACCATCACGGTTTGACATCGTCACGAGGTTGGATTTCTTCCTTTGACCAAAATTCACTGCCTCATTTTATGATACATCTCATTGTCTTTTATCTTCACTCCATCCTTTTCAGTCACTAAAGAAGCTTTAATAGAACTGTCTTCATCAAAGCTCAGGGAAATGTTAGAAATGAAACCTTTTAATCCCGCCTTACTCGAACAAACCCCAAGAAAGGGCAAGAAAAAAGATCTGTGGCTTCGAATGGCATGGTTTGTTCTTGTCTTTTTATTGATGGCTTATCTCATATGATACCAAAATAACATACCTTGTTTTTTTGTTCGTTCCTATCCTTTGTTTTGAGAATACTTTGATTGTCTTTCCTACCCCTTCTTTTTTTATGCAGTCCAGTCGTTCGCTGTGAAATATCAGCATAACGAGCCACGTGTTTGGGCGGCTGGACTTTACTACTACTACTACTACTTGTTTTTTTTTTTTATTTATTTATTTATTTAATTAATTAATTAATTAAGAAGAACTCAAAAAAGAGTTACACAGTTGCATAGAGAGGGGAAAAAAAGAAAAAAAAATATGAGTTACACAAATGTATAGAGAAACGAAGCAGAAACAGAGAGTGGAGTAATATTCATATGAGAAAAGAGAAAAAAAATATATTTAGAGCACTTTACCTCCTCGAGTGCTCTAAGTACTTCCTTCCCAATTTGAGAGTCCCTGGCAGGTTGCCGTTACTATCCTCTTTCCTATCCTTTGTTTTGAGAATACTTTGATTGTCTATCCTACCCCTTCTTTTTTATGCAGTTCAGTCGTTCGCTGTGAAATATCAGTATAAGGAACCACGTGTTTGGGCGGCTTGACTTTACTACTACTACTACTACTTTTATTGGACAAAAGTGTTTCAAATCATAGGCTGTCCCAAGAATAATTGGACTTGACAACTTTAGGTTTAAATGAAAACATCAGCTTCCATCCTCAAATAGCGCAACTTGATTGGTCAGGAGCAGTAAGAAGCTGTTGTTTTCATGAAAACCATAGAAATGTCAAATCCAATCTTTTCCTGGTTAAGCTGTCACAAACGAAAGTAACAAAGGGGAGAAGTCACACATGTCAAAAGTGGAAGTAACAATGTACTATGACTTTCAAAAGAAATTTTCCTGGAAGAAATTTTCATTATTCCATTCCTCGACCAGTTTTAATTTTTTTTTGCAGTTTTCAGGTATTTCAGAGTCTAACAGGATTGCCACTTGAAATGTATGCCTTAAAAAATCTAAAACTCTTTGAAAAATAATGGACAAAATTATCAAAGGCGGCTTCGATTAGAGGATTTTCTTTTGAAGGTCATAGTGCAAAGAATCCAAAATATCTTCATCTTTAACAGTTGAACAGACCCTCTGACATTTAGTGTAAATACTTATCATTATACATATTTAAATCAACAGACAAAAACATAGTTTAGAACAGTAACAAGTGGTCCAATTGAAAACTGTGTGAATTTTACCTGGAATGGGTCTGTTGCAAACTTTTGCTACAGCGCTATAGAGTGATCAATCTCAGTTCATTGTTGGCAGCAGAAAGTCATGAAATGCAATAACAGATTCACAAGAGGCATTTAACTGAATTCTAAGATGGCGGTAAAATATCGAGCGACCTGTATGCAAGCACCATGAACATCCAAGATGACCAACCTCAGAACATCGATCACAACCAATCACAACCAAAACAAACTCATAACCTCCGATGCTGTGAGGTTGGTAACGTTGGCCAACATGGATGTTCACGGTGCGTGCACACAGGTTGCTCCATATTTTACCGCCATCTTGGGTCTCAGTTAAACGCCACTTGTGAGTTTATTACTGCATTTTATGACTTTCTGATACCACCAATGGACTTTTCACGTGATTTTACTCGAGATTTAACACTCTATATCGCTTTAGCAAAAGTTTGCAAAAGACCCATTGCGTCTATGTGGAAGCTGTTATCATTCTGTTTTTGATTTTGATTCATTTTAATTTTTGTATTTTTTTTGGCTTTATCAATTACAGGTTCCTCTGTATTGTCAACATAGTGTTCTGCAGTTTTTTCACTGTTTGGTTAAGCTTGAAAGTGGGTGAAGTCAAAGCAATGGCGTGGTTAACGTCAGTAATTTTTGGTCTCGTCCATGGATTATTTATCACTAAACCCTTGAGAATAGTCCTCTATGGTTTCTTGCTGGCTGCTGTTTATCATGTTAGTGAATCGAAAATTTTAACATATTCTTAAATTTTTTCTAATCTTTAATTGTTTTATCTTCCTTAAATCTTTGACGGATAGATTTACTGAAAACTATATTCTGCAACTTACTCAAAGCTGGAGGGACTTCCTAATAACTGTTAAATTCAGTTAGTGTATGGTCTTATCCCAGGATTGTTTTTTTTTGTTTTTTTTTTTTTTATATCATATAACTTTGAGAGTACTTAGTCTTGGACTAGTTTTCTCTTTGCAGTCTTATAATTTTGAAATGAAAAATAAATCTATCAAAGTTTTTACATAATAATTATGTGCGTAGTGATGTCACTATGAAGAATTTCCCTGTGAAACAATGTATTTTGGTTCAAAATCTTATCTCCAGAACAATGTGACTTGAATAAAAACCGAAGGCATCTTTGTTCTCAGCTCAAAAAGTACTTTCATTTCCTTTATAAAAAACACAACATTTCAGACTCTTGCACCTGTTATTATTTGATTTCTCACTGTTTCTACATTTCTGATTTTCTTTTTTGCAGGTCCAACCAAATATTTCAAGCTATTACGTCAACGCTCATGAGGTGAAAATATACAAAGTTGAACGTTCTAAACTCAAAACAGGAGAAGATATTGCAAAAGAAAGGAGGAAAGCCATGTACATGCCCCCAACGTGTGAACAAGTCAAGGTTGGTAATTTTACCTTCAAACTCTCTTACTCGTTGTTTCAAACTTTCTAAAGCTCAAAGTGACTGGTGAGTCATGATCGCAGGAGCTTTGATTCAACCACTGGATCTCTGAGTGTCTAGCTCTTGGGAAAACCTGGAAACCAGGGAATTTGATTCCATCTGGGAGAACATGGAGATATCAGGGAATTTTAGATGGTAAACCAGTTTAACCAGAGAATTTTTTTAGGTATTTCCTACCCAAACTTGAGAGTCCCTGGCAGGTTGCCATTACTCTCCTCTTTCCTATCCTTTGTTTTGAGAATACTTTGATTGTCTTTCCTACCCCTTCTTTTTTTATGCAGTCCAGTCGTTCGCTGTGAAATATTACCATAACGAACCATGTGTTTGGGCGGCTGGACTTTACTACTACTACTACTACTACTACTACTTATTTACATAGTTTGGGCATAAATACTGTGATTCGGTTTTTTGCATCTAGCCTAGAGACAACAGAGACCACGCACTAGAGGTAGTTTCAAAAGTGTAGGCGCACCTAGAGCGATAATCTTTGGAATTTGTCAACATTGTTTCTGATATTACTCAATAAAAATGAATAAAAATAAAATTGAGAGTTCACTTTTCAATGAGGAACACTTTGAAAACCAAAGAATAAATTCAGAGGTAAGTTCGGTTATGATTTGAAGGAATCAAAGTTGAAAATCCGCCAAAGATTATGGTTTAGGTGCTCCTACACTTCTGAAACGAGCTCTAGCCTGGCGCACTAGCCACTAGGTGGTCAGTTTTATTTAAATATTACTATACAACTGTTGAAATTTAATGGACAGAATTTTAGATACAGGCAGCATTTTTGAGACTAGATTACCATTATTGGAGGGAAGGTTGAAAAACACATACATAACCTTATAATAAGTATCGATACCGCGGATACTGAGCTCTCGCGTTATCGCATGGTTTAGATATCGTTGAGTTTCAATGTCAAGTATCAACGAGTATTGACCAAAAGTATCGATACTTTGAAAGTATCGACATCCCTAGAAAAAATAATTGGGCACAGGACATCTTGTCTTGAAAGACAAGAACCTCCAAAACAGTCAATGAACTGACTCCAAAATTAAAATAAATTCTAGGAGAAACAGGAATTTTAAGGTAATTATTTTAGATTTTTGTGTAAGTAAATCCCCTTATGTTTGAAAAGTTCGCAATAGATGTATTTCGAGACATAAAAAACTAAGTCCTATTACAAGATACTCATGCTCAATGCTCATTTTACTCACTAATGTTATATTTATGTGTGTGTGTAGCAAGCTCAAGAAACTCGCAGAATTAAAGAAGTTCGACGAACCTTATTCATTGATCTGATTTTCAAGATTACTACGTTAGTTTGCATGTTTTCCATCCTACGCTACATTAAATTTGGCACCCAGTATCATGCGGCCCAGTATGTCAGCTCTGTGATCACTAAGTCAAGCTACGCCAAGATAGTCGATCCGGAAGCTGTTCTTTTCGATGAAATCACTAGTCAATCAATGTGAGGATTCTTTGGTGTAAAGTCTTCAAGAGTAATTTAGATACTTACTTTAAGAGTAACCCTCCTTGAGTTAAGCTTGACTTGAGAATTCTTGAGATTTTGTCATTTGACTGTGTGTAGAGGTATTGGGAGTAATGGCAATAACTGTCATATTAACGTCATATCTGCAAATTATGCATTTTTGAGTTATTTTGAAGGTAGCGAAGGATTTGTCTTGGAAGAAAGCCTCATTCAAATAAATGTGCTAGTATTTCTTATTGGCTATCTGGACACAGAATTGGGCAGAGTTGCAAGGGTCTGAAATTTCGAGTTTTTTTTATAAAGGAAATGATAGTACTTGATGAGCTGGGAACAATGGTGCTTTTGATTTTTCCTAAGTGTGACAGTTTTGGAGATACACACGTGTAAAGTTGTAAAAAATTGTATGCGTAAAGGCGTCACCATGCGGAATTCTCTTTTAAAACTATGTATATTGGGCCAAAACTTCATCTTCGGATCAATGGGACTTCATTAGAAACCAAATGTCTTGTAAGAAAGCCTCATTTAAACAAAAAAGCTAGTATTTCATATTGGCTATCTGGACACAGAACGGGGCAGTTGCAGGGGTCTGAAATTTAGAGTTTTACTTAAAGGAAATGATAGGACTTAATGAGCTGAGAACAATGGTGCGTTTGGTTTTTTCCTAAGTGTCCCGCGTTTGGAGATACACAGGTGTAAAGTTGTAAAAAATTGTGTGCGTAGTGATGTCACTATGCGGAATTCCCTTTTAAAACATTGTATTTTGGGCCAAAATTTCATTTCCGGAACATTGGGACTCAATTAAAAACCAAAGGTATCTTTGTTCTCAGCTCATCAAATACTTTCATTTTCTTTACAGAAAGCACAACATTTCAGACCCTTGCAACTGCCCCATTCTAATTCAACTATCCAGGAGAGATAATTTGGCTTCACAAGTCAGTTTCTTTATCGTGCAAATCCTTCTAAGAGAAACAGTTCTATCAATTTCTGTGTCCACATTACCACTCCAAAACATTTTCACACTCATTTCAAACCTTTTTCAAATGGATTTGACGTGATTCTTTGTGGATGAACTTAAAGGTTAAAAATAAGAGGCAAAAAAACCAAGCTTAGAATTCCTTTTATTCTATTTTATTTTTCGAAATTCATACAAAAGGAGCAGCCAATGAGGAGCTATATGTACAAGTCAAAACAACAACAACAAAAAAGTTACATAATTAGACATAGAATACATAGATAAGACAGTTATTAGGTATTTGTTATTGAGGGGATTAATAGGTCATTCACCTTATAAAAAGCTTTAACAATCAGAAAATACTCCAGAACTCTAAAGAATACAGTAAACTCAGACCTTCTGAAGCATTCCTTGATCGAGAGAGGAAGGGCATTAAACAGCTGTATAGCGGAGAATCTTACTTTGTTCTCAGAAATATTCAGAGTAATTCTTACATTGTCTATATTATGGTGTCTGCTAGCGTAACTATGTTTAGGTAACATGTCATCCGGTGCAATTAGGCAGTTTCAATGCAAACTTGATACATTCTAATGCATGCAATGAAGGGATGGTCAAAAGTTTAAATTTTCTGAATAGATCTTGGCAATTGAAATTATAAGGTTTGTTAAGGAGAATTCTTAAAGATTTTTTCTGTTCTGTAAAGGCAGTTTCTGCATAGGAACTCCTTCCCCAAAGCAAATTCTGTCGTGTGTCAGTTTCTTTATCGTGCAAATCTTTCTGAAAGAAACAGTTGTATCAATTTCTGTGTCCAGATTGCTGCGCAGAAACATTTTCGTCTTCATATCAATCCAATGTCAAATGGATTTCCGATAATTCTTTTTTAAACTTAAAAGGTTAAAAAAATGAAAGGCAAACAAACCGAGCCCATGTGGAAATGTCCAAAAGAGATTTCTATCATTGCTGCCGCAAAAGCACGTCCCAGAAAATCTCTCTTCAGTTATAGCTTGTTGCCTGCATTAGATTTTAGACAGATGTACTTACAGTTATTATTTTTTTCTGTTTTTTACGAAAGGTTCTATCGTTTTATGTCTCACACACTCTCGCCCTCAGTGCACAAATACATGTGGTTCACAGAGGAAACAATGGATAAAGGTAACTGTTGGTGTGATCAACTTCAAATCTTTAATATTTTGCTGGACTGTATAAGTACTATAACTTTCAAAAGAAAGTACCCTGATCGAAAATTTTACTTCTTCAAATACCAGTAAGCGTTGAGCAATTTTGTGACTTTAAAGTGTTCAAGGACTAAATTAAAGAAAAATTGAATTAAATTGATTAAATATCCTATTGATATCCTATTGATATCCTATTGATATTGTCCTATTGATTAAATTATGCCCAGTTTTGAGTAGGTCTTGAAAAATCGTAAATTCTGTGAAAAGCAACGGATGTATTGAACAATGAGAATTTTAACCAGGATACTTTCTTTTGAAAGTCTTAGTACTTAGCGACTTAATTTTTCAAGGACTAATCAGAATGCCCATTTTAGAGTACGTACGTCTTGAAAAATTGTAAGTTCTATTAAAAGCAACGGATAAATTTAACTATGAGAATTTTGATCAGGATACTTTCTTTTGAAAGTCTTAGTACTTAGCGATTTAATTTTTCAAGGACTAATCAGAATGCCCATTTTAGAGTACGTACGTCTTGAAAAATTGTAAGTTCTATTAAAAGCAACGGATAAATTTAACTATGAGAATTTTGATCAGGATACTTTCTTTTGAAAGTCTTAGTACTTAGCGATTTAATTTTTCAAGGACTAATCAGAATGCCCATTTTAGAGTACGTACGTCTTGAAAAATTGTAAGTTCTATTAAAAGCAACGGATAAATTTAACTGTGAGAATTTTGATCAGGATACTTTCTTTTGAAAGTCTTAGTACTTGGCGATTTAATTTTTCAAGGACTAATCAGAATGCCCATTTTAGAGTACATACGTCTTGAAAAATCGTAAATTCTACTAAAAGCAACGGAAAAATTTAACAATGAGAATTTTGACCCGAATACTTTCTTTTGAAAGTCATAGTACCACTTGAGAAAGTATTGTGACGGCGCAGCTGTCTGTCTGTATTCTAGCATAACTCTAGAACCAATGCTCCATATGCATCCAAATTTTGCAAAGAAGTTGCTTTCAACATTGCCCAGAGGGGTTTTCTTGGTTTTTTGGCATTTTAAATTTTAAGCAAGTTTAAGCAATGGAGGATTAAAGGTTTCCATTAAAATCCATGGGGAAATGGGTTAAATGGGTAAACTTAGGGAAAAATTGGAATAATTCAAATGTAGCTGTTTAAATTTTGATAGAAACTTGCAAACAAATTCTGCAACCAGCCTACTGTAAAATTAACCCTGTAAGGGAAGGGGGGGGGGTCTGGATGTCTCTCCCAGAATATTAAAGGAGGATTTGGGGATCTCCCCCAGAGTAATGAAGGATGGTCTGGGGGTTTCCCCCAAAAAATAAATGGGGGTCTGGAGGTTCCCCCTAGTTTAAGTTAGATGTGAGAAAATGCTCATGCGGTATTCCCTACAGTTTATTTAATGTACTCGTAATTCTTGCTAGATTCCATCAAGAATTATTTATTCAAATGCTTCCAGCAAAAGTTAGCAAGAGCCTCATTTTAGCACATTTTCTACTGAGTTGCGTTGGAAAATCTTATCGTCTCTTTGGAATGAATGAAAACATTGGCTTTTCCTTCAACCTGTATCTGACAGGTGCACTGAATTTTTCCATAGCTCATGAGAGCTTTTCTTTTGTTTTTCCGTCGCTTTTGAAAGTAAGTTTGTGTCATTAAGGCTCGTAAAGGACTGCCTGAATGTTTGTTGGTTTTAAATAGCTTAGTTACGTTTTCTTGCTCTCGGCTTCTCTTCAGGATCTGCTTTACTCAGAGACAATATATAATAGAGACCACGCACTAGCCTTGTGCGCGGTGGCTGACTTTTTTTTCGGAGCTCGAACGAAATTAACATAGGGAGCATGAAGGAGCACCATACGTTGACTGATGCAATTTCGGTGCTTTGGATTCACGAGGCAAAGATCTCAACGACGTTTCTCATCAGTCAATGTATGGTCCATGTTTTTCGGTGTTACGTTGAGACTCCAAAAAAAAGTATCTCAGCATGCAAACATGGGCAAGATAGATAGTGCGTGGTCTCTAATATGAATTGTCTCAGGCTTAACTGCATCCAGCAAAAACATCAGATTCTGTTTTCATACTTAAATTTCTGATCTGCTTCACTTCAGCTCAGTGTTTTTTAAGTTGTCCCTTATCATATGTTTTGTTTTTGTTTTTTTTTTTCAGAAAGTGGGTGGATATCAGCAAATAACTGGAAATTATTGGGCGTCATTCGTTTAAGACAGAGAAGAGTTGAAAAGGGTAAATTGAGTTTTTTAAACATTTCTTTTTGTCACAAACTATCATTTATCAGTTCAACAATTTGTTTTGAAAGTAGCGTAAGTCCTCTCCCCCCCTCTCCAAAATTCAAGAAATTTAGGGGACATTTACAGAAAATTCATTTTTATATTCATTTGTTCATCTACAACAAAACGGGTTTTTGACGCTAAATATATGATCAAAGTTAATTTACCTACTTAATTTAAAAAGCATGTATAATTTATTGAAGCCAATTATATGAAAAATAATTCAAATAAATACTCAACAATATCATCTATACACCGCTTTTATGCGGTTGAGTAGTTAGTTGTAGTGTAAGAACCAGCAAAAATAACTGTGAGTGTAGTAGTTGGTTTTAGTGTAAAAATCAGCAAAAATAACTGTGAGTGTACTTAAATCATGAAATTCAGTCATGGACTCTTAAAATGACTTTAAGGTGATTCCAGGCGAAACTTTTCCAGATTTCAATCCGATGGATAGCGCCACTAGTAGCTTTTTGAAAAAGTCGTGTTTTTGGCGTTTTAAACTGAAATCATAGATAACACGCAAAATCCAATAACGTCAGCACCTGCAAAATTTTTTAATGGATTTTGTGAGCCCAAAATGAGCAAAATTGGTTCAAAATTAAAGCCGTAAATTATGAAATTCGTTTCGCCATAAGCTTAGTGAGTGAGAGTGAGCGCGAGTGATGATATGTCCATCTGCCTCACTCGCACTCGTCGCGGCTTACGGGAAGTTTCGTTTTTCAGAATTTCCGGTTTTATTTTTGAGTGTTTCAGCCTGAAACTTTCAGGGTATCTTCCTGAAGTATGCTCGCAGGTGCTGATGTTCCTCAAATTTGTGTTTTTAGCGTGAATTCGTCAAATTAAGCAAAAAACTGTTGACTTTTTGAGCAGCGCGACGTGGTGTCCACAGTTGGAACTAATCGACCCTGGAATCACCTTAATGCCGTTGTCTTGAGGGAATCCTGTCTAATCTGTCACTCTCTCCAGCAAAACATGTGGAGTAAAGCCTCATATTAGCACAGATTACTCTAATCAGAACGGAAACTCTAATTCATTTTGAAACATTCTTTACTTCGGGCCGCCATGTTGGGAAGTGAGCACTCGCCGGGTTGTGATTGGTTGTGCGTCAACTCTGATTGTAAATATAACCTCTCTCTGTGATATTAGGTAGGAATCTTCCATGGTACCTGCGTAGTTCTGCCCATACACTTTAAAATTTAAAAGTAATTTTGTAAGTCTGTGAGTGAATTTCTTAATAATTACTTTCTCACATTTAACAAAGTTAGAAATTGAGAAAGTATTGTGATGGCGCAGCTGTCTGTAATCTAGCATAACTTTTGAACTAGTGCTCCATATGCATCCAAATTTTGCAGAGAAGTTGCGTTTAACATCCCCCCAAAGGGCTTGTTTTGTTTTTGTTTTTTTTTGTTTTTTTTTTTTTGAAATTTTAAATTCTAAGCAAGTTATGGAGGATAAAAGGTTTCCATTAACATCAACGGGTAAATGGGGAGAATGGGTGAACTTAGAGAAAAATTGGAATATTTCAAACATAGCTAATCGAATTTTGATTAAAATTTGAAAAAATCATTTTGCAACTAGCCTACTGTCAAATGAACACCTTAAGTGGGCTCTGGGGGTTTCTCCCAGAATATTAAAGGGGAGTCTGGGGGCCCCCAGATTAAGTTCAATCCCAGACAAACTAAGGATTAAAATGTGAACTAGGCCAACAATAAATAAGAACTTCCGAGACGTTTCGGTGCACTCACAGCACCATTATCAATCGGAAAAATGAAAATAAAATAAAAACAAAATACTCAGAACGAGGAGCACACTCCACAAAGTTGGAAGAGGGACTGATTCACAAAATACTTATTTATTGTTGACCTAGTTCCCATTTTAATCCTTAGTTTGTCTGTGATGCTTTTATGGCCATTTAATTTTGTAATTGTTTTAATATTTAGTTGAGAAAGTGTTTGTGGGGTATTTCCTACAGTTTATTTAATGTGCTCATTGTAATTTTCTCTGGATTTTACCCAAGAATTAACGGTTCAATCGCTTATAGCAAAAGTTAGCGAGAGCCCCATTGGTAAATTGTGATCAATCAACCGTGTCCTATTTCTATTTCAGTTCCTTGTCCAAGTCTGCCTTTCTTCAACGTTTCAAACTGCTTTGATTTTGACTCCGAGTACACCGATGATCATGAATTCAGTTGGAATGATGATGATGATACTTTTGCTAGTCAACCAAGTGATTCAGAATCAATGTGGCATTTTCAAGAAGCTCAGAACGCAGTCTTTAATTTCGGCAAGTACTTACCTTTTTTTTTCCACCCCTTAGCTCTCGAAATTTTGTTTTCATTTTTTCAGAGCTTTGGGAAAAATGAACGCTTACCCAGTGAAGTTTTTTTTCTGAGTCAGTCGTGCAGCCAGCAATTTGATTGCCAACAACCGTATCGTAATGCTATCGAGTCGATGATTGTTTCCGTGTTATTCTCATGGGTGATCACATTCCGCATCTTTTCATTCTGATAGAAATCCTCCATCTCTGCAGAAATTTGCTGATTTTCCTGAGCTATCGGAGAATTTCTGCAGAGATGGGAGGGTTTGCCATGCAAATTTCCAAGGCATAATGCAGTATGAGATTGCTTTATGGGGCAGCTCTTCATTGGCAGATGACATTTTATTAATTCAGAAAAGAGCTTTAAAAATTATGACTAGGAAGCCTAACAACTATCATGCTAAGAATCTATTTATGAAACTAGGGATTTTAACTGTCTTTAATTTATACATCTTTGAGATAATCAAAATTAGTTTGAAAGCTAAGGTCATTAATTTAGAAGGTATGAAGCCTAGGCATAAGTACTATGCGTGGCATTGCTTAAAGCCCTTTCTTCCTCTTTTCCATACCTATCTCAATCCCTATGAAACTTGGTAAAAATAAAATACATTGACAGCAAGACGAGTGATTCAAGAAATACTTTCGAGTTTATTGCAATTCATTCTTCAATATTTTGTCGGATACGTTGAAAAATACCTTTAAGAGCTTTGGTCCAATAGTATTTTTAACACACCTTAATAAAAGCCTAGTTTCTAAGCACTACTATTCTATCAAGGAGTTCTAAGATGATCCTGTCCAGCTTTAGTACAGTTACGCACTAATTGTTGTCAAACTCAAGGATTTACTTGTGATCGCATTCTTGCTTAGTAAGACAGAATGCAGGCTGCGCACTGTTTGTTACCTAATTAATCGGTAAAATGAAACTTATTATACTTATCTGATGAGTGAATAACTGAATTTGTTTATTCTTTTCCAGGCTCAAGCGGTTCAGACATTGATTCTGGCGGTTACATTGCTTCACTAGGCAACAATCTTGAAGATACGGAACGAGTCCTTTCAATCCTTGAAAGTTCAAAATGGATTGACGATGGTACCCAGATTCTTTATGTTGAATTTGTTTTGATCAACCCAAGTAACGATTTTTTGAGCGCTGTCAAATTGATCGTTGAAAGACTTTCATTTGGATTGTACACAACTAGAACACAGGTACGTGTTAGCTTATAAACTCAAACTGCCAAGAGCTTATCACCACCAAAATATCTTCCCAATAGATGCCGTATTCAGGAAAATTGGTTCATATAATAATAGATGTGCTCATCCGAGTAAATTCTAATGAGAAAGGCTTATTTTCTCCGAGGAGCACACCTGAGGTTTTATAGGCCCTCCTCCCGGAAATAGCCTCAATTGAAAACTTTAAAATCACTGCTTCATAAATTTGCAATCAACCAATGTAATTGAATTGTGTAATTGAGGCCATCTCTGAAATAAGGGGCCCATAAAACAACAGGTGTGCTCTTCAGCTAGAAACCTGTAATGGGGCTGTTGCACACTTTTGCTTCAAGCGATTTAACAGTCAATTCAGGGGTGCAAAATGTTCCAAAACTTCGGAAGTTTCACACAATCCATGACATATTTCCTCACAGGATTTTAAAAAATTTCCTCACAAACATTTGAAAGTGATGACTTTTTTTTTTGGTTATTTTAACATTTCAACACCGTATGTTCGCAAAATGACCGATATTTTCCCATTTTTACGCTATTTTCCTGGGAAATCCTTATTGCCATTATTTAAAAAAAAAAAAAAAAAAAAAAAAAATTGGACAAATTTCCTCACTTTCCCAGAAATTTCTTCTCTTTCACGCGATCCGCGGATCGCTAGATCGGGCACATTTTGCACCCCTGAGTCAATTCTGGTGTAAAAACCTCAAAAATAACAATGGCAGCACTAAAAACTTCCGAAATCCACTTTTAATTTCAATAAACGCTTTTACTTGCGAAGGCGTATTGGTGGCCGAGGGCAGTAACAATGGGAGATTCCTATCTTAATTTCGTCACTCTTTCTATGTTGACAAGGATGATTCACAGAGTAATTAGTCACCAGAGTAGTGATCCACATCCGATGAATGGTACCGCAGCACCTAGTGACACCGGTGTCAAATGAAAGTCGTCTCTTATATTGGTCACTTCTTGATGGAGTTACAGTATTGTTAGATGGGAATCTCCCATCGTTACTACCCTCAGCCACCATTACGCCCGCGCTAATAAAAGCGTTTATTGAGTTTAGGAGTGGATTTCGGATGTTTTTAGTGCTGCCATCGTTATTTTTGGAGGTTTTTTCAGCGGAATTGACCATTACATCGCTTATACAGGGTGTCTACTGGTCCGTAAAGTCCGTAAAAAGTCCGGATTTTTGAAAGGCGGTCCGTAAGTTCGGTAAAAGTACGGAATTTCGTCGTTCGGTCCGTATTTTTTTTTTTTTTTTGAGGGAGGTTATTTTTGTTCCTGGAAATTTCAGGAATTTCGTTTTTGTAAATTTTTCATCCTCGAAATTATTGCGTACCAAGAAGCAAGTTTAGAAAAGAAGAAAATTTAAATTATTGTACGTCAGCGTAAAAAGAAACCCAATGAACTTGGTGGCGCACTGTTATTTTTTTCGGTCGATAAAATTGCGTGCCACATTTCCTCATATTAAAGGAGTTTGTTACGTTTTCTTTTGGTACAAAAGGTCCTGCATTTTTCTTCTTGGTCAGGGAAAAGTCAGGAAAAAGTCAGGATTTTTTCTTTTGGAAATTCAGTAGACACCCTGGCTTTTAGCAAAAGTGTGCAACAGCCCCATTGAGGCTGTCGCTGGGAGAAAGGCCCATAAAACAACAGGTAAGCTCTTCAGCTAGAAACCTCTATTTGCTCACAACTCACAATTTTCAGCAGGAGCACACCTCTTGTTTAATGGGCCTTTCTTCCTCAATTCAAGTCCTCAATTGTTGCTTCATAGTTTATCTGATGTTTAAGTTCAGTTTCATGGGTACCCTCAATAGCAGATTGAAGGAACGGATGTTATAAAATTATCCCGGATTTGTAAATTCTGTATAATGCTGTGTTGAAAGGAAACGCTTCTGTTCTTGGTTAACTAAAGTTTAAATAAACAGTAAATAAAATTAAGTATGTTGGATTTAATTTGAGGCAAGTTGCAGCTGAGTGGGAGGATTCCAAAATAAGACAAAAAGTAGCAGTTTGACTTTCATCACCTCAAAAATATTGATCTATAATATTTATGTGATGTATTTATGTAGAAGTGTTTAAAGGTTATCCTTTTTTTAACCCTTTTATTACAGTTGAAATTACAGTAAACTCTCGATTTACCGGATTTCAGGGGACCGGCCGAAAAATCCGGTAAATCGCGAAATCCGGTAATCCGAAAACTCGCATTTTTCGCGGCGAAATCGCAGAATTTTTAGGTATTTTTTCTCCCCCCCCCCCCAAATTTTTACTGTTTCGACTAACCTGAGCCTGAGGGTTTTATTTACAAAAGCACAAAACACGCGTGGGGGATTAGAACACGATAATTTGGTACTAACCGTTCGTTTGTTGAGTGTTTTTCATTTCTCTTAGCTAAAAATCTCTTTGGAAAAAATCAGCTGACTTTTTCCAAAGAGGTTCAGTCGATCTCGCTGTCAGCCAGCGTTGCCAATGTTGGCAAGTTCTTGAAGTGCCAAAGCCATAAACTACGTGCTTCACGCGTGAGCGCGTGGAGCCAACGCACTACGGGCGGCAACGCTGCGCTGCTGTCAACGCGGGAAAGCAGCGAAGCTTCCCTGCCGCTTGACGCGTTTTTCAAAACACCGCGACTGATGAGTTTGGAGAGTGACTCATGGTGATTCTTTGAGATCGCAGCATCGTGTCACGGGAAAAAACTGCTATATCTGAGCAAAGTCCGGTAAATTGAGAAGAAATTTCTTCTTGGGACCGAGAAAAAATCCGGTAAATCGCGAAATCCGGTAAACCGCGATCCGGTAAATCGAATGAAATTTAACATTGTTCTTATGGGACTTTTGCCGGGACCGGAAAAATTTTCCGGTAAATCGCGAAATCCGGTAAATCGCGATCCGGTAAATCAAGAGTTTACTGTATGTACGGTGATTCTTCACCTGTCTGAAGTAAGATTTTTGATCAATAGATAGTCTCTGTAGACACTCATCGAGAAATTGATTCTAATGAGGCTTTTAATTTTTTTTCTGAAAGCTTTAATCAGAATGAACATTCCTGTAGGAACTGCTTAGTATTATTCTAAGTTTTTTAAGCCAAATTTCGGCAACGCTGGTCCTAGATTGATGGAGAAATCAAGCAGTCGTTTCGGCAAAATATTAAGCTCTGTACGGGCGTTTTATCATGCGTAATAAAATGCCCCTACAAAGCCTATAATATTCTGGCCAAAATTTCGGCTCTTGATTTCTCCATCAATTCTTGACCAATATTGTTGAAATTTGGCCTAAAAAAGTTAGAAAAATACATTGCAGTACCTTGTGGAAGGACGCCCCTTTTGATCAATGCTTTCAGACAAAACGTTATAAGCCTTTGAAGATAATTCCTGGGTCGATTTGTTCGAACTGTGGATACCACGTCGCTTTGCTCAAGAAATCAACAGTTTTTGGGTAAAATTGAGAGATTGATGCTAAGAGCACAACTTTGACGTATGTCAGCAATTGCAAGCATGCTTCTGGAAGGTACCCTGAAAATTTCAAGCTGAAACACTTAAAAATGAAGCCTGAAATTATGAAATACAAAAATTCCCATAAGCCTCAATGAGTGTGAGTGAGGCAGATAGACATAGTATCACTTGCACTCGCTCTTACTCACTGAGCTTATGGCAAAATGATTTCCATAATTTACGGCTTTAATTCTCAACCAATTTTGCTCGTTTTGGGCTGAAAAAAATTCGTACAAAATTTGGCAGGTGCAGACGTTCTTGGATTTTGTCCTTTTTCTTTGTTTTCAATTTAAAATGCCGAAAACGCGACTTTTCCCAAATGCGACGAGCGCCATCCATCAGATTGAAATCTGCAAAAGTTTTGCCTGGAATCAAGTCGATTTCTCATTGAATGACTAGCGACACTCTCTAATGAACCAGAATCTCACTTCAAATAGGTGAGGAATCACCTCAACCAATGTATAAGGTTTAACTTTTGATGAACTTTTTATGCTTGTCAAGTAGTTGTAACTTTGATTTTCATTAGCATTTTTGTTTTTGCAGGTCGAAACAGCTCAAGTTTACTTAAAAAGCGGAAGCATTATTTTTTTGTCGGTAACGGTGGGGTTGACATTCCTCTTATTTTTACTATCTTGGATTCGTATCTTGGTGTTGATCAATCGCTTCAGCCTCCTCACATTTATCAAAAATTTCTGGAACTGCGCCGATATTTTATCAGCAGTTTCTCTGTTCCTTGTTGTACTCATATTTCTCTTCAAAATGATCGTGACAAATAATGTGATAAAAAATTACCGGTCAGACGAAAGCATCCAGTTTGAGGAATTTTCTAGAATCATTTTTTGGTACAAACTTTTAATGCTCACCATTGAAATTGTAATTTTTCTAACTTTTATAAGATTTTTGAAACTTCTGCAATTTTTTTTCAGTCATCGAGTTTTTGAGTTTACTGTGATTGCTGCGCAGCAGATGTTGAGTGCAGTTTATTTTCTTGCGTTTTGTGTGACTCTTTATATTTTTTCTGTGTATGCCCTTGTAGGGAACAAACTTTTGTCCGGCATTGTGCCAACATTCATATCAAATTTTTTCAACTTTGGACCCCAGTATAAGGTTCATTCTCATGTAGATTCAATTTCTTTCCCTATTATTTTGAGATTTGTTGTGTTGGTGTCTCTTTTCAAATGTGTCTTAGTTGTTCATTACTATGCTGCGCGCAGGATTTGTAAATTGAAAAGTTCGTAAAGAATAAGTTTTTATCTTAATACATTGTACAAAGAATCTTCCACATCACAGCGAGAGGGGAAATATTTTGACCTTCTCCAATGCACGAAAGACAGCAGAGGTGATATGCGTATTAGCCCTCAGCTCATCGAGATCACAACACTGGTAGTACTCGCTACACTCTCACAGCTAACACGGACTCAATGTCTCCGCCCTCCTTGCAATCACTTGGCAGTGAGACGATATCTCTCACTGCTCGAGCAATGGAGTAGGGTAAAAAAAATTTCCCCTCTCACCTTGATGTGGAAGGTTCTTTTGCCAGCCTTAGTACCTGGAAAGAAGAGTCACAGATAAAGCAATAAGCTGCAAATTGCAGTTGATGGGAATCAAGAGATTAGGGTTATGAATTGATAAGTGCAAAAATCAATTGATAATTGTGAAAATTAATTGATAATTGCAAAAATCAACTGATAAGTGCAAAAATCAGTAGAATCAGTGCTTATGCGCTCTTTTATACAAACAGCTTCCTTGAACTTCAAATCTGCAGACAAATGTTTGACGGCATCAGTAATTGAAGTGTTTCTTATAAAAATTCATTGAATAATATATCCTTTAAAATACCAAATTACTGTAATGGTTTGGGTTTTTTACTCTCTATTTGAATTTCATTATCATTTATACCTACTCCTTTGTCGAGAAAATTGTTCTCTTTTCATTTAAGTTGATTTTTTCTTGTCAATTATCTACCATCTACTGAGTGGCAGTTCGTGCTATTTGGCAACCATACGTTTTTCCCCATTTGAACCAACGCAAAAGCATGGATTTTCCAGGTTTTCAGTAAATCCCCTGAAGATCAGCTGTTTTAAGTAGGTTTAAATGACGGGAATACGTTGTTGCCACATTGCATGAGCTGCCACTGCATCTACCACACATGTAAAAAGTATCTGCGTGCGTCAATCATCTACTTTAAGTTTATTATTCTTTACGTGCTTTCAGTTTTAATTTTAAATTGATAGCTTTTTTTCCCCTACTTTTTTTCATCATCTTTGACTGTTTACATCACACTTTCCCAAAATTGTGTTGTCAAAATATTCCTTCTGTTGTTAACTCATTTTAATCCTCAAAATTGTATTTGTATCATACCTGTTTAAATTCTCTAAATTTTATTTGCATTTCACTCTTTTTACCGCTCCAAATTCTGCTTGTGTTTTACTCTGCGTATAGCTCTACCATGGGTTTGTTACGAACTTTTGTTACAGCAATATGAAGGGTTGATTCCTATATAAGTATCACTTGAAAGTAACGGTGAGAGTAACAAAGTTGCATAATCCGCTCACAAATTGAGTAAATGTGTTTTACAAATTACAAGATGGCGGTCAAATGAGCGAATTGCAATGAAAGCGTCTCATATATTTGCAGATTTCTATGCTGAGAGAAACGATTCATCCTAGAGAAAGCTGCTAATAGATGCCCCTCCCCCCCCATCGTCACCCCCTCTTTTGACCACCTTCGAATTTTGTGAAACGCATTTATTGAGTTTGTGGGTGGATTTAGGATCATTCTAATGCCCTCAACATTATTCAACATTGGTTTCAAGTGAATTTTCATAAGTATCACCCTTCCATAGTTGAACCCATCTCCAGAAAAAAGTCTAAATAAACAATGCGTATTTTATTCCCGAAAATTTTGCATTGTGCACAAATGGAGGTTTTTAATTTTTGTTAATGGGCCTTTTTCTGGAGACGGCGTCTACTCTACAGCAAAAGATCCCAACAGGTCCATTGGAGACCTCAAAGAGAAAACTTGCTTAGTGTCAAAATCACAAAAACTGAGTTTGATGAGGAATTATGTTCTATGTGTCGAGCCTTGTTCATCAAAAAACAGCTAAGAACCAGAGCTACGGACAGGAGTTCTCAGTGCCATGGACAGAGAGTGCTAGTGCTGTGTGACATATGCTAATTAATAAAAAAGAAGTCATTCAGTAAAAAGATTAACTTATGTCACTTTACAGGCTTTTCTATTCTGCTTTTTAACTTTGTTTTGATTTCTTGTTTTGATTTCATTTCTCTGAATAAATTATTTCATTGTTTCATTGTTTGTCTGTATCCTCTCTTCAGGCCCAGATTTATAGGGGGGCAAAGGGGGCAGCTGCACGCAGCAGCAATATTATTGCATGGTAAAATTCTAGTAGTGATCTGGAAATGGATAGGATGAGAATAAGCAAAAAAACGCAACCCCAGGAATTCTAAACAAAAAAAGAATTAACTCAGGACCTTGGGTCAAGAATAGAGAACACCCTCGTACGATTCATTTGAAGATATTCTACAAAGTACAGCATAAAATCGGCTAAAATACGCACAAAGTATTAGGTACATGAGAACGGGTAGCAGGTCCTTGGCCCATCTTCGTAAGGCTTCCAGTATCACTGATTATGAAGGAGCTTTGATTTGGGGCAAACAACCTGCTACCTGTTCCCACCTTCCTAATACTTTGGTAAAATTTCACTTTGTTTTCTCAGCTTTCAGAGTTCCTCTGCTTCGTGAAGCTGGTCAACCTGCTGATCCTAATACTTGCTTACATTCGAAGTATCCTAATACTCGACGAATTATAGTATAAAACCGGCTGAAATACGCACTAAGTATTAGGAAAGTGGAAACGGGTAGCAGGTCGTTTGCCTAACCGCGTAATCCTGGTTGCATCGGCGAAAATGAAGGAGCTTTGATTTGGGGCAAACGACCTGCTACCCGTTTCCACTTTCCTAATACTTTGGTTCCATTTCAACGTGTTTTCTATGATTTCAGAGTGGCACTGCTTTATGGAGCCGGTCAACCTGCTCGTCCTATTACTTACTTACATTCGAAGTATCCTAATACTCGACGAATTACAGTATAAAACCGGCTGAACTACGAACTAAGTATTAGGAAAGTGGGAACGGGTAGCAGGTCGTTTGCCTAACCGTGTAATCCTGGTTGCATCGGTAAAAATGGAGGAGCTTTGATTTGGTGCAAACGACCTGCTACCCGTTCCCACATTCCTAATACTTTGGTAAAATTTCACCGTGGTTTACATGCTTTCAGAGTTGCACTGCTTCATGGAGCCGGTCAACCGGCTCGTCCTAATACTTGCTTACATTCGAAGTATCCTAATACTCGACGAATTACAGTATTAAACCGGCTGAAATACGCACTAAGTATTAGGAAAGTGGGAACGGGTAGCAGGTCGTTTGCCTAACCGTGTAATCCTGGTTGCATCGGTGAAAATGAAGGAGCTTTAATTTGGGGCAAACGACCTGCTACCCGCTCCCACTTTCCTAATACTTTGGTGCTATTTCACCGTGTTTTCTGTGCTTTCAGAGTTGAACTGCTTTATGGAGCAGGTCAAACTGCTCGTCCTAATACTTGCTTACATTCGAAGTATCCTAATACTCGAAGAATTACAGTATAAAACCGGCTGAAATACGCACTAAGTATTAGGAAAGTGGGAACGGGTAGCAGGTCGTTTGCCTAACCGTGTAATCCTGGTTGCATCGGTGAAAATGAAGGAGCTTTGATTTGGGGCAAACGACCTGATACCCGCTCCCACTTTCCTAATACTTTGGTGCTATTTCACCGTGTTTTTTCTGCTTTCAGAGTTGCACCGCTTTATGGAGCCGGTCAACCTGCTCGTCCTAATACTTGCTTACATTCGAAGTATCCTAATACTCGACGAATTACAGTATTAAACCGGCTGAAATACGCACTAAGTATTAGGAAAGTGGGAACGGGTAGCAGGTCGTTTGCTTAACCGTGTAATCCTGGTTGCATCGGTGAAAATGAAGGAGCTTTGATTTGGGGCAAACGACCTGCTACCTGTTCCCACTTTCCTAATATTTTGGTGCTATTTCACCGTGTTTTGTCTGCTTTCAGAGTTGCACTGCTTCATGGAGCCGGTCAACCTGTTCGTCCTCATACTCTCTTACATTCGAAGTATCCTAATACTCGACGAATTATAGCATAAAATACGCGCAAAGTATTAGGTAGGTAAGACCGGGTAGCAGGTCGTGATCATTTCGTAATGCTTCCGGTACGTTTGAGAATGATGACCCTTGGCTGTTTGGTATAAACGACCTTCTACCCTTTCACACTTTCCTATTATTTTGGTGCTAATTCACTGCATTTTCTCCGCTTTAAGAATTGCGGCACTGCACTTACTGCGGTTTCGTGTCGACTGGCACGTCCTCATAAAATTGCTCTACAGAGACATGCCTGCCATTTTTAGAAATTTCAGTGAGTACGATAAACATGTTTTCAGCGGTTCTTAGGACGACGGCTTTCATTTTTATCTAAACTATTCTTAAGAAACTTCCCCGTATTGAGTCTTTCGATACAAGTATTTTTCCAAATATTTATAACTATCTTTAATGAAGTAAATTTTCTCATTCTTTAGATTTCTTTGACGCATTTTTCGAATCTTCGTGCGTCAGTTAACCTGGGATTAGATGGGTGAAAACTAGAAAAAAGGCAGAAATGTTATCTTTTGCGGGTCGATTTATTGAAAGAAAAAAAAAAGAAAAAAGAGAATAAAAATAGAAGAAACTGACAAGAATTATATCTCGGATTCCCGAAATGTGTAAAATTTCTGAGAGAGGACCGCTAGACCCCCCACTAGCGTACAGGTAAACGGTGGGGGGGGGGGCTGCAATTTTATTGTTGCCCACAGGTGGCAAAAGGGTAAATTCAGGTCCGTCTCTCTTAAGTGTGAATCTAGTTTTTTCGAAGCTTTACGTGGGTACCTATGAATATTACTTGGAAAATACATGATAGTCAATTCAAGCACTGTCATTTGTCAATTGATTCTTTACTTTTTCTCCCAGTAGCTCACTAAAAAAAAAGTGATCAAAAGTAAAATAAATTATAGATTTTTGTCTAGCTTATTGTCGCTGTAGCAAAAGTACACAACAGGCCCATTAGTCACACAAACAAACCTATTATAATGCTAATAAGACAAATAACGCGTTTTCAACACAGCAACGAAAAACACGGAGACGTACTAAAAGTATAGGTAAGTCAATTCAATAAAAACAACGTACAAAAAAAAGGAAGAAAATAAAGCAAGGCCTTACGATTTAACAAAATGTACAGTTCTTAAAATTATAGACACATTGACGCATGTAAAAATAATATCTTAGAATAAATAAAAAATAAACTGTAGGGAATACCATACGAACACTTTCTCACATCAACTTTAATCTGGGGGAGAACCCCAGACCCCTATTTGATATTTTTATCCAAATCCAAAGATCCATTTTTGAAATATTTCAATTTTTTCTTTTTTTGACCCATTTCCCATTGATTTTAATGGATACCATTTTCATCCACAACCAGTGGCGTACGCAGGGGGGTTGGGGGGGGGGGGGGGCAAGCCCTCCGATTTTTGGGGAAGGAGAGGAAAGGAGGAACAATTTTCAGTCAAACGCTCATCAGTGCGAGCCCCTCCCAAGAAAAATCCTGTGTACGGCACTGTCCACAACTAACCTAAAAACTAAAATTTCAAGAATTAAAAAAAAAATCCTCTGGGGAATGATAGAAGCATCATCTCTACAAAATTTGAATGCATATTGATCATTAGCTAAAAAGTTATGCTGGGTTTCACGTTTTATGGCTGTGTGCATTTACACCTCTGAGCCAGGTTAAATAATATTGGAAGTTCATGGAAGAGTATTCTTTAGGATAGTGTTAGGCATGATGAGTGCCAATTATTTTGTAGTTATCATGATTTACGTAGTCGTAGTGGGCCAAGGATCGAAATAGAATACCTTGAAAATCTCTGCGCCATGGCAATACTTTCTCTATTTCTAACTTTGTTAGTAGTGAGAAAGTAAAAAGATAAGACCAAAAGTATACAGAGGCGCGTAAGGACCCGACGCCTTGAACGCTCGACGGATATTACATTCAGTGGCGTCGCGTGCAATTTGGCAATGTTGCAGTTCGCCTCTTTAAACCCACGAAAAAGATCGATTTATCGGGTATTCGGGGAACACCTTCATATTCGACCTATCACATGGGTTTAAAAGGGACTTATACAACGTTGCCAAATTACTATGCCAATTTGTCTCAGTGATTTGGCCAGTACTAGTACCGTAAAGGAGAAGCACCGTCTACGCATTCCAAACACAGAACTCGGCCTCTGTAGTCTATAGGTATTCTTGACGACTCTTGAAAAAATACCTTTCCATGATTTCGCTCAGTGTTGAAAAATAGTTGAGCTTCATCTCTTCTTCATAAGGTCTCCATATATAATAGACGGTCAAATTGAATCCTCAAATTGTGTGCGGACTTTGAATAGAAGATTATAAAAATAAAAATAAAAAAAATCTAAATGAAAAAAAGCACGTTGTTTTTCCGAGGGACCAGTCACAAGTGACAGAATAAAGACTTTGAATGATTTGAATTGGTATAAAAAAAGGAAGTTAAAAATACGTGGGTTTGGTTGTATGATAATATATCGATTATCGAATTTAGGTTTTGGAAAGAGTGCAAAGGTTCAAGGATTCAGATTGGTACTGTTAACTCAAATCCCCCCTGATTTCTCGTATAGATCAATCTGATAGGAAAAGGAAGGAAAGAGTTTTAAATAAATATAAAAAAATGATTAATACACGACGCGAGTTTATGCAAAAAAGTTTACTTAATTTATTATTAGAGATTTTAGGGATCCTGGTGTCAAAGTTGACCCGGCTTACGCATTACAGCGTGCGACCAGAAGGGCCAATAAACAATATTAAAAAAAGAGTGTCATCCGAGTGCCAAGGTGCATCGGCTGCCGCGAATATTGCGGGAAACCAGGAAGTGGTCGAAAAGAATAAAAATATAAGTAATAAAAAAAAAAGACGGGAATTTAGATTTATGAAGAAAAAGGTCCGACTTCAAAGAAGCGGCAAACGCTCAGATACGTGAAGCCATGAAAACGGCTGTTTTAAATACAAACGCCGTTGATGTTGATGAATAAAAAGAGAGGCTCCGTTCGCTTCGTAGTTTCGGGATTTGTTGGTAGATAGCGCAGTACAAGAGATCTCGAATGGATCGAGTGAGAGAGATAGACTTGATTTGTTTCCGAAATAGTTCTTACAAACGCTGTTAGATAGCGCCACAATCAGAGAGAGCTTCGAATTGGCGGGAGAATCCTACTTCGTCCACGGCCTTGAGATTGAGATGATTGGATACTGGTAATTAATTGCACTGACTACGAGTTCTGAAAAGAACTTGCAATTAATTCCAGGTAAAGATGAATCCGTGTCCAGAGAGTAGAAAGAGTTGATTGGCTGCTTCGGCCGGCGTGTGCGCCAAGAATGACAAATAATTCTAGGAAACCCGCGGTATTTATACAAGTTGGCGAAATTTGGCAACGCAGAAAAGCGCGGGAAATTGCAGAAGTGTAGTGAAGCGCTGTGATTGGCTGTTGCAGACTGGATGCCGAGTGTCAGAGGATGCGAATATTTTCTTTGAACATTTAATTTCAATTAATTAATAAGTCAAAACTATTGATTTGGAAAAATTTATAAAATTACGGTGAGCACGAATATATTTTGTTAGAATTTTAGATGATTGCTGGAATTAAATATAACTGATACAAGTGAATGGTGCAGATTGCGGTTTTGGCGCCAAATCTGGTGCGCGGAGTGAAGAGACGTGACCTTGAGTGTTGAGACTTGAATTTGTCGTGATTGACATTAAAAATTAGTTTTGAGTATTAAAATAAGATGAATGTATCAAAAAATCATACGAAATTCTCTGAATACGTGGATATAATTGGAATAATTTTAGGTTGATTAGAATATGAATTATGAGAAGAATTAAATTGACGATTGAATGGGTTCAGTGTGATCTGGAATGGAGAGCGCTGATTGGCGCGTTTTCACGGGTGTCTTCCGCCAGTCGAGATTTTCGCTCGTGCAGCAATCGCGGCCTCTGATTGGCGCGTTTTGACGAGTTGTCGATTCCGAATTATTTACTTGACTTTTTTGATGTTTGACTATTTTAGAGTCCCAAACATTACTGCCGCCTTGAAATGATTTAGATAATTTCAATAAAAACGGAGAATGTAGTTGATCACTTGAATGGTTGTTTTGAGATTTTTCCGCTGGTCTCCAGTGACGCTCGGACATTATTGAAGAGTGCATGTGCACTTTGTTGCGATTAGAATTAGATTTGTAGTGATTTGATTGGCCAGTTATTTGGCGCTTGACTTGTGGTGAATGTGCCGGTTTTATTGGTTGAGTTTGAATGCTTGCTGATGAATTATGATTTTTGTCGCTGAAAATTGACGTTTGAAAATTTGTAGAATTAATTGAGAGTAGATTGATTGATGCATGATTTTGCTGTGAAGGTTGCGGGTGCGTGCATTTTCCGGTCAGTACCCAACCGTAGATGCTTTCGAGTGCTACTGGTCGATCTTCAGAGATGATAAATTTCCGTCCAGTGTAAATGTACGGGTAAAGATCTGCTCCAATAAGTAAATCGATAGGTGAAGCTTTATTAAAATTTTGATCTGCTAATTTGAGGTTTCTGAATGGATGCTTTAGAGAATTAGGTAGGTCCATGCTGGGTAGATTGGAAGTTATTTGATCTAAAACTTTAGCTTCCGTGGTGTAGATTGGGTGCGATTCAAATCGCGATTTAATTGAGCATTTAACAGTTCCTTTAAAGTTGAGAACTGGTTGATTTGCGATTCCAGAGACAGCTGTGATCTCTTCTTCAGGAATTAATCCGAGTTTATCTGCGCATGATGTGGTGATAAATGATGACATAGATGCAGAGTCAATGAGTGCTCTGACTGGTAAATATTGACCTAATGAATTTTGAACCAAAACTTGAGCTGTGCCTAAAAGGCAAGTGTAATTATTGTGAGGTGTTGAATTAGACATAAATACTTTTAGTGAATTATTATCAGACGAATTTTCATGTGACGATTGATTGGAAGTTTCTGCGTTGAATGTTGGATTTTCAGGTAGATCAGAATCAGTGTACAGATGTAATGTTGTATGGTGTCGCTGATTGCACTCACGACAACAGTATGTCAATTTGCAATTTTTGACGTCATGATTGTTTCGCAGGCAGTTAAAGCAGAGGTGATTAGATTTAACAAATGATCGGCGATCGGTGACCTTGAGATCTTGATAAGTTGGACATTTGTACAGCGGGTGGTTGCAATCACAAGCAGGGCACTTAACGGTGCTGATTTCTGAGCGATGGTTGTGTTGATCAGAATTGTTCGAGTTGAGTTCAGCAGAGACAAAAACTTGCGGTCTGATTGCTGGTTTTACGGTGGAAAATTTTGGCATTTTAGCTGTTGCTTGAGAAATGTCTCTGGGCGTCATTAATTCCAAAATATTGATCTGTGTTTGAATAAATGTGAGTAGATCTTGGTTTGAGGGAATATCATCGTTACCACGAGATCTTTCAAATGCTTTGTAGATGCTATGTGGCAAACATTTTAGAGCGAGTTGAAGTGTCATAAAATCCGCTAAGTCCGGAATTTCAAGAGCTTTGAGAGCGGAAGAGCATTCGCCAAAAGTTGATAAAAATTTCGATAGATCCATTTGATTTTCAGTTTTGATTACAGGAAATTCTAGTAGTTTGTTGAGAAGATCAGCTCCTAGCATACGTTTATTTTCGTATCTGTCGAGTAATGATTTCCAAGCTATAGCATAGTTTACATCAGTAATTGGGAGTTCTTTCACTAAGGCCAGAGGCGGGCCGCTGAGTGATGAGCGTAAATAATGAAATTTAGCAGAGGAGGTTAATGATTCATTGTTGTGAATTAATGATTGAAAGTTAGCTTTAAATTCAGGCCAAGTGTTTAAAGTTCCGTCAAAGGTCCTAAGTTGGATTTGAGGAAGTTTTGGCGCTGTGGGCATAGTTGCCGCCATAGTAATGTTAGGCATAGCTGCCGCCATAGAAATGTTAGAGTTGAGTGCGGGAGTTGGTTCACGCATGGCGTCGTAAATTTCCATCGTTTTACAAAATAAATCTTCAAACAACTCGAATGACTCAGCAAATTGGTCATTGAGCGTTTCTGGGTTTAGTTCGAGTTCTACGGCAAAAATATCATTTATTATTTTTTCGAATTCGGTTATCGAGTTTTGAATGCGTGAGCAACGAGAAATAAATTGAGGTTTGATTAAATCATTTGTTTGTGCTTGGTATCCTAAATCATAACACGTTTGAACTCTATTTTGAAGACGTTCTCGTTGTGCTTTGAGAGTGGTTAATTTTATAAGCTGAGGTGTCAAGTTGGTAACATTCACGTTGAGATTTAATTGTGGTTGGAGATTCGCCATGTCACAAAAGAAATAATGATCCAGTGGCATAAAACAAAATATGAGAGATTTGAGATTGAGTTTTCAGAGTGTGTAATCTTTGGAATTGATTTTGAAGTTTTTGACGAAATTTGAGAATTTTTTGAATCTTGAGTTGAATGGCTATATGACTTGATTATCGATTGAATGTTGAACTGTATTTTAAGGCGTTGAGTAGATCCGGCCCGGAGGACCAAAAATGTGCGGACTTTGAATAGAAGATTATAAAAATAAAAATAAAAAAAATCTAAATGAAAAAAAGCACGTTGTTTTTCCGAGGGACCAGTCACAAGTGACAGAATAAAGACTTTGAATGATTTGAATTGGTATAAAAAAAGGAAGTTAAAAATACGTGGGTTTGGTTGTATGATAATATATCGATTATCGAATTTAGGTTTTGGAAAGAGTGCAAAGGTTCAAGGATTCAGATTGGTACTGTTAACTCAAATCCCCCCTGATTTCTCGTATAGATCAATCTGATAGGAAAAGGAAGGAAAGAGTTTTAAATAAATATAAAAAAATGATTAATACACGACGCGAGTTTATGCAAAAAAGTTTACTTAATTTATTATTAGAGATTTTAGGGATCCTGGTGTCAAAGTTGACCCGGCTTACGCATTACAGCGTGCGACCAGAAGGGCCAATAAACAATATTAAAAAAAAGAGTGTCATCCGAGTGCCAAGGTGCATCGGCTGCCGCGAATATTGCGGGAAACCAGGAAGTGGTCGAAAAGAATAAAAATATAAGTAATAATAAAAAAAGACGGGAATTTAGATTTATGAAGAAAAAGGTCCGACTTCAAAGAAGCGGCAAACGCTCAGATACGTGAAGCCATGAAAACGGCTGTTTTAAATACAAACGCCGTTGATGTTGATGAATAAAAAGAGAGGCTCCGTTCGCTTCGTAGTTTCGGGATTTGTTGGTAGATAGCGCAGTACAAGAGATCTCGAATGGATCGAGTGAGAGAGATAGACTTGATTTGTTTCCGAAATAGTTCTTACAAACGCTGTTAGATAGCGCCACAATCAGAGAGAGCTTCGAATTGGCGGGAGAATCCTACTTCGTCCACGGCCTTGAGATTGAGATGATTGGATACTGGTAATTAATTGCACTGACTACGAGTTCTGAAAAGAACTTGCAATTAATTCCAGGTAAAGATGAATCCGTGTCCAGAGAGTAGAAAGAGTTGATTGGCTGCTTCGGCCGGCGTGTGCGCCAAGAATGACAAATAATTCTAGGAAACCCGCGGTATTTATACAAGTTGGCGAAATTTGGCAACGCAGAAAAGCGCGGGAAATTGCAGAAGTGTAGTGAAGCGCTGTGATTGGCTGTTGCAGACTGGATGCCGAGTGTCAGAGGATGCGAATATTTTCTTTGAACATTTAATTTCAATTAATTAATAAGTCAAAACTATTGATTTGGAAAAATTTATAAAATTACGGTGAGCACGAATATATTTTTGTTAGAATTTTAGATGATTGCTGGAATTAAATATAACTGATACAAGTGAATGGTGCAGATTGCGGTTTTGGCGCCAAATCTGGTGCGCGGAGTGAAGAGACGTGACCTTGAGTGTTGAGACTTGAATTTGTCGTGATTGACATTAAAAATTAGTTTTGAGTATTAAAATAAGATGAATGTATCAAAAAATCATACGAAATTCTCTGAATACGTGGATATAATTGGAATAATTTTAGGTTGATTAGAATATGAATTATGAGAAGAATTAAATTGACGATTGAATGGGTTCAGTGTGATCTGGAATGGAGAGCGCTGATTGGCGCGTTTTCACGGGTGTCTTCCGCCAGTCGAGATTTTCGCTCGTGCAGCAATCGCGGCCTCTGATTGGCGCGTTTTGACGAGTTGTCGATTCCGAATTATTTACTTGACTTTTTTGATGTTTGACTATTTTAGAGTCCCAAACAAATTGGATTCGCAATTTTAATCTTTGGTCTTCTTCAAAGTTGTTGCTCCCAAGTGGGTGATTGGTGGTTGGTGCGCACAACCATCAACCGTTCACGCGGTCATCAGTGATGTCGGTGATCGTTATAAATTGCTGCTCAACGTAATTCACCATCAATACACGAAAGGCTTTCGAATGTTTGACGTCAAGTGACCATCAATTTGCGATTACTTGAAAATGGTTTACGTACTTTGCGCACACCGATCGTCAAAGACCCAATTTGATCGTCTGTTAAGGCCTATAAGTAAACTTCCTGTTCCTGAAAAAAAGTCAATCCATCACATCAATACAGTTTATACCTTTAACGTGACAGTTTCTTATAAAGAGGTGTGAGTTACAATTTTTTTGGGAGGGGGAGTTACAAGCTGAGATTTATCATATTCATATACATATTAAAATTTCAGTGATCTAATAAAAAAATTAACTTTCACGGAAAATAATAATAATAAAAAAACAGCTATATATAAAAACTTCAAGATGATAGTGAAATAAATTCTTCCTCTTATCGCTAGTGGCAGCTGGTGAAAGTTGCCAACAATATATTTCTTCCATTAGAATCTATGTAAAAGAATCGAATGCTGGTGAAGCACTGCTTCACTACCAAATCGATTGTCTTACACAGAATCAAATGGAGAAAAACCACTATTGCCAAATAGCATGAGCCGCCACTCCTTAAACCTTTGAACCCCAACATTCCAGTTCCATTGCCAATTCCAAGAGAACGAAGTGTCCGATCGATTTGTGACCACTCGCAATCGATTCCTTAGGTCTGAATACTTGGTAATCGATGCCTAACTCGAAATTTTTTATTCCGATCAAAGTCGAAAAAAAAAAAAAAAAAAAAAAAAAAAACAAAAGGGTTTACATCGTTGATTTTTTGGGCCGGAAAATCGAAGTGTCACAGAACGGCTTTAAAATAGACTTTTCCCACGTTAAATGGTCCGAGTAATCGATTCCAATGGTCGCCGAATTGATTCGGCAACTACTTCTCGAGGAAACGGTCGTTTTTCCGAAACCGGTTTGATGGACTTTGAGCATACCCGGTCATTCGGGTTCCATGGCCGATTCCAAGAGAACGGAGCATCCAATCGATTTGCGACCACTCGTAATCGATTCCTCGGGTCTCAATACGAAGGAATCCATGCCGAACTCGAAATTTTTTATTCTGATCAAAAAAAAAAAAAACAAAAAACAAAGAGTCCGAGTACAAAATGAACACGGGAAAAAAGCCGGTAGATTGAGGACCCAGAATTCTTCAAATTTTCTACCATGCGGTAGATTTTTTGTGGAGTCAGCTCGAATACTGGAAGTACTCGAGCCTTCAATCTCGGTACTAGAGTCCTAGCTATTTGCCCAATTCTGCTACGAGCGTATGGCGCACGCTCTCATGCAGCGAGGTTGAGCGGGAAATTCAAACAGAGCTAGTTCTTAACAAAGTGGGACCAAAGTTAATCTTAAAAATCAGAAAAATGACAGCAAAACAGCAACATAAAAGGCTTAAAACTTCAGGCTGATTATGAACGATCGTATCGTAATGCTATCGAGTCAATGATCGAGTGCGTGTTATCTTATGGGTGGTGCCATTCCGAAAGGTTTCATTCCGATAGAAATCTTCCCATCTCTACGGAAATTCTCCGATAGCTCAGGAGTCGGAACCGAATGAAACTTATCGGAATGAAACCTTTCGGAATGGCACCACCCATAAGATAACACGAAAGCAAAACGATACGATCGTTCATAATCAGCCTGCTGCGCAAGAAAATTGTTGTGTCGAGCAGCCAAACGCGCATAAGTAAAACATAGCTCCAAAAAAAAAAAACGGTACGAAACTACTTCAAAATTGACTTAAAACCACAGGATGATTGCAGGAAAATGGTGTCTAGACTCGAACCACAAGAAGCTGACCCGTACATGAGTTAGGAAGGACGTACCTTTTCTTTTTTTCTTTTTCTTTTTCTTTTTTTCTTTTTCTTTTTCTTTTTATTTCCATAATTTTTTTTCTAATATTTTTTTTTTAAAGCTCCCGTTCATTTCCTACCTTTTCCTCCTGCATCTCATCGGGTGCTGCCGCCTAAGGAAGCGCGGGGCTTTTATTTACGCCCCCGTCAAAGATTACTCCGACTAATTCTTCTTAACTAACCAAAAAGGCAAAGGGTTGACAAATTTTATCACACATATCATAACACAAATCGTAAAACATAAATATACGATTATATTTCCTCCTCGGAAGCCATCAGCCAGTTAGAGCCCCATGCGCGCGCAGCGGAAGTGTCAGGAGGGGGGAGGGGGAGGGTAGTCGATGATGTCAGGCACAGCCCCCCCCCATCGGGAGGAGTGAAAAGGGGTTAAAGATGAGGAAAGGGTTGTCTCTGTATGTAGTCGCTGTCGTGGCCAGCATTGCATTTTACATCATCACAGAGAGAAAAAATAAATAAATAAAGAAGAAGAAAGAAAAAAAAAATACACACCCAAAAACACAGTGCTTGATCCGTATCTCTGTGCTATCACACACACACACACAAACACACACACACCCAACGTATTTTACTCGGCAATAGTCACGAACAAAATATTATTAATTCAAAAAAATAAGTTCCGAAATGAATTCAAACAAAGGTTCAGGGAAGGAGGGGAGGGTCGGTTTGCCTCAAGCTTCAAGGCTAGGAGACTCTTTGCATAAAGAAAACTAATTCTATCATTGTGTGTCTTGTCACTATAGCGGATCCAGGATATTGTTCTTCTCTCTCATTTTGCCATTTGAATGCATGTGTTAGAAAAGGATATAAGAGGGGGCGAAAATCTCGTGACTGCCCGTGATCGGTCCTTCTCTAACACTCACGTTCTTATGGGAGAAGAGAGAGAGGGACAGATAAGATGCCTTGTCTTTCGTTTGTCTTGCGCCAAGAGTATAAAACAAGCAAGCGCCTCTTCGTCCAAGGATAAGGAAGAAAATAATAAAATAAAACCCTCCTTTTCCTTTAAGGGCGCATCCTTGCATTATTATTCAACCCCGTCTCTTTTATTATCTATTTTACCCCTTTCCTTCGGGAGGTTCTCTTCCAAACTCGTAGGGCTTTTGTCATTTTTTTTTTTTTATTTTTTATTTTTTTATTTTCATTTTTCATTTTTTTTTATTTTTAATTCCGCCGCTATCTCTACTTCCGACCCATAAAACTCACCGAGCCTTATGAAAAGAAGTGTGCGCCCAATAAATTTATTCGAATTAACCATTCAAACGTTTCTCCCTGGTTTCAGACGCATCTTTATGAGGGTCGAAGGTCAGCTAGCGCACAAATTAGAGCGCTCGAGTCTCTCTCGATGACATGACACAGTAAGATGACAAAAGACGCCGGCCATCAAACCAACTATGCAACCAACAGTACAAACGTACCATGGCTTTCAAAAGAAATTCCTCTCTCCGAAATTGTTCTCGATGAATTTTTCTTTTGTTTTCCATCGTTTCAAAATTTTTTGAGGCATAATGTGACAAGTGACAATAGTGTGAGACTCTGAAATACCTAAAAACCGAAAAAGCAATACCGTCTCTAAACATACCAAGCTGCTTCTTTGAGGTTAGGGTGGTCTTGGTATACGTACGCTTATGGAGAATGAAATATTTGGTGAAATGCATAATCGAGATTTATCCGCCCAAAACACGATTTTCAACTCTTTTACTGCTTCAGGGAAGTAACTAAGCCGTAAACTTTCATCACTGACGTACTTTTCCAATTTTAGTTGAACTTCAAAAAACCAACCAAATCCTCTATAACGATTTTTATGCTTTAACGACATAGGTGTCCGCCCACAATGAATACAAAACAAGGGGCCCTAGACACACACATGGGATTTTTTCTTTTAATTGGGCCTGAAATCGCGTAAGCAGTGAGCACTCTGATGTAAATTGACCTGCCGAGTTCGAATTTGGCCTTAGTTTTGATCGAAATATTCTAGATTTTCCACAATTTAAACTTTATCACGAACATTTTTTAAAAGTAGAATATGCGTAAAATCGGGGCGAGTTAAGTAGAAAATGATATCATTTTTGAAATCAGCGTCCCAAATACTATAGATTAGCACACTATTAATGTGTGTATCAAGAAAATTCATTGAAATACATTAAAATTTAGTTTAAAAAACCACTGATGTTTGGTGCTTCCGCGGACAGTTATGTCGTTAAAGAGGCCTACTTCTCGATAACGCCATAAGCATTCCATAAGCTTACATGTACCAAGACGAACCCTAACCCCACTTTTTCAAAAGAAGCAGCCGAGTATGAGTAGAAGCGGTATTGAAAAAAGCCTTCGTACACGCTCAAAGTACGATCGTCAAATTGACATCGGTGAGCTGAAATCCAACAAACAATAGAATTGCCAACCTGACATTTCTAAAATTCAAACATAACCGTGACCAAAATACCTGAAAAACGGGGTTTATTTGTTTTGTTGACTGAAAATTGGTGAACAGATGACACAACATCCATCGCCAAATAACTCTGCAGTTTGACGTGCCGTCAAATTGCACAGTTAATTGAAAACGTTTTAACCAACGGAACCTGCAACGGTTGGCTCACCTGCCGTTTTGTGGTGGATCTCGGCTCTCCGATGTCAATTTGGCGATCCTACTTTGAGCGTGTACGAAGGCCTTAATATTTCTCAAATTGCCGCATGGGCGGATCCAGCAATTTGGCAACCATGGATTCATCCCATTTGAACACATGAGAAACAATCGATTCTTGAGAGGCCTATGGCCCTGTTATTAATCGATTGTTTCTCATGCATTCAAATGGGAATAATACACACTTACCAGATTGCTGGATCCGAATGGAGCTGTTGCAAACTTTTGCTACAGGCTTATTAATAGTTGAATATGGGATAATACCCTGTAAAAATAACTATGAGTGCACTAAAAAATCACGAAATCCACTCCTAAACTCACAAAATTCTTTTAAATGTGAGACCGTAATGGCGGCTGAGGCCGCGGTTTTCTTATGGCAATTGTATGCTTCTTCTTCTTCTTGTGTGGTGTTGCGAGAACACCTCGTGTAGATGGCGCTGATTGAAGATAGGGAACCCCAATGAAAACCGCGGCCCCGGCCGCCATTACGGGCTCGCGTTTAAAAGCATTTTGTGAGTTTAGGAGTGAATTTCGTGATTTTTTAGTGCGCTAATCGGTATTTTTACAGAGTATTACCCTGTTATCAACTATTAATAAGCCTGTAGCAAAAGTTTGCAACAGCTCCATTGAAATAATGAAAATTTCTACTTATCAGGATACTTTCTTTTGAAAGTCATAGTACGTGATGTATACCCGATTGCGGGGTTTATTTGGAAGAACACAACACACTGAAAAAAAAAAAAAAAAAAATAACTCCTAAATTATTGTAGTATACTACCAGAAGCATCACGATAAATGAACCACGGAGAGTCGTGTACTTAGACCAGAAAATTCTAGTGTTACTACCAGGATATGGTCACAGAACCAGAATTCACTCGAAATTTTCAAGAACTATTGCAAAAACACTAGAATTTTGGTAAAAGTACCAACCTTAACCCTACACTGCATAATGCATCACTGGGTGATACATGATATAAGAAGCCCTATATCAGACATTGTAATGTATATTTTGACTTATTCCAGATTGTATCACCAGTTTTACATTACAAGAAAACATCAAAAAGCGCTCAAACATTTTCCAAAAGACTACCAACACTACTCATTATAATGCATTTAGTAATGGGAATCATGGGGGGGGGGATTTGCTCCAATATCCAATTCAACCCCAAGTTTCATTATTTTTACCAAGCTTTTGGCATTTGCTTTTTGAAAAATTCGATCAAAGTAAAAAATTATTTTTGTTGTTGAAAATGTTGAATTTTTTCTTTTCTTCTTTTTCGTGCCATTTCTTATGGAGTTATAGCGCACGTGTAAAAAACGAGTAAAAAATGGAAAAATGAGAATTTTTACCGAAAAATTGCCCAATTATTTTTTGTTGCTATTTTTCCCATATATTTGACCACCTATAGTGAATTGAAAAATCCATTTTTGGTTGAAAAAAAAAAATCATGCAGTGAAGGGTTAACCTCGGAGCATATATATTCGGAGTATATATTTTTGCTTTTCATAATCTTTTTCTTTTCAGTGCACTTTTTACAGTGATGTATGAGAATGTGACTCTTGCTAACTTTTTCTATCAACATGGGCGGATCCAGCGATCTGGCAACGGTGTATTCTTCTCATTTGAATGCGTGAGAAACAATCGATTAGTCAAGGGGCCATGGCCCCCTCTAGAATCGATTCTTCCTCATACGTTCAAATGGCAAGATTACATGGTTGCCATATTGCTGGTTCCGCCCTTGTCTATCAACAAGCTATAGTGATAGAGAGGATTCGTGGGGCGTGATATTGAAAACTTACACAAGTAGGATACTCTTATGATACGCGGTTTCACTCTTCCATCGTTGCTCAGAATGGGAACGGCGAAGATTACACATATTCTACATAAGTATGCACTGCACATCACAACGATCTTTCAAAGTAATTTTAGAGATGCAGTTGCAATTATTGGTAATTGTTATCATTGCAATACAAAATTCTCCGTACCGCCTAACCTGGACGCTACGTCAGGATTATGTTTGGGAAGATTAATTTCATTGTGTGGAGATCATAGTGCAGTCGGTCATTTCAGATATGAATTAACCGGAGCCATCCACAACTGAATCGACGAAATCCGATTCACATCCTCACCAACTGCTGAGGTAGTGTGGAGCGTGGATCATACGCTTTGAAAGCAGCATCTCGTGCGACCGGTCCCGGAGACTGAAGCTACGACGAGCCCAGATGATAATCCGGCTGCGTGGATCTCCACAATAAATTTAGAGACCATTCAGGTACTGTTCAGATCACAAGCTCTCGAATCTCGCAGACGCGGACAAAAGTTGCCCTCAATAAATTCAGTGTATGATTAAATTAATGCACTGGAACTGCAGAATGTTGATTCAGATTGACGAGCTTCAGTTTATCTGATTACAGTTCAAAATTTGCGATGATTGATTGCATTTATTTGAGATATAGCTTCAAAAAACGACTAATTGGTTTGTTGCGCGATCTAGCGGCCGAACGTAGGAAGCTTCATTTTGTTTTGAAAAAGCTAGATAAGACATGAACGCTCGCTCACAGTCGCGTCAAGTTGCAACGCGGTCGTGCGGTCGGTGGTGCGCGCTATACTCGTGAGATCCTCCAAAAGTGGCCGACAGTCAGAAAGTAATTTCTCATAAATAATATTTAACATTTGAGGCGTTTTACGTGAAAACGATTTTTTCGCCATAGACCCTGTTTAGTGTGACGTCACGAAAAAAATTGGTTCCAAACAAATGCTCCATCTCACTCGCTCTCGTGGGTTTTCCCATAAGAAACAGAATCCACATTTTCAAATGCAAATTTGTGCTAATAAACACCAAGTTCTCTCAGATTTTATTTCACCATCGGATTCCACGTACCCTAAAATACGAACGCGCTGCCTTAACATTTTCGAAACATCACGCATTAATTTACAATCACAGTTCTACCGATGAAAGTCCTATGTTTCGTCCTTGTCCCACTCACAGTTTCTTATGGACACAGAATTCTAGAATATAGGCTCATCGGCACCATCGCACCACGTGTTATACCTCGAACAAGCTTCGACACGAAGAGAGGTTAGGATGATTGAGTGTCATGGCGGTGATACTCCCATAAGAGACCGTGAGTAAGACAAGGACGAAACATAGAACATCTTTCGGTATAACTGTGATTGTAAATTCGTTTGTGATCTTTTAGGAATTGTGTTAGAGTGAAAAGATACTTTAAGGTACGTGGAATCTAATGGTGCAATAAAATTTGAGAAAACTGGTGGTGAATTAGCATGAATTTGCGTTAGAAAATTTGGATCTGATTTCTTATGGGTAAATCCTCGAGAGTGAGCGAGATAAAGCATTTGTTTGGAACCAATTTTGGTAATTATATAGAATCACGGCTTTTTTGAATATTGAACTTTTTTCTTTCAAAACACACTCATCCCACTAATTTTGGGTCGCTGAGTTCGAAAATCGGTGCGGAAATGCGAAATTTCCACAAATAAAGCGGTAAAACACAAATTGAAATATGTGGTTTTTCATACGTACTTCGTTGTTTACATCGATAAGCGGCCACACGGTTGCCAAATAATTTTGCCATATCCTACAGTTTAAAATTTGTCTGATCTATCATAGCCTAACCTTATCTAACCTAACCTCACAGGAGTGTTGGTTAATTAGGGGATAGAGCCAAACGGACGGATTTTAGTGTAAAATTTATATCATCAAAATATTTTTGCAAATCCAGCAAATACACCTTTATTAATATCTAGGCAGGTAACCCAAGTTTTTCGCTAAAAATTGAGGTTCGGCGGGGTTAGCGAATCATTGTGAGGCGGCGAAGCCGTTATTATTTTTGAAAGTAAAATTATTTTTTCGATCATCATATTGTTTTTGCTTCGTGTTTTACCTCCTTAATTGAGGAAATTTCGCATTTCCGCACCGATTTTCGAACTCAGCGACCCAA
>VMOF01000379.1:49686531-49699031 GCA_011764245.1 Trialeurodes vaporariorum
TTCAATAAGATTTTTGCAAGATTACACATTTATTTTAAAATGAGGCTCTTGCAAACTTTTGCTATAGGAGATGGAAGAGTTGATTCTTGCGTAAAAACCTGTAAAAATGACGATGAGTACACTAAAAAATCACAAAATTCACTCTCAGAATCGGGCTTAATGCCGAAGAGACGCAGGTATCATGAGAGGTTCCCATCTAAATTGAGACAAATCTTTGTGTTTCCTTAGAGAAAGTGACATATTATTAGACAGGAATCTCCCATGATACCTGCGTTGAGCCGCCATTTCAAACTTGCCGTTATAGCAGTTATGTGAGTTTATTACTAAATTTTTTTATTTCTCAGTGTAATTTTCCTGATTTAAGCTGGTTTTTACAACATATTTCACTATTCATTTGCTCACAGCAAAAGTTTGCAAGAGCCCCATTTTGGCATAGTTTTGCTCCATAACGAGGGGCATTTTGGCGGTAAATTCTTACATAGTTGTACAGTTATTATTCACAATTAGATGGTTATTATTTTTTAACCATCCACATTGCTTTACAATACAATAAATATCTAAAGAGGGAAAACATACCCCTCCACATTTTTCAGTCTGTGAACTCATGAACTAAGTATAGATGAAAATAATAAACAAAAAAAATGAAAATAAAAAATAAAAAAATAAAGTTTCCCCCGAAAGAACTTACAAATAGGTGTGTCCGAAAAATGAGATAGCTCTACGTTCTGACACAAGAATGATAAAACCAATTAATCTTATAATAAAAAAATGAGCATTTTTAAAACAAACCGGGAGAAACATGAAAAGGTGAAAAAAGAAATTAAAAAAAAAAAAAAACAAAAACAAAAAAAAAACCACCCCTTCCTAATTCTGACAGCGAGACAGGGCAGACAGCGCGCCAATTAAGACATTTCGCTTTTATAAACAATGTTGCCATATTTCCCTATAAATTACCAACTTTTACAATAGATCGAATGGGAAAAATTGGATAAATATCCAAAAAATGGCAACGCTGTTTATAACGCACACACGCTGACCGTGTAATAAACGCATCACCCTATCATTAGTTTTTTTGCAAGGCCACGTCGCGTCGGATTGGGATCCTTTTTTTAAAAACCACTTTCTCCCGAGAGGGGTGAAGGGGTGCCGGTGAAGCGAGGGTGCGATTGTGCGAGGTCCACCACAAGGGATGACTGGAAATTAAGAGGAGTGTGGATCATCTTAGCATCCAGCTTTTTATGCACCTGGAAGTTAAATTTAGTTTTTTTTTATTTTAAAGGGTGCAAACGCTGCATGTTTATCTAAACTGCAACTCGATTTTCGTTCACTTTTTTGTTCAGACAGTTAATTTATTTAGCCATTTTTTACTTATTTTTAGATAAAGTATATCGCGTATCGCTCTCGTGCGCGTCTGTCTGCGGGTTCCAAATGGGGTGTCCCAGTGGGGTAGGTTATTTTTCAAGCTGTTAATGCAAACTAACTAAACGAAGCTGTCTCGGGCTCTTTTTTTATGATTTTCGGCGGATTTTATTTTTTTATTTTTTATTTTTTTTTGTCTCCTATTTTTTCCAACTTCTCTTTTTCTTGCGGAAGGGGGTGGATTTGGACTATGTTGATGTATGCGGGGGCTTCTTTTAAAGAGGGTGTACTCTGAGAGAATAAAAGTAACAGTCAAATTATTCATTGGATTATTATAAGACAGTAACAATTTTATTGTACTCTTAGGTACATATTTCAATCAGTGACGTAGCGTGCAGTTTTGCAACGTTGTAGTGTGTCCATTTAAACCCATATAAAAGGTCGAATGCGAAGGTGTTCACCGAACACCCACTCGTTCGATCTTTTTCATGTGTTCAAATGGTAGAACTGCAACGTTGCCAAATTGCACGCTACGCCACTGATTTCAATAGATAGGGATAGCAACAGACGTCCACAGTAGTAGATCAAACAATTCGGATCCAAGCATATTAATGAATAAATAAGTTTAGTGCGCAGTATATACTGAAGTAATTTTTTTTCTTAAATGGCAAGATTAGAGATGAAAAGTTTTGAAAAAAAAAAAGTCATACATTTTGACTTGTAATTTTGGCCTTCTGGACCAGAATAATGTGGTACTTTTTACTAGAATTATTTGGTAATTTGATCAGAATCATCTGAATTTTTTTAATACAATAGTCTGGTGGAAAATAGCCAAATAGGATTTTGACAGCTTTTAGTGTAATGTGCCCATCGTTATTTTTGCGAAATTATACCTTGGATTAAATATACCTGATACTTCGGGGGGAAACAGAGAGAAAATAGGATTGGCAGCATCCATTTTTAATTGATACGTATAAAATTTAGTTTAACTAAAGGTAGCGGTAGCGTCCTAGAATTCATCGATGTACTGCAATACTGCATTCATGAAGAAAATATTACATTATCCTGTGATGTAAGTAGATCTATGTATATCTATTGAAAATTACCGCTAAACATAATCTTTTCTGCACCGAAACAATTAAGGGATGAATTTTAGAACGCTAATGTAGTGATTTAAGTTGTTTTTCTATTTTTGAACGAAGTTTCAAACATAGCAGGATCGATAGCCTCAACTGTTGCGTACTTTTGCTACATCAATATAACTCATTGTTTCTAACCTAAAATTCTGCGAAAATAACGATGTGCATATTAAAAACTTTCAAAATCCTCTCATTAACTCAGAAAATACCTTCCATTTCAAACAACTCGCGCTACACTAGACACTATATCACCGACTTAAAACTACACAGAAGGAACCATCTCGTTTATGTAAACATGAACAGAACTTACAGACATTGGCATGTTTCGTTTAGATGCGTACATTTCTTCTATTATTTTGTAATCTTTGATAAACTGGAAAGACCAGACAGCAAATGCAGCTTATATTTCACGTATTAAAAAAGAAATTCCATCATTTTGTAGTTACGATGCTGTTTACTTTTGCACGGTGGTTCCGTCTAGTAGAATGCCGGTGCAAATAGTGTCTAATGTAGCGCGGGCTGTTTGAAATTGAAGCGATTTCCTGAGTTAATGAGTGTATTTTTAACGTTTTTAATGTGCGCATCGTTATTTTCGCCGAATTTTACACAAGAATCAAGGTTCTATATTGTTGTAGCAAAAGTGTGCAACAGACCCTTTTTGAGGCTGGCCATTTTGATTTGTTAATATTGTATATTTTTGAATATAAAGCTGCATAAAAAAAGAAAACAAAAGGAAAAAATGTAGAGAGGGAGAGGGAGAGAGAGAGAGAGAGAGAGAGTGAGAGAGAGAGAGAGAAACGACAGACCCATTCTAGCCATTTTAAGGAGAACTTTTCTCTCACACTCACAATCAGTGCAGAAGTTTTATATCCTAAGGAGGTCTTTACTCTCTTCGGTTCGGCCCAGTTCAGTTGAGTCCAGTCCAGTCCAGGACAGCCGACAACTAATAAGAGACCGTCTTCATCAGAGATAATCGATTTTCGAACCTACTTGCCTCGGCGCGCGATAATATATGCTAAACCGCACACTTTCAATCGATTGACTCATCAATCATCAACCGTTTACTCGACCGGTCGCGGCTGCTGCTCTCGCGAGGAGAGTCGTGCCTCGGACCACGGTGGCGGAGGAACGCCTTTCTTTCGGAGCATGTGCCAGTACTATGACTTGCAAAAGAAAGTCCCCTGATCCCAGTGGCGGCTCGTGGAATGCGATATATCGATGTACACTCCATTTAAAACTATGGAAAAGGATCGATTTCTCGGGTGTTCAATTGCACCCCCTGATGATCGATACTTTTCTATAGTTTTAAATGGAAAGGACATCGATATATCGCATTCTACGAGCCGCCACTCCCTGATCCACATTCTTATTGTTCAATTTTTTCGTTGATTATAATAGAATTTTCGATTTTTACGCCTTAACGACATATAGAGTGTCCGGCTGTTATGAACGTAAAACCAGGTTTTCTCATCATAAGATACCTCTCTCTAACCCCTCTCGCGCAGTTATCCAAGTATGTTGACCCGCTGATTTCAAATTCGGCCTTAGTTTTTACTCAAAACTCGTACTTTTTCCGGAATTCCGAATTTTTTGCTGAGAAGGCGTAATTTCGAATTTACGTAAATTCTAGGCCAGTTTAATGAAAACTGATAGCATTTTTTGAAATCAGCGTCTCAAAATACATAAGATAGGTAGCGATGATGAAGTGAAATTGTTGGTGTATAATTATTCTATAAAACACTAAAAATTAGTAAAATTAACCCTTCACTGCATGAAGTTCCACCGGTGGAACAAATTCTTCAAACGCTCATATAAAATACAGGTTTTGAGATATGCCTTTGGCGCATGGTGGGTCAACGCGGGAGAAGGTATGTTTTGAGCTCACCAAAAAAAAAAAAAAATGGCTGAAAGAAAACATCATGCAGTGAAGGGTTCGTGATCGAAATCATGTCAGGGGGGAAATTTGCCCCCGTATCCAAACTGACCACATTTTGATTATTTTTATAAAGTTTCCGGCATTGGCTTTTTGAAAAATCCAATTAAAGTAAAAAAAAAAAAAAAAAAAAAAAAAAAAAAAAAAAAAAATGAAAATTTAAAAAAAAAAAAATAAATGAAAAAAATTCCCGCCATTTTTTATGGTGTTATATCACTTGTAAAAAACGAGTAAAAAATAGAAAAAAGAGAATTTTGACCGAAAAACCGTCAAATTATTTTTTTCACTATTTTTCCCATGTATTTGACCACCTAATACATTGAAAAATCCACATTTGCTTGAAAAAAAAAAAAAATCATGCAGTGAAGGGTTAACACTGATGGATGGTGACTGTCACGAACATTTTATGTCGTTTTTGATATGCTTACTTAGAATTTTCAATTTTTTATAATCTACATTAAGGTGGGATTCTGTTTAGTACTTAACGACTTGAAAGCCGCAACATTGTTTATAATAAGTTGCCGAGATTTAAAATAAACTGTTTTAGCGATTATATCGTATCGATTGCCGTCCGAGGATCTTTCGGCTCAAACAAACTCAGACTAGATGTAACTTCCTCATAAGCGCATTTTTAAACGGAAATTTTTGGCTATTGAATCTTAAATCAGGAAACTAATGCGATCTATTTTCGATTATGAGTTCTATAATCTATACGTCCTCAAAAATACTTCGTTATGCCTGGTTCCACGATTAAAAGTGCCAAAATCAACCGCAGATATTACAGGTTAAACGCAATGATATTTGTAGGTTAGTATCGCCCAAATGTTCTTGTTATTGTTATTGTGGAATTGGTGGGCATTCGGGTGATTCTTACCTCAAAATGCATGGTTTTATTTGTGATATCTCATTGATTTCGGCAGTCTTAGCAGTGGAACCACGCGCATACTTAGGCATTCATAAAGGCGAAAAACTCATCATAATCGCAAAAAAGGTCGAATTAATTTCTTTGGATTAATAGCCAAAATTTTTCGTTAAAAAATGCGCTTATGGTGAAATTAAATTGAATCGCAAAGTTACATTAGAACCAGAGATCTCCGGAGCAGCGTTGTCAGATTTAAGGGAAAATCAGTATATTTTAGATTGATCCTCATGGGAAATCTACTGATAATTCCCTTAAATCTGACAAACGTTAGAGTTTTGATTGATCCTTATGGGAAATCTACTGATGTGTCCCTAAAATCTGGCAACGTTAGATTTCGTAAAGGTCCTTATGGAGCTACTGATATTTCCCTTAAATTTGACACCGTTAGATTTTTGATTGATCCTTATGGGAAATCTACTGATATTTCCCTAAAAACTGACAATGTTAGATTTTTTAATGATCCTTATGGGGAATGGGGAATCTATACTGACATTTCCCTAAAATCTGACAACGTTAGATTTTTGATTGATCCTTATGGGAAATCTACTGATATTTCCCTAAAAGCTGATAACGTTAGATTTTTTAATGATCCTTATGGGGAATGGGGAATCTATACTGACATTTCCCTTAAATCTGACAATGTTAGATTTTTGATTGATCCTTATGGGGAATCTATTGATATTTCCTTAATATCTGGCAACGTTGCTCTGGATGCCTACATCGATATGATATATATCACTGTACCAAAACGGTCTTCATAGTAAAAATGTCGACCATGGTACTTTCTTTTGGAGATCATAGTACATATTTTGATACTACAGAGGGACATGGACAACTTCTCGAGCTCATTTTGAGGCCGTCTCCAGAAAAAGGCGAGTTCATAAAATGATAGGTGTGCTCATACGACAAAATTCTAAAGATAACCATGAGACTTAATTTCCTCGGAAGAGCACATCTGATGTTTTATGGACCTTTTGTCCAGGAGACGGAGAAGGCCTCATTTTCGGATTTACGCGAGTGATTTATGTGTCGCGGGTCGCCGTAATTTGTATCGGTGTGGTCCCCTATTGTCTCAAAAATATCGCTTCCTTCCTTCCTTCCTTTCTAGACATTTTTTTTAATAGCATGGCTGTAGGTCTTTATGAGCTTTTGCCTTTCTTGTTTTCTTTTTTTTTTTTTTTTTTTTCGGGGGCGCTAGAAATCACAACTCGATACTCGCGGTGCGGTCGAGCTGGTTGCGGCCGTCGATCAAACGGGCGCACAGTGAACTGAACACACGGAGAACATTTACAATGGGTCTGTTGCACTCTTTCGCTAGGGCGTTTTAAAGTTTCAATAAGTAAGCGTGAACAGCTGTAAAAATGACAGTGGCAGCATCAGGACGTTTACGAACTGCAGACATTTGCTAACGAACTTTTCTCTCAAGTATACCCATAGGTATACTTGAGAGAAAAAAAAGGAAACCGGGTGGTCCAATCATATTAAAAGCATATTAAAGTGAAAAATCAATAACAAAAAGTCAATTCAGGATTAGAATTACCCAATTCTTATTGTTGTTGTTGTAGGAATGGGTGGGAATTCTGGTGATTCTAACCTCCAAGTGGGTCGATTAATCTGTAATATCTGGTTGCTTTCGACAGTCTTAATCGTGCGGAATCAGGAGGACGTGAAATTCATAATCGCAAAAAGGTTGCATTAATTATCTGGTGTAATAGCCAAAGTTTCCGTTCAAAAATGCGCTTATGGTAAAATTTCATTGAATCAGAGTTTGTTTGGAAACAGAAGTCCTTGCACACCAATCGATACGATTGCTCTACTAAAACAGTCAATGGGTCTGCTGCAAACTTCGGCTAGAGCGTTTTTAAGTACTGATTCATACGTAACAAGTCATAAAAATGACAATGGCAGCATCAGAAAACACCAAAATTTATTGATAAACTCAAAAATTGCGAAAAACATGAGACACTATTCATCCCTGTATCTTTCCACCAAGTGCAAGATATTTCGCGGGGTTAGCGCGGCACATTCAAATAATCATGGCTGACTATCATCACACCTGACGGCGTCTGTTCGAGTTCGAGACTGTATGTAAGCACCTAGGTTAGGATACAGTCTTTGTTACATGTTGCCTTGGTGCATGTTTGGTTGTTGTTCGCTGCAGTTTTTATTGTTTTTTAATTTTAATGCCCTGCGATGATGAATTTCCGTTTTCGAAAAGCTTCGATTTAGTATAGTAAGTATATTATAAATATAATTAGTCTGGAATTGAGCCCTCTAATAGCAGGGGCGTCAAGAGGGGGGGGGCACTCTAATAGCAGGGGCGTCAAGAGGGGGGGGCAAAATGCCCCGGGCCCCCGCTCTCAGGGGGCCCTCAAACCATGAGAAGAAAGAAACAAAAACAAAACAAACACAAAAAAAAGGAAAGGAAAGGAAAGGAAAGGAAAAGGAAAAAATGAAAAAAAGGAAAATAGAAAAATAGAGAAAAAGAGAAAAAGAGAAAAGGAAAACAGGGAAAAAAGCGAAGAGGGGGAATATGAAGAGTAAAGGGAAGGGGAAAAGCAGCGAGGGAAAAAGTAGTGACTGATGACATGATGCTTGAAAGTGGGGTCGAAAAGGAAGAGACTACGTAATTTCACGGCCTGCGGTGAGCCGAATAAATTGGGGGCCCCCAGCCTCCTTGAATTTACCTTAAAAACGAAAACGTTAAAGTTCGATCTAACCCCTCGGTGAACCCCCTCCGTGAATATTCCATGGCTCCTTCATCCACATTCCTTTTGACTCTTCTCCCTCCAATTACCATGAGTCGAGAGCAACGATTTCATGCAGGCAAAATCGAAAATATATTTGAGCATTTCAATTTTACTGAAATGAAAGTACCGTAAAATTTAATCTGAAGGTCAGGAAAATATGAAAAAAAAATTCGGGGGAGGGCCCCCCGGACCACCCCCCCCCGGCCTCTCGGTGAACCCCTTGGTGAGAATATTCCATATGACTCCTCCAACCACATTCCACTTGACTCTTCTGCCTCCTATTAAGAGTCAAGAGCAAAGATTTCATGCAAAGAAATCGAAAATATATTTCTGCATTTCAATTTTACTAGCTGTACATGAAAGTACCATAAAATTCAATTTGAAGGTAAGGAAAATTGAAATTTTTTTTCCGGGGGAAGGCCCCCGATCCCTTCCCTCGAAGGAGGTCTCTCTCTCGCACTCGTTGTCACTTACGGGAACAGCTTGGAAAACGGACTAAACCGCCATAAGACCCAATGAGTGCGAGAGAGAAACCCTTCCCTCGAAGGTGGTCACTCTCTCGCACTCGTCGTCGCTTACGGGAACAACTTGGGAAACGGACCGAACCGCCATAAGACGCAATGAGTGCGAGAGAGAAACCCTTCCCTCGAAGGAGATCTCTCTCTCGCACTCGTGGACGCTTACGGGAACAACTTGGAAAACGGACCGAACCGCCATAGGACGCAATGAGTGCGAGAAAGAAACCCTTCCCTCGAAAAAGGTCTCTCTCTCTTGCACTCGCTGTCGCTTACGGGCACAACTTGGGAAACGGACCGAACCGCCGTAAGACCCAATGAGTTTAAGAAAGAAACCGTTCCCACCATGGAGGTCTCTCTCTCGCACTCGTGGTCGCTTACGGGAACAACTTGGAGAACGGACTAAAACGCCATAAGACCCAATGAGTGCGAGAAAGAAACCCTTCCCACGATGGAGGTCTCTCTCTCGCACTCGTGGTCGCTTACGGGAACTACTTGGGAAACGAACCGAACCGCCATAAGACCCAATGAGTGCGAGAGAGAAACCCTTCCCTCGAACGAGGTCTCTCTCTCGCACTCGTTGTCGCTTACGGGAACAACTTGGGAAACGAACCGAACCGCCGTAAGACCCAATGAGTTTAAGAAAGAAACCGTTCCCACCATGGAGGTCTCTCTCTCGCACTCGTGGTCGCTTACGGGAACAACTTGGAGAACGGACTAAAACGCCATAAGACCCAATGAGTGCGAGAGAGAAACCCTTCCCACGATGGAGGTCTCTCTCTCGCACTCGTGGTCGCTTACGGGAACTACTTGGGAAACGAACCGAACCGCCATAAGACCCAATGAGTGCGAGAGAGAAACCCTTCCCACGATGGAGGTCTCTCTCTCGCACTCGTGGTCGCTTACGGGAACTACTTGGGAAACGAACCGAACCGCCATAAGACGCAATGAGTGCGAGAGAGAAACCCTTCCCTCGAAGGAGGTCTCTCTCTCGCACTCGTGGTCCCTTACGGGAACAACATGGGAAACGGACCGAACCGCCATAAGAACCAATGAGTGCGAGAGATAAACCCTTCCCTCGAACGAGGTCTCTCTCTCGCACTCGTGGACGCTTACGGGAACAACTTGGAAAACGGACCGAACCGCCATAGGACGCAATGAGTGCGAGAAAGAAACCCTTCCCTCAAAAAGGTCTCTCTCTCTCTTGCACTCGCTGTCGCTTACGGGCACAACTTGGGAAACGGACCGAACCGCCGTAAGACCCAATGAGTGCGAGAGAGAAACCCTTCCCACGATGGGCCTCTCGCACTCGTGTCGCTTACGGGAACTACTTGGGAAACGAGAACCCGAGAGAGAAACCCTTCCCACGAACGGAGGTCTCTCTCTCGCACTCGTGGTCGCTTACGGGAACTACTTGGGAAACGAACCGAACCGCCATAAGACCCAATGAGTTTAAGAAAGAAACCTTCCCTCATGGAGGTCTCTCTCTCGCACTCGTGGGCGCTTACGGGAACAACTTGGAAACGAACCAAACCGCCATAAGACCCAATGAGTTTAAGAAAGAAACCGTTCCCACCATGGAGGTCTCTCTCTCGCACTCGTGGTCGCTTACGGGAACAACTTGGGGGAAAAGAACCAAACCGCCATAAGACCCAATGAGTGCGAGAGAGAAACCCTTCCCACGATGGAGGTCTCTCTCTCGCACTCGTGGTCGCTTACGGGAACTACTTGGGAAACGAACCGAACCGCCATAAGACGCAATGAGTGCGAGAGAGAAACCCTTCCCACGATGGAGGTCTCTCTCTCGCACTCGTGGTCGCTTACGGGATCAACTTGGGAAACGGACCGAACCGCCATAAGACGCAATGAGTGCGAGAGAGAAACCCTTTCCTCGAAGGAGGTCTCTCTCTCGCACTCGTGGTCGCTTACGGGATCAACTTTTGGGGAAAAGGAACCCAACCGCCATAAGACGCAATGAGTGCGAGAGAGAAACCCTTCCACGAAGGAGGTCTCTCTCTCGCACTCGTGGTCGCTTACGGGATCAACTTGGGAAACGGACCGAACCGCCATAAGACGCAATGAGTGCGAGAGAGAAACCCTTCCCTCGATGGAGGTCTCTCTCTCGCAATCGTGGTCGCTTACGGGATCAACTTGGAAAACGGACCGAACTGCCATAAGACGCGATGAGTGCGAGAGAGAAGCCCTTTCCTCGAAGCAGGTCTATCTCTCGCACTCGCGGTCGCTTACGGGAACAACTTGGGGAGAGGACCGAACGGCCATAAGACGCAATGAGTGCGAGAGAGAAAATCTTCCCCCGAAGCAGGTCTATCTCTCGCACTCGCGGTCGCTTACGGGAACAACTTGGGGAGAGGACCGAACCGCCATAAGACGCAATGAGTGCGAGAGAGAAAATCTTCCCTCGATGGAGGGCTCTCTCTCGCACTCGCGGTCGCTTACGGGAACAACTTGGGGAGCGGACCGAACCGCCATAAGACGCAATGAGTGCGAGAGAGAAAACCTTCCCTCGGGAAAGGGGGGCTCTCTCTCGCACTCGTGGTCGCTTACGGGAACAATTTGGAAAACGGACCAAACCGCCATAAGACGCAATGAGTGCGAGAGAGAAACCCTTCCCTGGAAGGAGGTCTCTCTCTCGCACTCGTGGTCGCTTACGGGATCAATTTGGGAAACGGACCAAACCGCCATAAGACGCAATGAGTGCGACAGAGACACCCTTTCCTCGAAGGAGGTCTCTCTCTCGCACTCGTGGTCGCTTACGGGGTCAACTTGGGAAACGGACCGAACCGCCATAAGACCCAATGAGTGCGAGAGAGAAACCCTTCACCCAAAAAGGGGGTCTCTCTCTCGCACTTTGTGGTCGCTTACGGGAACAAATTGGAAAACGGACCGAACCGCCATAAGACGCAATGAGTGCGAGAAAGAAACCCTTCCGAGAAGAAAGGTCTCTCTCTCACACTCGTGGTCGCTTACGGGAACAAATTTTGGGGGAAAAGGACCAAACCGCCATAAGACGCAATGAGTGCGAGAAAGAAACCCTTTTCCTCGGGAAAAAGGTCCTCTCTCGCACTCGTGGTCGCTTACGGGATCAATTTGGGAAACGGACCAAACCGCCATAAGACGCAATGAGTGCGAGAGAGAAACCCTTTCCTCGAAGGAGGTCCCTCTCTCGCACTCGTGGTCGGGTTACGGGAACAACTTTTGGGGGAAAAGGACCGAACCGCCATAAGACGCAATGAGTGAGAGAGAGAAACCCTTTCCTCGAAGGAGGTCTCTCTCTCGCACTCGTGGTCGCTTACGGGAACAACTTGGAAAACGGACCGAACCGCCATAAGACGCAATGAGTGCGAGAGAGAAACCCTTTCCTCGAAGGAGGTCTCTCTCTCGCACTCGTGTTCGCTTACGGGATCAACTCGGGAAACGGACCGAACCGCCATAAGACGCAATGAGTGCGAGAGAGTAACCCTTCCTCGAAGGAGGTCTCTCTCTCGCACTTTGTGGTCGCTTACGGGAACAACTTGGGGAAACCCGGGCCGAACCGCCATAAGACGCAATGAGTGCGGGGAGAGTAAGCCCTTTACCCCGATAGGGGGTCTCTCTCTCGCATTCGTGGTCGCTTACGGGAACAACTTGGAAAACCCGGGTTGAACCCATAAGACGCAATGAGTGCGAGAGAGAAACCCTTTTATCGAAGAGGTCTCTCTCTCGCACTCGTGGTCGCTTACGGGAACAACTTTTGGGGGAAAAGGACCGAACCGCCATAAGACGCAATGAGTGCGAGAGGGGAACCCTTCCTTCGAAGCAGGTCTCTCTCTCGCACTCGTGGTCTTTTCGGGAACAACTTTTGGGGGAAAAGGACCGCACCGC